>CM029484.1:31543788-31989482 GCA_017140395.1 Eucalyptus lansdowneana | reverse complement strand
ATAATAATAATAATAATAATAATAATAATAATAATAATAATAATAATAATAATAATAATAATAATAATAATAATAATAATAATAATAATAATAATAATAATAATAATAATAATAATAATAATAATAATAATAATAATAATAATAATAATAATAACCTATGCAACATTGACCAATTCTATATCATTCTAATATTAATAGTAGTAGCCATGAAAATAAATTTCTTATTAATAAAGTCACCATTTTTGCTTATCATTTTGTTAACATGAAAAAGATCTATTAAATTTTATATAATTATTGTATCGGGATCTAGAATCCAAGAGAAATAGTTTTATATTTTCAAAATGTCATTAAATATTAGATTTTTCATTTGCAAAAATTCCAATAAGAGATCTGATGTTTCACGTTTTTTAAATAAATTATTAAGTTAGATTGTTTTAATTAAAGCGGTCTAAAGTACCCTTATTTTTCCAAATAAAAAAGTTTAAGTGGACATTATTTCAAATAAAAATATAAAGTGATCATATTAGTTTCAAAGAAGAGTCCTATAAAAAAGATAATTTCGTCTTTTTTGAATTTTGAATTTTTATTTTTATTTTTTATTTTTTCATTTCATAAAAAACTAAAAAGAAAAACAGCGAAGGAAGCCTAGGGGCTCCTTCCGCTTGTGGCTGCTGCCCCATCCCCGGTGGGGTGGCAGCAACAGCCCGTGGGGTCACTGGCACGCTTGAGCGAGGGCCTACAACCGCCCCACAATTCTAGATAATAAGCATCGATATTGAAAAATAGGAAATTGTTACTGAGCTTCATTCTGTTTAGCCATCGAAACTCAAGTTAAATCCCACAAGCAACGATCCCATCCCCCACCCACACACAGATCAAATCGAAACTGGGACTACAAGAAACTCACCCGTGCCTCCGTCGCCAACGATGATGAGCTTGAAACTCGGGTAATCGACAGTCTGTTGATTGGACAAAGCCCGCCAAAAATATCAAACAAACAAACAATCGGGAAAAGAACAAAAAAAGAAAAGAAAACAGCAGTGAAGCTCCAAGTTGAAAGGGCATCGGCCATCCCCCTCTCTTACGGCTCGTGAACGGCGATCCATCAGCGGGCAATCGACCGAAATAGCGAAATCCCGAGGACAACAAAACCTCAAATGGGGGGCGGCCACTAGCAGAGGGGAGCCCTCCTGCTTGTATATTCCCCTTTTTATATTTTTAAAAATTTGTTATTTTTAAAATTTTGAATGTAATTTAATATAAATTTAAATTGTATTCTGACAAAAAAATATCTCTTATCAGCGAGAACATTTTCACAACGCAAGTGTCGGTGATACCGGATCCTTATTTAAAACAATCATAGTCACTTCAGCCATTATTTTGATTGACATTGTCTACTTTACGCCATTATTCAAATCAGTCCACTCCATGTCCTTAATTGAAAAAATGTTGGCTCTTTATGTTTTTATTTGAAATTTTCTCTTTCATTTTGTGAGAAGCTCCACCGCGTAGAATCTTAATTGTTTATCTTGTGTCAAAGAAATAAACAGAGGTCAATCTTTTCTCAATATCCAAAATGGATTCGAAAGTATATGTGTCAACTCACCATCACTCATATTTTTCCTCTAAATCTTTGGGTGTATTTTGTTTCATTGAAAACTTCATGATAAAGAATAATGTTTTTCATGAAAATCATTTTCCACTTGTTTAGTGGTTTAGGGAAAGTGATTTCCTTCTTATTAGAATATATGAAGTTGTTTTTACAAATCTAAATTTGTTGTCAGCCTGTTATAAATATTTCTTGTAAATCGATCATTTATCAGTCACCCAAATACCGAAAAGTCAGAAAACAATTTTTCAAAAAAAAAAACAGTATTCCTTCAAAGAGACGAACCCTTCTTTTCCACGCCAGCTCCTACTGCATACATTCAAGACACTTATCCATGTGAAGAGCTCCTCTCAACCACCTCTCCTAGTCTGTCACCCCACATCTACATGTTTTCTAGGGTTTATACCTGGGTGGCACATCATAAATGCTTCTTGTAGAGGAAAGACCAGTTTCTTGATTCTCTTTCATTCAGATTTCTAACCTACGCGAATGAAGGCGATGATAAGAGATCTACCCTGAAAACCGAATCCGTTTAACGTTTGAGATTTGTTGAGACATTCGAGCCGGACACAGAGGATTCCTGTCCTCTGCCATTAACCTCCCAAGACTTATGAAGAACGCTATATAAAGGGCAGCTCCTCATGTTTACCAACCCATCCACAAACCAACTCTTCAATCCCTCATTTCTCAAACGCCACCTTTGATCTCTCAGCAACAGTGCAGAAGCCAACGTGGATCCTAGCGAGACCCAATCGATCACGACGCCTGCTGAGGATGAGGAGTTTGTGGCTGCCTTCGAGACGTGCACCCTCACGTCCGTCCTCATGGTGCTGACGTCCGCTGTCGAGCTTGGGATCATTGACTTGCTAGCCCGGGAAGGCGGGGCCTCCGCCTGGCTCTTGCCGGTCCATATCGTGGCCTGCCTCGGGATCACCAACCCGGACGCCCCACGCACCATCAACCGCTGCTGCGGCTCCTGGTGAGCTTCGCCTACGTTGTGCACTCTTCATGGCGATCAGAGTCTGCACGGCCTCGGGCCAAAGAGCAAGTACTTTGTGAGCAACGAAGCTGGTTCTTTCACGCCATTGCTGCGATTCCTCCAACATAAGACCGTCATCGGTCGAAGTTTTCAACTCGCTATAACTAAGCACGTATCATAGATTAAAAAATCACACTGATTACGTAACTCAAAGTTTTCTTCACTTCTTCATGATGAACTAAACGTGTTTAATACCCACCCACGCATGGCTAAGCTGGTTGAGTCGTGCCCCTCTGCATTTCTGCGGACCGAATGGTAAGCGGTTTGAAACTCCCAGAGCGGTTTCATGATTTAAGCGGGGGCTCCGGCGGTGGGTTGCTGGGCCAGTCTCTCCAGAGGTATAATTGGTGATGTGCTCCCGTAAGATGAGCTAGGCCGGATCCTCGACATATAAAAAAAAAAAAAAAAAAACTAAACTAAACGTGTTTAATTAACTATGAGAAAAGAGGACGGCAAGAGATACTGCTGATTGCTCCATGAGCTGACAAAAGAGATGGCACAAAAAGATCATCAATCACGAATCATTCGGCGCTATAAACGTCGCAACCATGCTTCTTCATCTCGGTTCGCTTATCGGACACCAGTTGCACCTCGACCATACTTCATTACAGTTCACACGATCTATCCTTTCAAACAACCTTGCTTGCCAACTACAACTTTACACTTATCATTGTGCAGGTATGATTGCAGGAAGCAGTTAAAAATGGAGGAAGCCCTTTCAGAATGCAAACGGGATGAGCATCTTCGAATGCGCCATGAAGGACCCGGCGTTCAGCACGCTCTTGAACAACGGGATGAAAGCCCCGACCCCGCTTTACATGAACAAGTTACTGGAGTCTTACCGCGGGTTTGAGGGCGCGAAGACGGTCGCCGACGTGGGCGGTGGGGTTGGCGAGAGCCTCCGGCTCATATTGACAAGTTCCCAATTTTCAGGGGCATAAACTATGATCTGCCTCATGTGGTCAAAGGTGCACCTACCCATCCTCGTAAAATCTCTCTCTCTCTCTCTCTCTCTCTCTCTCTACACACATTTTTATTTTTTTGACTAAAGAGTGAAAAAAATACTGATATTTGACGTTCCCCTTAAAAAAGCATACACACACATGTATGTATGTATGTATGTACGTACGTACGTATGTATGTATGTATGTATGTATGTATAATGCAATTTTTTTATTGAACAGGCATGGAACACGTCGGAGGAGGCTTGTCAAAGTCTATTCCAAAAGCAGATATCCTCTTCATGAATGTTATCTTCATATTCTTCCCACCCCTGAAATTTACTTAACCTATTTGGCTTAGCCTTCGGGAATGATTGAGAAGAAATCAAGATCATATTTTCTTCGTGCAAGTTTGGTGATATTTTCACGATCACTACTTAAATTGTTTGAGAAATCTCATGTGCACACTTAGAATCAAATGCATGTGGATATGGTAAAAAGATTTTTATAAGATATAGAGTACTAAGGATGTGCAACCAAACCAATTCTATATGGGAACTAGATCGGACCGCCTGAAAAATAGATCCATAAATCAGCTCCCATTGAAACTGGTCTGAAAATAGGTTCCAAATTTTTGAAACCAATCGTAACTAGTCTAAGAACAAGTTCCGAGTGAATACCCAATGAAAATTGTGCAGCATGCTATGCTTTGGAGTCGGGGTTTATAAGCTAAAAGCCAAATTCCTAATTTCTTTTTGCCTAAATTCTAACTCTCAGCACTCCATTATCCTTTGTCTTTTCCTCAAAACTCCTTGTTAGTCTTTCCTCTTCTCCTAAATTTTTATGGATGAATGGAGAATGGAGTTTTATAATGTATGTTTTATGTTATATGTTTGAACTTTTTATCATTAATTATATGTGATTATGTATTCATCTTATGAATTGTTGTTTTTCGGATTAGGATTTTGTTTTTCATCTTTTACTCATTACTGATAGCCTCATATGGTTTTGTTGTCAAAAAAGAACCAAACAAAGGGAAAATAAAAAAAAGTTTCTTAGGTAGACCTCAAAATCAAACCAGAAAATCCAAGTAGGTTCCAGAATTGATTATAGGCAAACTAGGTAGGTTCCATAGTCTAAAAACTGGAATTGGTTATAAGGGGGTAGGTACTAGGTTGTATCTTTGGAACCTACCGACTCTAAAACCGATCACCCTTATAAAGTACCAATGAGATTTCATTGAAAATTTAGAAGATTGGAGAAATTTGGTTAAAAGTGTAAGTGTCCACCGAATTTTTCTTAGAAGAATCGAAATCTTGAACCTAAAAAAAAAAAAAAAAGGCAAGGCTCACATGCAGTGGGTGGATCATGTAGAAAAGAGGTGTCCAGAAAATTTTTGGGAAAATATAAAAATATACATCACTTTTGATCCAATGATCACTTATATATCTTGTATTCTTGCAAATACTCTCAACTATCTTTAAGCAAAACCTCAAATTAAAAGACCAATTTACCCTTTCTCACAAACTCATTTTTTGTATCTTGCTTAGGATGCGAGAATTTAGGATTTGGATATAAACAATTTTTTAAAAAGAAAGGAACATTTCCGCAATTAGAGACATAACAATTATCATGTAACAGTGCAAAGTGATATTCGAAAGTAACATTCATGCGTAGATTTGATGTTTTGAAAAATAAAAGTATGTCGATGCTCATTGGATGAAAAGTTTTATATGTTTTTGGATTTCTATCCCCTAAATGCCCCTAATATACAAACTCAGATTTCTCGATAGGATCGCACAGCGATGATTTTGTCGTCGTTTACGATGCATTTATCTATTTCGCTTTGTGCTGTCTATAGCGCATTTATATGTTCTTGTTTAGTCCCTCCATGTTTGGGTTGTTAAGTTTTTGTTCTTGCGCAGTGGCTTTTCCATGGTCGACCCGACGAATTCTGCAAAAAGCTACTCAAGGACTGTTATGATGCACTGCCACCAAATGGCAAGGTGGTCATCCCGGACCCAATCCTTCCCAATTACCCCGAGACCGACATAGTGTCAAGGAACACATTCACCTCCGACATGATCATGCTAGGCACGAGCCCGGGAGGGATTGACCGGACGAGAAAAGAGATGGAAGCACTCGCTCTTTCGGCCGGATTTGATAAGCCAAGGATCCCATGTCGAGCTTACAACATGAGCTTACAACATGTGGGTTATGGAGTTGCACAAAAATAAGTGATCGCACTAGAGTCGCTCGTGGCATGATTCCCTCATTCTAGGATTTCTCATGCGCGGAAAAATGCAAGATAAAAAAGGAATCACCCGTAAAATAAAAGCCATCCTCTCGTGTAGAACAATGCAGCATCATCCTTGAGATTCAATGAGAAAGCGTGATTGTTCCGTCTCCATGAGGCGGTTCCTCACTTCCTTCTCATTTTCACATATTGATTTGGGGCATCATAACACGATAAAAGGACAAGAAAAGACTATGAGCGCAATATGAACAGCAAATGATGCATCGACAACGACATTAAAAGGCTCAAATTGTCGAAAACATAGTCAAAGACAGATAGAGAAGCTACTTCCCTTAAGCTCTTTAAGGAAACCTGGGAAGAAAGTAAAGTTTTTATGCTTTGACAAGGATGAAGAATGGAAGAGCAAATGATCTTCGAATTAATGCTTTTGAATTGGGTAATTTTACATCCGAAATTGTGTCAACCGCAGAGACAATAGGGCTGATGAGTTGTACAATGAAGCTTGGGGAATGAATGGTCGAGCTCAGGTTGAAGCTTGGGGAAAGAATAATCGTGCATGGGTTAAGGAAAGACACATATATCAGAAAAGGAACATTGGTTTGCCAAGAGGGCCGTCAGGTGCTCTAATAGAGAGATGTCGGGAGATCTAATAAAGAGATGTCATTCAAGAATAGGGAATAGCATGTGCCGGACAATTTAAATCAAACAAAATCTTAGAAAGTTAAAATTCAAGGGGCAGCGAAAGACTAAAAAGACATGAAGAAGATGATAAGGATAGATATGGAGCAATATGAACACACAAATGACATTGTAAGGAGGTAACATGCAAAGACCTAGGGACTAATCGAAGTGCAAGTGTAGACAGAAAGCATGCATTAGCTTCATAAAGCACACATATGACCAATCAATCCTTTTGAAGAAAGGGAGCAAGGAAATACAATTAAACTCTATATGTGCGAGAAGTACAAGAAGGCATTGAGCTTTTGTTATTGTTCATTCTCTAATCGACATCAGGACCAACGAATTTGGTTTGAATAAATTAATTAATTAAAAAAAAAAACTCTAAACTAAAAGCAAATTAACCAGACCAGAAACACTTCGAACTACATTGTGTCGAATGAAGGCTTCTCATAAGCTCCTTCTTAATTCTTGAATTTTTGCCTTGTTATGCATGTAAGCTAAATGCATTGCTGGATAGACTTTGCAAAGACCAGTAATACAGAAACCAGAATAGGCAACAAGCAATGGCACAAGCTTTCCAAAAAACAAAGTAAGACAGGAAAGGAAAAATGTCAACCAGACAGAAATTGATAAAGAGAACTGTATCAACCTTCACTAACTCATTGTCCAAAGCACAAGAACCTTGATGATCATATGTGCACACAAGACTCTCAAATCACCTCCGGTAAGGAAGTAGATGAGCAACACAAAGAAAGCCAAAAGAAGACTCGTTTATGCACACAAGCCTCTCAATCACCTCCAGAAAGGAAGTAAATCAACAACAGAAAGAAAGCCAAAAGATGACTTGTTTACCAAAACCTTCCAAAATACTTTTTACACTTGAAAAACAGGAAGAATAACAAAAAAAAAAAAAAATCTATTGAGAGAGAGGCCACAAATCACATTCTTTCAAGAGCAATACCTGAAAATTTTCCAGGCTGCTTCTCCTGATGATGATTAGATGGGTCTGGGGGGACAGCCAAGGAAAAAAGACTGGAACTGAACACTCTTACACAGTTTAATACAGCATTAGGCACAGCTTCAACTCCATTAAAGTCTCCATTCAACCACAATTTCATGGTTCATCTTCCAGAAGCGGCAAATTTTTTCCAAGCTTGATGTCTGTGCAATCTTACAAGTTCAATACACATTAAGAGTTCAGCCAATACATGGAGATTCCAAAATAAGCTAGAAGCTGAGAAGAAAGAGACTAAAAATTTATTTCAAAATCAAATGAAACACACATGAAAAAGGCCAAAAATATGGAAAATAAGTGGGGAAAGAAAGAAGTCATCTTTTGTCTGTGTCTGGTGAAGAAGAAAAAGGCTGTATGAAAATGAGCGCCTAGAGGGTATTAAGGGTTGACCATCGACAAGTACCTTTTTTCAAAGCCTTTTCTTTTCGTTCATCCTTATTCTTCCATTCGTTCTCATTCTCATCATCTTCATCCATTTCATCTCTTCCATCATCTGCAATATCACTTTCACTGGCCGTCTCCCATTCGGAATCATCAGATTCTTGACCGTAGATGGCATGGGAATCACCCTCACCACGAACACCTCCATGTTTAGTTGCCGCTTCCCTAAATAGCCAAGCCGCACGCATCTGCTTCTTGACCAATCTCTCAGCATAGTCAGGAACCTTATTTGGCCTCAATGACAGATCTGGATCATTAGACTGCGAGCACTCATTTATGAACAAAATTGCATCTAGTAGGCTTTCTTTAGCTAAGCCAAGCATGTCATAAGCTTGCGCTCTTCTCCAGAGGCTTTTAGCATGACGATTAAGAGGGGTGTGAAGACCAAGTGCACGTGTCGCATCACTTATGGCAGCTAAGGGTTGTTGCAACAGAAGATAACATTGTGCTCGGTTACTGTAAAGGACTGCTCTCTCTCTCTTAGACCTCATTGGACATAGTCGCAACGCTTCTGAGTACTTTGAAGCTGCTCCAGCTATATCCCCTGACGAGAACAGTGAATTTCCTTCAAGCTTAACCACCAGACTGGCAGCTTGCTTAATATGGAGATCCTCTTTAGGCATATTTTTCTCCCATTTCAGTCTCTGTCGGGGAACTTAAGAGATCTTCAATGTGTTCCTTTGTGCGACTGTTGAGAGAATTGGGACTTGTGGCTTGCAATTGGATACATTCCTCAAGAACATTGACGATTGAATCTCCAAGCTTTTTGTGATCACCAAGAGCAGTAATTTCTGAAAGATCTACTAGAGCAGGTACTGCTTCATCAACCACCTACACAACAGATCAGAAGAATTTAACAACAGAATTAAACAAGCTTCATAGATAATACGTTTCTGGCATATCCTACATTCAGGTAAATTCATACAGAACAAGAAGCAGAGTCTGATCAAGTTAATGTATAAACCTGCCACTAAAATTAAACATCCTGCATGTTCGAAATTTTTGAAAACATGCCATATGCTGATGAACTCCTGACTTTCTGAGCCTCAATAGAGAGAGAGAAAAAAGGAGAGCAAAACTAAACTGAAAATAACCAGGAATAGAGGGAAAATCTAAAAGCAGACTCAATATCTATATGAGTTAATTCTCAGAAATATGATGAATGCAGTCACTTTTCAAGGTCATGTATCTTCCACCTTAAGCAGTACATCTGAGGGTTGAACTATTTACTTTTCATAAAAAAGAAGAGGGGTAATTTCATATGAACAGAGAGGCTTATTGTCAAATTGATCTTACAAAGTGCATGAGTGGATAACTCATTCAGATGAAAGAATTCCTATCTATTACACATCAAGAATGTGAGTTCATATCATTAAAAGGACACATTCAAGGATCTACGATAGCAAATTATGGTTTCTGGAAAAGTAAGGCAGAAGCCCGCCCTAACTTGCCAACTTATGGCACTTAGTACATAGAATTATGCTAATTTTCTTTAAAAAACTTTAAATGTACATGATTGTATGTTTTTGAGGATTCGAAGTATTCAACATTAAAACTATTTGCAACAAATATAAGTTTTTAAAATAAAATTCAAATATCAAAGGTCAAAAGTTACAGTGAAGGTCAAACACTGAAGCCAAAAATTAACAACAGCTCCCAAAGACAGTCTGCGAAATGAGTTACAATCTATAATGGGAGCTATCAGCTGTCTTTTAATATGCCAAAGTGTGAGGTTCAACCTCCCTCAAATAGGCTTACTTCTTTCAAATACCAACCAAAAGAAATCACACTAAAGTGTCAGGAAACAAGCAAAGCTAAAAAAAACTCAAAAGCACCAACTGCTCAACTACTCAAAATTAAAGTTACAGAAAGCGTAATACCTTCCTCCCAACAGCCAATCACACAGAAAATACTTCTAAAGAAGTACAAGAATTATTTCTTTTATACAGACAAAAGTGTTTGAGTTTCACTGAAACTATAATTCACATAACTACAAGAAGCACAAGGTAAACTTTATATGTACATAAATTAGTAATTCTGATCAACTTTCTGTTAACCTGATTATTCTCTGTCAAACAGAGCTAACATGTCTCATTTTTCCATTGCATGTTCATGAGTGGCAGTATAAATTTTTTTCAAAATTGAGTCTTCACTGTAAATTGGTTTATCCCAAATAATTCTCAAAATTTAAAGACATCCACTCAGTTCAAAAACAATGTTCAGCTTGTCACTCTATAAATCAGTTCAAGATCACAGTTCACTACATGCCTCTATCTACTGGACAATCAGGTGACCCAGAGAACATAAAAGACTGTATTTACAAGAAATGAATGTATTTGTTCCCAAACTGGTAAAAGTAAAGGCATGCAGTTTTGACAGTTTTCAAGTCTAAGTTGTCTCTCTGCTGTCCCACAAGTGGTGCCCAAGAGAAAGCCAGAGCACAATAGGAGACCAAGCATCAGAAAGGCTCGAACAATAAATGCAAGTTGAGAAAATAGAAATGATCTCATGGTTGAACCAGTTAAGTCGAATTGTTGCGTGTCACCTTGCGAACATATTTTTATATATACTACTAACAGGCTTCACAGATATAAAGAAAAGAGGTAGATTTGTCTTATAGAATAGGGACCATGTGACTTTAAAAGTAGCTGAATTCAATTTTCTTATCAGAAGACCGCCCACAGGGTGATTCCTTAAAAAATTCCATCACAAGTGAAGAAGATAAATCTGACAATACAACAATAATTTACAAATCTTCACAATCACAAAAGAAATAAATATTTTAATGTGATAACCTCTTTGAGCATGAAAGAGGACAGACAATTGAGAAAAATTACATACATGAGAAAAGATGGAGATACAAACAATCATGTTTCTTGAGCTAACCAAAAAAAAAATGAAAATGAAAACATTACCTTGTGGGAAGTATTTGGGTCTTGGAGCAACCAGAGAAGACAGTCAATAGCCATATATTGCCAATCATCTGATGAACGAGCAATGTTACACAATGCTTCAACTATACCAGGACAACTAGCAACAGCTGCCCGACCAATCTTATGATGACAAATAGTTCTGAGTAAACCAATTCCAGCTGGGGAGTTCTCATTAACAAGTCCACCCCACATTCCAGGTAATTTCACCAAGAACTCTGGCTTACATATGGCAGGAAGAAATTCAGGCTTAAAAGCAAAACAATTTATGAGCTGAAGAGCCCAGCACTGCAGCTGACTTGCCCATTCTTCTGCTTTTCTAGATTCCATCTCAACACCGCCCATGCCACGCGTAAGGAGATCGCAGTGATAGCTAAGTCTTCTGTCGATGTCCTGATAAAAATGAGAATAAACTATCTCTAAAGAACTCATCGCTAGCTGAATGGAGAGCTCGAGGATTTCAGCGTGACTAGCAACTGTTGGAAAAGTGCTGGCATATGTAGCCAAATGTCCCAGTGCTCGCAATGCCACCCGCTGCTCAACCCACGTCAATCTTCCCCTTAAAAGCTCTATTAGAGGTGGGATCACCCCAGCACGTACAGCTCGTTCAGCAAATTCTTCCATGTTCATGGTGTACGATCCAATTATATGAGCTGCATAATAAGGGATGTAGATATTTTGGTCATGCGAAAGCCAGCGGCGGTTCTTAAGACCCTTCCATATAAGGGCGGCCATGCACTCGAAAATTCCCAATTCAATAAACTCTGGGTCATTAGGATGAGCCATTGCAGTGTTCCAAAGGCCACTAATAGGTAGGACCTGGCCATTGTCATCTTGTGAAGGCAGTTCTCTAAAGAATTTCAGAATGCTTGCTCTACGCTTGCTTGGGTTTCCCTCCTTCATGACGCAAAAGAAGCAGCCCGGATACGGACAATCCGTAGTTTTGTCCATGTTTGCATCACACGTTATTAAGTAGGCAGCATTCAGTCACTACACGTTCACCAAGAAAACCTTAAATATTCACGACCACTGCATCACAGAGACAAAGTTTAACTTTAAGCCAGATACGCACGCCTTCAGAAAACAGGCAATTTGAAAAAGGAAAAGAACAGGGCTATTAAGTTTACTACCTTGTTCAGTGATATAACACATGATATAAGAACCCATGACCAACTTTACTTTTGATTATTTAATTGAAATTGAAATTGAAATTAGCAAAAAGTAGTTGCACAAGAACATTCCAGTACAAATTAACCAAAGCAATCCCATACCCTCCACCATCCGTTCCTTATATAAAATGAATAAACAGTACACCCACAGGCTTCTACATCTATGCTACAATGACCTCAAGTCCAACGGTAAAAATAGTCAACAACTACAGTCAAAAGCACCCATCTACCTCCGAACCCATCGAAAAACTCCACAAGGAGTTGGCCATAACGAACCATCGGCACATACACCTTCTCTCAGAAATAAAGAACCTAGGCACAAATAAACCAGATGTGGCATGAAACGATGAAGAAGATGTTACCAGTAAAAGCAAAGGGAAAAGGCCAATTAGCAAGATTTCCACTTAATAAGCTCATGAGGGCTCCCGATTTCGGATCATATTTCACAAATTTATGCATTTACTCGAAATATACCCGACTCCTAAGCCCATCCCATTTCTACACTAGAGTAAGCCAAAATTCAAACTTGCATCACAGAACAGTTGATTCTCATGCTGGAGAACACGACCCACATAAATGCGCCGGAAATCGATACGATCGCCGCAAAACAGAACCGATTCGAACAAATCAATGCCCAAGTTTCCACCAAAAAACAAAAAAAGAAAAAGAAAATCCTTAAATGGAGACTTGCTGAGACAAACTTAAACACCAACATTCGAACAAGAATCCCAATTCATCAGAACGAAAGGGAAAAAAAAAAACCGACGGTAAAATGCGAAAGCAGCGATTTTTAACATACCAGCCCAAGCCGGACGAGACGCGGTCAAAACCCAAAAGCCCGACGACCGAGCCGGCACAAGAGACGCGAATTCGGGAAAACGGGACCGACCCTCCACCGGCGGCGATCCGGGCACAGCAGAGCCAGGCGTCGAGCCGTCGAGCGGCGCTCTCGGCTTCCCAAAACCCAGCAAAGGCACAGGGAAACTTAGCAGGACCACCCTGAAGAGCCGCAGCGGGCCCCACCTGCGGAGATCGGACCGCCGTGACTTTGATTCGCTCGAGAGAGAGAGGGAGGGGGAAAAGCCTAGAAAAGGGGAGAGTGTAGACTAGCTGGAGACTGACACAGAGAGAGAGAGAGAGAGAGAATGTGTGTGAAGTGAGATGCGGCAAAGGCTCCGTCTTTTGAAAGAAGGAGCTTTGAGTCCGACACTTGCTTCAGGGCATGGGCCCGTCCAACGGTTATCACACGACCGTCCTTTTGTCGGGACGCACCGCCGTGGCCACCGTGGGACGGGCCACTCCCCCACCGTCGCCGGCGAGTACAATTAGTGGCCGCGGATGGGTCGGGTCCCAGTCCGATTCGGTTTCAAAATTGAGCCCAAACTTTTGTCCGATCCCGCCTTTCACAAAACACGCACAATGATATCAGGTAAAAACGCACGCGACGATATCAACGAATGCCATTGTCCAAAACTCACCCAAAAATATCGATGGGTCAAGCTTGAATGGGCCCCTCAGGTAAGATGTAAGTGATTCGGTTCGGTTCAGTTCGGTTTTGTAGGGGTTCAATTTGATTCATATCAATTTTTTTGAAAAAACTAAACCGAACCGATAAGAAATTCATTAACTAACCTCATCCGAAAACCGAACTGAAATTTCAATTATATTCAATTCGGTTTAGTCTAGCTTTTCAATTTTTACCTTTTTTTTTTTTGCTGTTTTATATAATAAGGTTAATTTTCCAATCAAATTGTCTTTTGCTCAATAAGTTAAAAATCTCATCGATTTTCATAAAAAAAAAAATCAATAAAGGAATTTTCATTACGAAAAATATGAATGAATTTTATATTATCTTAATTTACTAATTGTAAATTGGACAAATTATGAAAGGGTGGAGTGGTCTAAAATTAGTGAAACAAATGTCAAAGCCCAAGCAAATTAATGTTTTATTAAGGTTCCATTCATTTCATAGAAGATATGGCCCAAGAAGTCATTTTCCAAAAAAAATAACTATATTTTTGACTGTTCAGTTGAAACTTGAAAATGAATTATAAAATATTTTTTGTTATTCGTTAAGGAAAATCTTTTCCTACACACACTCATTTCAATAATTTTTTTTTTGTAAAAAAATCGTTTTTAATTATTCTTTTTCTTTTCTTTTTTTCCTTTCCTTTTTATTTTTCTTCGTTTTTCTTTATCTTCTTCATTGTATTAAAAATGATTTTTTAAAAATAAAAGGAAAATTAAAAAGGAAAAATTTGAAGATTTTATTGGTTTGGTTCAGTTAACTGAATTGATGAAAACTAAACAAGTTTAGAAAAAAAAAAGTCTCAATTTTTAATATTATCTGAACCGAATAAAAACCGAACCCAAAAAAGGAACTTTTGATTTGGTTTGATTTGATTCTCGGTTCAAATTTTTGACACCCTTAGTGAGGACAGTCCAGATAGACAGTTTCCATTCACCAATCCGATTCTTGGATGGATCTATGAAATCAATCCTCAATCCCGACAAAATTGCATTAATCAATTAATACTGTCACACTTGCTACAAAATTGTCAAAGCAAACTGAAGGGATGTGCATGACTCAGCATTTTCATTGCAGCAGGTAGGCAATGAGAAACTTCGACTTCAGCATGTGAAAGAAAGCCAACCCAAAGGAGAGGAGGATGACCTTCACAACAGGCGCACATATATGATACACAATATATTCCAACAAGCACTCATAGACGACATACAGAACAAAGTCCTGGTCAATATATGGAGACCCATCTTCACAAATAATAATAATAATAATAATAATAATAATAACGTTAAGTTAATATGACAAGGATGACTTACAGTTCTATGGACGATGTTCAGCCTATCGTCTTTCTTTCTTCACTACATGCCACCGGAATCTGCATAATACACTTTGAACAGAGAGGAACCTCTACTACAAGCGTTATCAGGCTTATAACAATTCGGTCCGGGCAGTTGGGTGGGCAATTTCATACTTGAAATTGAGAACCGCTAGTTTGATCCTGTTCTGATTAGTCAGGCCGGTTCTAAGTTCCTTTACACACCCCTACTATCAAGAGTCGAATCATAATCATTTATAGAAATATCTTTTACAAAATGGGTTAATATCACAAAAAATCCCAAATTCGTAAATATATAATAAATTTACTACGAATTAATCTTTTGATCACAAAATATCTCAAATTGGTATACTTATAATAAATTTATTACTTATAATAAATTTACTCGAAACTAAATTTTTAATTGATATATTTGTGACTATTTTACCCTTGTTAGTTTCCTCGAATTGATACATATGTGACAAATAGAGATTAAATCCCCAAATTGATAAATATGTCATCTAACTTAATAATTGGATAGTAAAATTTAATGGAAATTAACAAATGATAAATTTGTCATAAATATATCGATTTTGGATTTAGTTTGTGGTAAGATTGTCACAAGGGTATCAATCTTGGGTTTTTCATAATAGTAACCTTGGAAAATATGTATAATGCGTTTGGTTTGTAATAATATTTATTTCATTACTTGTTTATTCCTAATGAAATAGTAAACTTTTCATTGGGTAAATTATTCAAATATTCTCTCGATTTTGTCAAAGCTATCAGAGATATAATAAATATAAATTCTAAAAACAAGGAATTTGGAAAAAGAAGGTTAGGTCTAAGTTGTGCAACCCAACCCAAATCCGACTTGGGTTTAGCAATTCCTACCTAGCCAAGCATCACCAAGGGTCTCGTGAACCCCACTATCGAGGTGGGGGTCCGCAACCCCAAGTCAAGCAATTCAAGTCGTGTGATGCTCGGTGGTGCAATCCCAACTAGATCTTGGCCTTGCTAGCACCGCTTCCCGCCGCCTCCCTCGTCTTCTCACTTTTCTCTCTCTTCATATTTTTTTTCTTCAAAACTTTCCAACATTTTATCTAGGCAATACTTAAAAGTTACATCCAAACACAAATTTATTAGATCAGCATTGAAGTTTATGCTAATGTGTTTGTCCATGTCAGTACTTCTGCTTTAAATTTAACATAAGCACCAACTTGAAAAATAAAAAAACATATAATTTAAAGATTAAATTGCCCAAAAAATAATTCACGAGTCTGATTCAACAAATTGGAAAAAAAAAGGAGAACAAAACAAAAAGCCCATATTCAAAACATAAGCCCAAAATCCATCGTGAAATGTCTCTACAGCCCTAATCTCTTCTTACACGGACGAAACAAGAGCCAATCTTCCAATGACCACCTTGTAGCTGATGGCTTCTCTTCTTCTTCTTCTTCTTCTTCGTATTCTTCATGTTATCGCCATTTTTCCAAAGCTTTCGTCACGCTCGGAAGATACCCTCCAGAGTTTCCTCTTCTTCCACGTTCTCATCCCGTTCCCTTTCCCTCGGAGATGCTCCCTCCAGTCGTTTCTCGTCTCTTCTGCGAGAGGTCTTGAAGGGCGCTGTCGGAGTCAAGTCCGTCCATGCTCAGATTGTTGTCAATGACATTTGCAGCGAGCACCGTTTGGCTACTGTGCTTGTCTACGTGTATCGCGATTTGGGCTGCCTTGATTATGCACGCAAGGTGTTCGATCAAATTCCCCACCCGGAAGCGTCGATATGCGTGGCTTTGCTCGTTGGGTATATGAGACGTGAGCTGTACGACGAGGCCATTGCTTTTTTCGAATTGATGAGGTCCCGTGATTTGGAGATCGATGGCCGAGCTTGCAATTTCGCACTGAAGGCTTGCTCGATGGTGTCTGATTACGAAAGGGGCATGGGTATAATAAACATTGCCGTTGACAAGGGAATTCAGAGAAATCAGTTTCTCGCAAGTTCGATGGTAAATTTTCTGATGAAGTTTGGGAAGGTAAAAGAAGCAAGAATGATTTTTGATGGTCTCCGTGAGAGAGATGTTGTATGTTGGAATTCAATGATTGGCGGGTATGTGCAGGCAAGACAGTTTAATGATGCTTTCACTTTATTCTTTGAGATGTGTAAAAATGGCGTTAGGCCTACTCCTGTGACGATGACAAGCATAATCCAAGCCTGCGAGGGAGTTGGGAATTTGGATCTAGGCAAATCGGTTCATGGGTTTGTACTGTGCTTGGAGATGGTTGACGATGTTTTGGTTCTCACGTCTCTGGTTAATATGTATGCTAAGTTGGGTGATGTTGTGAATGCTCGTCGAGTATTTGACGGTATGACAATGAGAAATTTGGTGTCTTGGAATGCCATGATCTCTGGATATGTCCAAAGTGGTTTTGTGCATGAAGCTTTTGAACTTTTCTCTCAACTACTTAAGAATCATTGCAGGTTCGATTCGGGGACCATGGTCAGCCTGATACATGGTTGTGCTCTAACGGCAAATTTTGAAAGTGGAAAGATGCTCCATGGTTTTGTTTATAGAGCTGGTCTTGAGTTGGATGTTATTTTGTGCACTGCTCTTGTGGACCTGTACTCAAAATGCGATGCCCTGAGTTGGGCCTTGTCAGTCTTCAGCAGAACACCTAACAAGAACGTGATAACATGGACAGCAATGCTTGTTGGGTTGGCACAAAATGGACGTGCCGAGGAAGCCTTGAGATTATTTTCTGATATGCAACAGGAGGGAGTCGCTGCTAATTCAATTACTCTGGTTAGCTTAGTCCATTGCTGTGCCCACTTGGGATCTTTGAAGAAGGGGAAGAGCATCCATGCTCACCTACTACGTATTGGCTATGCTTTGAGTGTTGTGAACATGACGGCACTTATTGATATGTATGCTAAATGCGGAAAGGTTGAATATGCAGATAGAGTAATTCATTATTCACTAGTTTGTGAAAAAGATGTTGTATTATGGAATTCCTTAATAGGTAGTTACGGTATGCATGGTTTTGGGGATCGAGCTCTTGCTGCCTTTCACCAAATGAAAGAGGAAGGAGTCTCACCTAACGAAAGCACTTTTGTTTCTCTTCTAACTGCTTGCAATCATTCAGGCTTGGTGGAAGAAGGAGTTGGACTATTTCACAGCATGCAGAAAGACCACAACATTAGACAAAGTGAGAAGCTCTATGCTTGCTTTGTGGACCTTCTTAGTCGTGCAGGCCGTCTTGAAGAAGCAGAGGCTTTAATTGAAGAAATGCCTTTCAACTCAAGCAGTGCTTCTCTTGAAGCTCTGCTAAATGGTTGTCGGACTCACAAGAACATCAATTTAGGTGTAAAGACTGCAGACAAATTGCTTTGTCTTGGTGTCGCCAATCCAGGTGTTTATGTAGTGCTTTCAAATATATATGCTGTAGCAAGACAATGGGATAAGGTAGATCATGTTAGACAACTTATGAGGCAATGTGGGTTGAAAAAAACCCCTGGATACAGTTTGATAGAAACTGGTAACCGGTTGCACACATTTTTGGCTGGAGACAGTTCACATCCAAAGCAGTTGGAGATAGATGAGATCTTGGACAATTTAAAAACAGAAGTTGAGGCTTCTGGTTATGTTCCTGATACTAGTTGTATTCTTCGAGATGTAGATGAATCAGTAAAGGCTAAGTTGCTTTGGGGTCACAGTGAGAGATTAGCTATTGCATTTGGGCTCTTAAGTACACCAGCTGGAAGCTTGATTCGGATCATCAAGAACCTGCGTGTGTGCAACGATTGTCATAATGTAACAAAATACATTTCAAAAATAGTTCAGAGAGAGATTGTTGTACGAGATGCTAATCGTTTTCATCACTTCAAGAATGGGAAATGTTCCTGTAATGACTACTGGTGAATGCCCTACTGATGACACGAATAGCAGAGACTCTGTTCGGCTTAGTAGCATCTGTGACCTTTTTGGACGTCCGCTCTTGAATGAGCACTCAATACAAGACTTGTCTATGCTGCTTATCAGGTCACAGAATTAACATGGAGATAACAACTTTATGGAGAATCGTTGGAACTTTGGCATGGTCTTTGGTTCTGCCTCTCTTTCTGGAGACTAACACTACAGGGACACCACATGCTACAGAGACAACAAATGCCAAGCTTCGTGCTGATGAGGTCCGAACTTGTGGGGATTATTAGTGTCATGATAATGCCAAACCACAGATTTTGATTTGCACACTAAAGTAATAAATGCGAGGGTGATTATCAGTAAATAAGTCATAACTCAGCCAACAAGAATTCCGACACATCAGATTTATCAATGTGCTCACAAATTTACAATGGAGTCGGGCATCCCCTAGCGGAGGCCTAAATGACTAGGGGTGTGTACTATACGGAGAAGCGCTGTCCCCACCATCCTTCAACTGTATTAAGCTCTGGAAAATGGGCGTGAAATAGACGATGGTACTGTTGACTTTGTTGGAGATTGTATGTTCGCGCTGGGTCGACCATTAGTAGTAATAATTGCTCGAGTGTTTGATTGATACGAGTGAAATCTTTGCTAATACTACTCTAGGAGATGCAACAACTACGCATATCAAAGAATCATGCAAGATAGGTGGTCTGTCCAAGTAGGGCAGAATGCTCTGTCCAGACAGGGCAGGATGCATATCACTCTGTTTTTGTTAAGTGGAAATGTTACCATTAGGCCCTACACTCTAGTCCAAAAATCAAAATTATTCCTCTACTTTTTTTTTTTTAATAAAAATATTCTAAACCGTCCCTATACTTTTTATAAAATGTCATGGGTCATCCTTAATTTCGATCCCCATTTTGGTCACAGCTCACAAGTAGTAGACTAAGGATTAGTGCCTGGTGATTGGAAAAGGCCATGAACCGATCCGAGGATCGGTTATGGACCAATTAGGTTGACCGGGAAAGGCAACTAAGGATCGGTCATATTCAAATTGGAGTGTTTGACCATGGATAGGTTACTCGACTATAAGAATTGGTTGTGGGACAATCATGCACCGTCATGGATTGATTAGTGAATGGTTATGGATCGATTCCACACGGTTGTATACCAATCACAGGTGATTCTACATGGTCATAGTATCAATTGTGAATGGCCATGAATTGATTTGATGCGATCGTGTGTTGAGGTGGATGGATCAATCCTACACGATTACATGACTATCGAGAATCGACTATGGATCGATTAAACTAAAACGTGGATTGATTACAAATTGACCATGGACTATGGTGCAGGACCCTGGACCAGCCACAGGTCCTATCCCAAGATCAGCTAACAGGACCAAGGATTAGACCTTGAACTTGGGAGAACCTAGCCGTGCACAATGAAGAGAATTGTTGAGTTGGTTCCACCGATTAGGTCCAGTTGTGTCCAGCTTCGTCCGATCCTGGATTAGACACGGACCTTGGACTAAATAGGATAATCAATCGTGGATAAACTCAAGAAATCTTCGTCCAATGAGACGACCTTCAATTTAGTTACTTTCACATCGGTGCATTAATTGTTTTTGGAAGCTAGCTAATTAATGAAGCTAAATGACTCACCATACCAAGTGGCAAGAAATGGTCTTGCCTCTTGAAGACATCGATGTTCTTCGGCTTCTAGCACATAATTATAAAGATGAGTCACATGCCTAATAGGAGACCTTGGAGAACAAGTTAACCGAGCCTTAGACTTCTTAAAGGATAAGAACCAAGGCCATTAATAGAGAGGGTGACTCAATGACTTATGTGTCCTTATTAACTTAGGATCATCATCGCCGTAAAACAAGCCTTGAAAGTGAACAAATTGGGTGCAAGAAAGAGAGCCACATGCCCAAGCTTGGAGGACAAGCCATTCTAGAACCTTGTTGTCTTGAAGATCAACTTGCATTAAATGGCTTTGGACTTAAGTTAATTAATGCAAGATATAAGGCATATGCCCATGTGTCCCTATTAATCTAGGATCATCATTTCCTTTACTTTGAGACTTGGAGAATAAGATTTACCTTCCATTAATGCTTCTCGACTTAAGATCAAAAGGAGACCAATTATTGGTGGTCTTCCAAGACCATGAGAACGCCACGTAGGAGGAGTAGAGGTGCCACATCTTCACTTAGGATCATCATTAATAAGATGAGTCACGGCTTAAGTGGCCCAATTGGAAGTTGGACACTCGAATTCTAGAACTTTTTAGGCACAACTCATTTGTAGACTTACCACCTTTCTTGCTTAGTCTTGTCACTTAAGGACTTATAATTGGACCACTTGGCAAGACAACAATTTGAGTTAGGACTATAAATAGAGAGAGTATTCCCTCATTTGCAAGGTTTAGCCGCACAAACCCATCTCTCTCTCTCCTCACTCGTCCGTCCCTCTCTCTCAACCCCCTCGCGTCATCCTTCTCGTCACCATTCACCCGTTGTTGTTAGGCTGTCGTTTGGCTGCTGGTTTGGTTTAGTTGTAAGTAGACTTCCTAATATTTGGCTAGGGCATTGCACTATGCTATTTCGAGCATGTAGCATGCCCTTATTTGAGTTTGTTTGGATAGTGT
Organism: Eucalyptus lansdowneana; assembly: GCA_017140395.1. Lineage (NCBI taxonomy): Eukaryota > Viridiplantae > Streptophyta > Magnoliopsida > Myrtales > Myrtaceae > Eucalyptus > Eucalyptus lansdowneana. The sequence continues at coordinate 31,967,985 of CM029484.1, read as the reverse complement.
CCTTTCTTGAACTTTTAACAATGTTGCCAAGATAGTTATTACTATTGCATATGTGCATGCTTCTAGTTTAGCCCCGAGCTTCAAAAAGGGGTTTTGTTGGCCTTGAATGTACATTGAATCATGATGGATTGGTCATTCTTGGTCTCGATGAGATATTGAGGTGTATCATTCCTGAGCCAAGCTTGGAACTAGGTCGGTGCTCAAACGTGATGGATCAAGTTGCAAGCCTTGATTTGCCCCCAGCATGTTTCATCGTCATGGCTTTGGTAAGTTATAACACACACTTTTGCATGGCACACTTTCGGGCCTCTCTTTTGCATGGACTAAAAATGAAGATAAGGATTGGATTGTTGTTGCTTGATGCATGGTCACACGAGGAACTAATTTATAGCCATCGATCGATGGATGTTGGCGATGTTACCCAATGGATTTCAGAAGAACTGATGAATTTCGATTAAGTCATCAACTGATGGATTTTAGCAATATAGCTTGATGAATTTCGTATGCTCGATGGATTTCGGATACTTGGTGGATTCGAGAAGAGTCGATGGATTTTGGTTAAGTAATAAATGAACCCCGTGCGTGTGATTCTCCATATTGTTAAGTTGATTTTGGTTTATGCTTGCATATTATTTGTATGAGGGTTTTCCATGTTCCAGTCAAGGTGAGCCAATTGTATTGCTATTGATTTGCTATCGACAATTGATGTGGATAGTTACGTGTTGCTAAAATAGCAAGACATTATCCCGTCCGAAAATTAGTGGGTTTACTTATTAAATTTATAACTCACCTGTTGTTTGTTTCAAATTTGTAAGATGGACGCGCCTTTCATATGGTTCAGTCTCCCTATGGAGATAGAGGTCTCGATAAAGGATATTATTATGACTAGGGAAGGCACCACCTTACCGAATGATTACCATGACCGTTTGGGTTGAGAAAGGGTTAGACGACCTCGTTCCCCATCGTTTCCTAGTGTGGTACGTATGATTTGATGGGGACCTCGTAGGGCCACTTCGCGGCTTCAATGGGCTGCCCGGACTGACTAATGACGCCTTGGCTGACGGAACCGGTGGTTGAGCCTTAGGTAGCCGATCCTTCTAAAGGAACTGATTTTTGGCTAGTACCTCGTTAGAGGAGATAAGCTTACCCCGAACCTTGGTGACGTTTTGATGTAAATGGCTAAGTAAGTAAATGGACATAGGCCCGTGTTTATAAAGGGCTTGTAAATATTGTAAGAAAGATGTAAATATAATAGTATGTTTTACATGTGTGTTTTTTCTGACTATTTGATTTTATTGTTGTTGTTGTGGATTGGGTGTTGATGTTGTATCGCTTCCGATTGTGTTTAAATAAAACGGTCGAAAAGAAACGGGATGATGACACATTTGGGATGTCTCATTAATAACCCTTGCCGGTTGTGTCCTCGTGACTTAGGAGTCTAGGGGCATGACAAAAGCCGCACCAAATCCAAACCAAAACCCACACAATCTAACATCTCCACCAATGCAAAACCTCGAGCAGCCATGGCCGTGAGCTTGAAGAAGCCCTAGCCGCCAAGCCGAGCTCAATGAAGCTTAGACAACCAAGGGCATCAACAAGCTTATTGCCATGCCCCGATCTTCGAGCGCGTGTCCATTCCTCGGTGGTCGATTATATTACGACGTCCCAGGATGCATTGCCGACCCATTCGTTTTAATGCGTATGCGGAAGCGTATAAATATAAACCCTTAACAACAGCCAACACAGGATAGAAAAGCAGGAAACACATTTGCACAACCACAACACATTTTTATACACAGCCAACTAGTTTATATACAATACTAGTCTATAGATAGGAGTCTACAAAAGATTAAAGGTCTACAAGCCCTCTAGGCGTTCAAAATCTGAGCTGAAAACTCCGAACTCTCTTGGTTACTTGGGTCTGTCACTGCACCACCAGGAGGGTCAGTTGTACCCTTGCCAAAAGCGATCTTTAACACTGACATAGGGATCTCAGTATCTTGAAGGGGACCTTCTCTGGGTCCATTGCGCCCACGACGATACCATGCTTTGAATTGATGAGGCACCCTCCGAGGTAGACCTATATCAACCCAGACAATGGTCCTCACAAGCTCATAGACCCAAGCTCCTTGGCCCCCGGGAAGAGGAATCTCAGAGACCTGTTCGGTGATCCTCTTGGGCTAGCCAAACGCTCTGGAAGATTCGCCATTTAAGGACCTAAAAAGGTTGAGCCCACGACGGGGTGAGACAATGTCTCAGCAAGTTCACCCCCTAAACTCCGATTAGAAAGGAAATACATCTAAAGGCAGTTTATGCACACACAAGATAGAGGACTTATCTTGCCTCAGTTTCTTCCTGCAAATTAGTATAATTCATATACTCAACCAATCAATTCAAACCAAATCATCGATCGGCTTAGTCAATCCACCAATTCGACACACTCGATTTGGTCCATACTATCTATCAATTCAATACGACCACTGCTCGCACAAGCTGCAATAGGTGGTCATAGCTCTCACAAGCTGATATAGATAGATAGTAACTCGCACAAGCTGATATATAGATCGTGCTTCCACAAGCTAATAAATAATCATAGCTCACACAAGCTGATAAGGTATACTGCTCCCATAAACTGACGTGCAATTATATATCAAGCGCACATAGGCGGATATAGTATATTGCTCTCATAAGTTGATGTGCAAAGGGGCTCCCACAAGGTGACGATAAATGCTCTCACAAGCTAATGATAAATGCTCTCACAAGCTAGTAAAGTATACTGCTCTCACAAATTGATATATCAAGTGCACATAGGCGGATATAATATACCACTCTCACAAGTTAACATGTAAAGGGGCTCTCACAAGCTGATGATAAATGCTCTCATAAGCTGACGATAAATGCTCTCATAAGCTGACGTGCAATATATTTCTTTTAAAAAATCCCACTATTCACATAGTCCACAAAGATATTTTCGGCATTAGAAACTGACTCCTGGTATTTTCTAATTAAAATACCAAAATTCCACAAATTTGGAATAAATGACCAAAATCACCAATTTCACTCAAATTGCACAAATTAGCACTAGATTAAATAAACCCAACATACCATTACAATCAGCATGAAATTTTGGTCACTGGCTATTCCGATATAATTTCTAGAAAATAATAAATAATTAAATAATTACAAAAAATAATTAAATGCCAAAAATAGAAACTTGGGTCGGAAATGCCTAATTAAATACCAAAACGGGCCCGAAAAATTTCCGAACCAATTTAGATAAATAATACAATCTATCTAGTCCCTAATTAAGCCGTTTTAACCACCTAACATGCATAAACGAATAATTAAATCGCTAATCCGTTCTAACTAATCACCTAAATCATACTTAGTCTAAACTAGCATCATTAACTCCCTAAGTAGAGTTTAGTGAGTAAACTCATTGGTTTTGCGATCCGATGAGTTCATGGTGATGGCATCGCAAAGACATGCGACAAACCTCCTGGTGGTGAAGCCAAGTGGGGCTCGGAAGTGGTCCAAAACGGGCCTCGAAGCCTAAAAACTCTTGCTGGTCTTTGGCTCTAGTTGTTGGGCGAGAGGGCTGTCGTGGCCTTGGCATGAGCTAAAATGGGCAAGGCGGTTGGCTAGGTGGGCAGGCGGAGGCTTCCGGCAGCGGGATGGGTGGCTAGGTGTGCTTGGCAACCTGCGATGGTGGCTCGAAGGCATTGGGATAGCAACTAGACACGCGGGACAGGCGGAACGAGCGGCGGACTAGCGTGGGCTCGCACGGGGCATGATGGCGTGCGAATGACCAGTGACGGTGGCAGGGAACTCGACGAGCGGTCGAGAGCCAAAGGGGGAGTGGCTGGCGGTTTCTTTGCAATTTTAAGCTTCTAAAATCCTCACTAATGGAGAAAGCAATTTGCTGAAGAAGAAGAAGATAGCAGAAGATAGAGGAGGGTCCCTCCTTGGCCCAAAAGTCTTGCTCTCTATCCTTTTTGTCCCCTTGGCAAGGCCCCATTTATTAGGCTGTCTTCCTCAGCCATATTGTGCACCAAAATCCCCTTAGAACCAATCCCAAGTAGTCCAAAATGTTGCACACCATGGGGGCTACGAATTTTGCACATTTTCCCCTAAATTGAACCCCATTCCTCTTCAAATTGATTCAATTCGGCCCCATAAATCCAACCAAGATGCCCACACTTCAATTCACATTTTTCCTCACCAATAGAGCCAACTTGCATCCCAAAAACGCGATAAAAAATGTCATATTTTTGAATTTTCGCCAAAAATCTCGATTTGCAAAAAAATCTTTGGAGGATGAATCGACAGTTCTAAAATAAATCGTAACATGATAGAACTTTCAATTTCTGAAATCGGGTTCAAATTCATGGTTAATTTCAATCTAGCGCGATTTTAGTGTGACCTAGTCTACCGGGTAACTTTTTAAAATTTTTAGTATAATTGACTCGTGGTCGATTATTTTCAAACCACATTGTACATTTTCGATACATTGGCGACTTTCGATTGTTGTGAAAATCTTGAGATTTCAAATGCGGACACATGGTACTAAAATGATAGAAAGATCGGTTTAGTGTCGATCGACGAGAATTTTGCAATTAGGTGGAATCACCCACACTTTGATTACATATCTCAGTCGAACGGACCTATCTCTGATTTCTAATCATTTTTTAACTATGCCGTAATAACCCTTGCAGACTAGTATGGTCGAGCAGTCGGTTTCTGGTCGAATTCTCAAATCTATTGTGTTAAAATCCCTTAATGGCTTCCCCAGATAGACTAGTTATCTCATGAGCGATCAGCTCAAAGAATAGAACTATAGGGGCGTCGATGAAAAGTCTGATTCATTCAATTGACAATATAACCTGAAATTCAGGATGTCACAACTCTTTTCCTCTTATAAAAATTTCTTCCTCGAAATTTAAACCATTACAAATCTTTAAACAAAAAAGTGGGGGTACAATTGTCTCATCGAATCTTCACTTTCCAAATTTGCTCCTTCTGTGCCGTGGTGTTGCTAGACCACTTTAACCAACATAATCGTCTTGGTGCACAGAACTTGCTCCTTGCGATCTATGATCTGAACTGGTCTTTCCACATACGATACTCTGTCATTCACGTCTAACTCTTCAAAGTTCAGAACATGAGTCGGGTCAGGTTCATACTTCCTCAACATCATATGTCCTTAATATCGACACGTGAAAGACGTCATGCACTTGCGCTAACTCCAGCGGCAATGCAAGACGATACGCTAGGATCCTGATTCTCTCCCTAGAATCTCGAAGGGATCTACGTACCTTGATTTCAGTTTTCGCTCATTGCTAAAGCGCAAGGTATCCCTCATTAGTGACACATTCAAAAAGATGTAATCACCAATTTGGAACTCTAAGGGCCTTGAATACTCAACGATACAACTTTTCTGGCGGCTCTGAGCGATGTTTAATCTGTTTCTGATCACTGCAACTGCATCTACTGACTACTGAACTGACTCTGGGCTATGATCTTTCTTTCCTCTAACTTTCTCCTCACAAACTGAAGTTCTGCACACTCTACTATGTAATGCTTCAAAAGGAACCATTTGAAAGCTTTGCTGAAACTGGGAACCCTTGGGTCTTGATCTAATATAAGTTCATCACTAGCACTCCATGCAGACGAACTATCTAATGCACATACACTTCTGTATGCCTATTCACATCGAGGTCCTTCCATACTACGATGAAGTGAGTTAACTTTGTCCTTCTGTCGACCACTATCCCAAATGGAATCATTGCCTCTCTGATTTCTTGACAAGCTTGTCACAAGGTCCATTGTGACATACTTCCATTCCCACTTATGACTCTCGAGTGATTGTAAAAGTCCTCCTAGTTTGCATTACTGAACTTCCACTTACTAGCACATTTGATACTTGCAACCTGTCCGGCAATATCTTTCTTTATATCAGCCTACCAATTGAGCTAACACCGATTCTGACTTACTTTGTAATGTCCGGTTGGATACTGCAATTGCTACAATGAATTCCTAACAAGGTCTCTTCCCTGAGTGCTACATCATCAGGTACACTAAATCATTCTCGGAACTTCAGTGTTCTGCCTTCAGAAATCTGAAAGTTAACCTCTCTCTTATTAATATCCTATTGCAGAATCTTCTGAACATCTCGGTCTGTCAATTGAAGCGTCTGATTATAACCTGAAATCTGGTTCAATTCTGAGGGTGGCCATAAAATTCGAAAAGTGGCCTACCTTAAATTTGAAAACTGAATTTTGAACTTTCTCAAGTAAGGTCCATACTTTAACCAGCATATGCATAAATGAAGACTCTCAACTCAACGCATTAGTGACTTCTTTCATCCTTCCAGGGTGATGCCAGATACCACCCACCCAGTCCTTCAAAAGTTCTGATTCATAGTGCTATCTCATATTTAATTCATTCTGAGAGAATAAATATTGGAGACTTTGTTGGTTAGTGAAGATCTAGAATCTTTCTCCACACAACTAACATCTCTAAATATTTAGTGCAAAAATTAATGCTACGAGTTCCAAATCAGGCGTCGAGTAGTTCAATTATTGAGATCACAGCTAACAGAACGCGTATGCAATAAGCCTACCATGTTGTATAGATACGCAATCCTGTCCCCTAAGCGACGCATCACCATAGATCTCTTGTCCTCCAAGACTAGATGGAATGATTAGTACAGGTGCGGTAGTCAACTTTAATTAAGCTCTTGGAAACTACGCTCGCACTTGTCTGTTCACACGAACTTTCCTTCTTTCTTCAGGAATCAAGTCAACGGCGATACCAATGCTAAAAATCCTTCCATGAACCTTATGTAGCAATTTGTCAAAATCCAAATAGTTCTAATCTCTGACACTGTTGTTGGTCTTGGTCCATTGATGACTGTTTCCATCTTGGCCGAGTCCACGAAGATTCCTTCACTTGAATTCACGTGGCTTAGGAATGCAACACGAGTCAACCAAAACTCGCATTTGCTAAACTTAGCATCTAATCTATGAGTCCTTAGGGTCTGAAGTACCATCCTCAGATGACTCTCATGCTCCTCGAATACATCAGAATATCATTGATGAACATGATCATGGACTAATCTAAGTATTTCTCAAATACTCGGTTCATCAAATCTATGACAGCAGTTAGAGCGTTCGTCAGACCAAATGGCATTACAGTATTCTCATAAATGTCGTATTGAGTACGAAACGTTGTCTTCTGTAGAACCTCTTTTCTGATTCTCAACTAATAATACCTTGTCCTCAAGTCGACCTTTAAAAGTATCAACACTCTTTGTAACTAGTCACACAATTCATCAATCTTCGGCAATCAACACTTGTTCTAGATCGCCACCTGATTGAGTTGATGATTGTCGATGCACAGGTGCAACGAACCATCTTTCTTTTTCACAAATGGTACTAGTGCTCCCCAAGGTTATGCATTGGGACATATAAATCCCTTATCCAGTAATTCTTGCATATGCACCATCGGTTCTTTCAGCTTAAACAACAACATCTGGTAAGAAGCCTTAGAGAGTGGCTCTATCTTGGGTGCTAATTCGATCGCTAACTCTGTTCTCTGACAATAGGCTTGACCATTCTTGTGGAAACACATCTAGAAATTCTTGGATTATTGAGATGTCCTCAATCTTTGGTTCTTCAATCTGTTTTATCTATGACAATCGCCAAGTAACCTTGGCAACTTTCGTCTAACAAACGGGTTGCCTTAAGTGATGAGATTAAGGAAGTCGAGGGTTCTTCTCGACTCCCAGTAAACTCGACATTCCCACCTACTAATAGATTAAGCTGGGTTACATTCCGACATCAATTCATTACCACAAGATGTTCCATGAGCCCACTCTATTCACATATGACATCAAAGTTATACCTTAGCAACTAGTCGAGCACAACTCTAGTCAGTGGTTCTTCTCTTACAACCTTAACACAACAAATTGAAATTCCACAAACTTAATCCCCAAAAATTTGCTCCGCTACTCTGATAAAATCATCCTAAAAACATTCTTCCTCTGATTGGTGCATGGTCGGTTCCATTCCTGTCCCTTTCGCCATCTTAGTGGCGTCTTATCTATGGTAGCGATGTCTATGCTCCCTTGGACTCACACTGATAGTCCCTTAGCTGATGGCCATGCGAGCCACATCTATAGCATGTTCCCGTTATACCAGGACATTGGATCGATCCATACTTCCTTTTACAAACTCAGCACATAACTAGTGAGTCCTCTATCTCCTGTCGGATGATAGAATGCACTCTTACTTGCACCGGGGTCTGTCTCAAATACCCCACGGTGTGTTCTACGACGCATTCTCACTGATTTGTCCCATCGGCCTTCGGGGACCTTCTAATTAGGTAACCCTCTTGGTCACACTCAGAACAAGCACCCGTCTTAACAAGACACATGGGTGATCCATGTCGGCTTCCGTCAACACGACACACTCCATTTTGATTCATTGTTGACCTGACCATCTCACATTTCCAGCTAGACAGAATAGGATACTTTTCTCCGATCATGGGCTCATTCTCTACTGAATCTGAACCTCAACTCGGATGCAACGGCTTGCTCCTAGATCACATTTCCATGTTGGACCTCGGCAGGTGTGGCAACAACAACGGTTACAGCATTGGCGGTGGCAGTGACAGCGGCAACAGCGGTGGCTCGATCCTGAGTTTACTGGCTCGACAAACTCCCTAGGAACACTAACGCTTAAACAATTCCGTCGAACCTAGGATCGCTTGGTGCTACTACACTCTCAATACCGACCTACGGCAGTACTCTTACACTCGTGCTGACCTGAACCGGTGCTCTACCACAACAACCTTGAGCACCGATCTTTGTTGGCGTTCTACCCCGAGTCACAGAGGCTATTGCCCTCTTACTAGGAGTCCTCAGCTCTTGATCACTCATGCTACATGATCTTTATAAAAACCTGTTTTCTAATTCCAATACCATATTAAAATTTGAGTGACCCACACAAATAAGTTACCAGTCAGCTATCAATCACATGCACCGGTATAAAGTAAAGGTCATTCTTACTAACTATCCCATGACTTATTGCACCTTATCACTCCAAACACAGACCCGCTTTGATACCACTTAAACGGGGATGTCACGTCTCGACCCTTCGAGCGTGTGCCCATCCTGGCTTGGTCGATTAAATAGTGATGTCCCAGGATGCATTGCCGACCCATTCATTTTAATTACACATGCGAAAACGAATAATAATCCCTATACAACAACACAATGGAATAGGAAAGTAGGACCAATTTTTTACAAAAGACATTTTTATAAACACACAAGTTTATACACTGAAGTCGACAAAAAGGAATCGACTTTCATCAATATAGAATTGTCCTATGACTAACTAGTCAGACAAGGACGTCGATTCTTCGAGCTTAGCCTTCTAAACTTTGGGCCTCGGGTCCTCCACCGCTGTCAACTAAGGACCTGAAAATGATATCCCACAATGGGGTGAGACTATGTCGTAGCAAGTTCAACTTCCTAAGACCCGATTAGGAAGAAAATATGCCCAAAGGGCCGCCTAAGCACAACTGCGAGTCAGAGGTCTTACCTTTTCCTCAATCCCTTCCTACAAGTCAATTCAATTCATACAATCATTGAATCACATCAATCAAGAATTCAAATCGAGTCATCGATCAATCGACTCAGTCGATTACATGTCAATGAGACCATTCTCTGGTCATCTCACTTACTTAAATCTAAACGTCGACTTATGGCTCAGCGAGCACGACCAATTAAATCTTTGGCGGTAATGCTAAATTACGGCTCAGCGAGCACAACCGATTCCAAACTCGGTGGTAGATTACGGTCCAGTGGACACAACTATACTTTAGTGGTAATGCTGAATTACGGCTCATCGGCACAACTGATTCCGAATTTGGTGGTAATGTTGAATTACGGTTCAGTGAGCACAACCGATTCCAAGTTCAGTGGTAATGCTGAATTACGGCTCAGCGAGCACAACCAATTCCAAGTTCGGTGGTTTTCTTGATCTAACCCGCAGCATCACACGATTATTTACCCTCGGCCAACAATATTACACTTATCAACTTGATTACTCAATTAACAAGACATCTTGGCCCATTTTCCTCATATTAAGGGTACCCGATAAAATAATCGTGTGTAGGTACACATTCGGTCTCAGCCAAAAATATAATATCTTTACTTTCAAAATTCCCACAATTAATATAGTTGATAAAAACATTTTTGACGCTATAAATTGATGTCCGGTTATGTTCTAATTAAATATTGAAAATAAATCAATTTAGAAATAATTTCCCAAATTCGCAAATCACACGTAATCAGCACAAATTATAGCTCAATTAAATAAACGGATCATACCACTATAATCGCATAAAATTCTGGTCACCGGCTATTCTAGTCTACTTTCCGGAAAATAAATAAATAATCAAATAATTATGGAAATTAATTAAATAATACCAATAAATACCAGAAATGCATACTTAGGCCTGTAAAGCCTAATTATAGGCCGGAATGGCCCCAAAAAAATTCCGAGACTCGTTAAATGAATATTGGAGCCTACCTACTCGCTAATTACACAAAACTAACCACCTAACATGTAATATTGGCTAATTAAATCACTAATCTAATCTAACTAATCACCTAATCCATGCTCAACTTAAACTAATCAACCCTTAAGTGTCATTAACCTACTAAGCGAGGATTAGTGAATTAAATTCACTTGATTTGCGATTCGCTCAGTTGTTGTGAAAACCTCAAGGTTTCAAATACGAATACAGGGCACCAAAATGACAGAAAAATCGGTCTAGTGTCGATCGACAAGAATTTTGCAAATTAGTGGAATCATATCTCAATTGAATCGACCTATTACCGATCTCTGATAGGTTTTTGACTGTGTTGTAATGACCATTGCAGAACAACACGGTCGAGCAGTCGATTCCTAGTTAAATTCTCAAGTTTATTGCGTTAAAATCCCTTAATGGCTTCACCTGATAATCTAGTTATCTCGTGAGTGGCCATCTCAGAGAAAAAACACTATAGTCACGTTGATGAAAGGCCCGACTTATCCAATTGAAATCAGACATGAATTTTCAGGATGTCACATTAAGCAGAAGCTGACTACCGCACTGGTGCTAACCATACCATCTTGTTCTAGAGGATATGAGATCTCTAGTGATGCGTCGTTTAGAGGACTAATTGCGTGTTAATGCAGCATGGCATAGTCGTTGCATACGCGTCTCGTCAGTTGAGACCTCATGAGCTGAATTATCCGACGCATGACTTGGAACTCATAGAGATCATTTTCGCTTTGAAGATTTGGAAACATTATTTGTGCAGAGAAAGATTCTGGATCTTTACAGATCATTAAAGTCTCAAGTATCTATTCTCTCATAAGAAGTTGAATATGAGACAGTGTCGCTGGATGTAACTTCTCAAGGACTACAATTGCGACATCTTGTATCATCCTAGAAAGGTGAATAAGGTCACAGATGCGTTGAGTCGGAAATCTTCAGTTGCATAAATGAAGGTTAGGGAGTGGATTTTACTCGAGAGAGCTTGAGATTCGGTTTTCAAATTTGAGGTAAGCCACCTTTTAAATCTTATGGCCACCCTTAGAATTGAGTCAAAAGTGTAGATCAAGATTAAGGCACTTTAGTTGACAGACCCAGATATTCAGAAAATCTTGCAAGAGGACACTGAAAAGAGAAAGGCTGACTTTCAGATTTCTGAAGACGGAACACTAAAGTTCCGAGGATGATTATGTGTACTTGACGATGCAGCGCTTAAGGAGGAGATTTGGTTAGAAGCTTATTTTAGCAGTTACAACATTCATCCAGGCCGTACAAATATGTTTTAGAATCTGCATCAACACTATTGGTGGATCGGTATGAAAGCGGATATTGCCAAGCATGTTGCCAAATGTTTGACGTGTCAGCAAGTGAAGGCACAACACTGTAAGCCAGGAAGACTTCTACAACCTCTTGAGATTCCCGAGTGGAAGTGGGAACATATCACGATAGACTTTGTGATGGGCTTACTGAGGAGTCAAAGAGGTAATGATTCTATTTGGGTTGTGGTTGACAGACTGACGAAGTTGGCTCACTTTATCGCCGTACGGAAGAACCATGCATTGGACGGATATGCAGAATTGTACGTGCATCAGATTGTTTGTTTGCATGGAGTGCCGGTGACAATCACATTTGATAGAGACTCGAGATTTATAGCTGCCTTTTGGAATATTTTGCAAATCGCCTTGGGAACGAAGCTGCAATCTAGTACAGCTTACCATCCATAGACAAATGGCTAGTCTGAGAGGACGATTTAGACTCTCGAGGACATGTTGAGAGCGTGTGCGCTTGATTTCAAAGGAAACTAGGAGGAATAGCTTCATCTCGTCGAGTTCACCTACAATAACAGCTACAAGCAGAGTATTCAGATGGCACATTTTGAAGCGTTGTATGACAAAGCGTGCAGAACGCCGGTTTGTTGGGATGAGGTCAGAGAATGAAAGATCACAAGCCCAGAGTTGGTTCAATAGTTAGTGGATGCAGTTGTAGTTATCAGGGATAGATTAAAGACCGCTCAGAGCCACCGGAAAAGCTACGCAGAGAAGCGTCGAAGACCTTTGGAATTCCAAGTTGGTGAGCACGTCTTTCTGAAAGTGTCACTGATGAGGGGTACTTCGCACTTCGGCAAGAAAGGGAAGCTGAGTCCGAGGTATGTAGGTCCCTTCGAGATTCTAAGAAGGATAGGGACTCTAGCATATCGTCTTACATTACCGCTAAGACTGGCGCAAGTGCATGACATCTTTCACGTGTCGATGTTAAGGAAGTATGAACCTAACCCGACCCACGTGCTTTGAAGAGATGACAGTGTGTGGTATGTGGAAAGACTAGTTCAAATTGTAGATCGAAAGGAGCAGGTTCTGCGTACCAAGACAATCTCGTTAGTCAAAGTGGTCTGGCAACACCATGGGACAGAAGGAGCAACCTGGGAAAGTGAAGATTTGATGAGATGACAATACCCTCACCTTTTTGTTTAAAGATTTGTAATGGTTTAAATTTCGAGGACGAAATTTTTATAAGAGGGGAAGAGTTGTGACATCATGATTTTCCAATTCTGTTTTCAATTGAATGAGTTGGGCTTTTTATCGATGCGCCTATAGTTATTTTCTTTAAGCTGATCACTCATAAGATAACTAGTCTATCTAATGAAGCTATTAAGGGATTTTTAACGCAATAGACTTGAGAATTCGACCAGAAATCGATTGCTTAACCGTGCTAATCTGTAAGGGTTAATATGGCACTGTCAAAATTGATTAGAGGTTGGAAATAGGTCGATTTGATTGAGGTATGTGATTGAAGTGTGGGTGATTCCACCTAATTGCAAAATTCTCGTCGAATGGCACTAGACCAATTTTTTCTGTCATTTTTGTACCTTGTGTCCGTATTTGAAACCTCGAGATTTTCACGACAACTGAGAGTCGTTAATAAGTCAAAGATGCACAATGTGACTCGAAAATAATCGACCACAGGTCAATTATACTAAAAATTTCTAAAAGCTACCCGGTAGGTTAGGTCAAGCTAAAATCGCGGCTGATTGAAATGAACCGCGAATTTGAACCCAATTTCAGAAATTGAAAGTTTTTTCATGTCAAGATTCATTTTAGGGACGTCGACTCATCCTTTGAAGATTCTTCAGCAAATCGGGATTTTTGGCAAAAATTCAATGTATGGCTATTTTGGACCGGGAAATTAGAGGGACCATTTTTGGGTGGATTTTTAGGGTTCAAGTTGGTTCAATTGACAAGGAAAAGTGTTGAATTGATGTGGGCATCTTGGATGAATTTATGGGCACCAATTTGAGTCCAATTGGAGGTGAATTGAAGTGAAATTGAAGAGGAAAATGTCCAAATTCGTATGCCATGGTAGTCAACAACATATGGACCATTTGGGAAGCTTGTTTGGGAAGCCATGGAGGGGAAATTGGTTGAGGATGATAGCCAAGGCTGGTGGGGCATGGAACTTGATGGTTTTAGATAATTTGTGGCCCCCCCTCTTCAACAGCCTTCTTCTTCTTCCTTGCTCCACTTTCTCCATTTGTGTGTGTTTTAAGCTCAAAAAACTAGAGGAAAGCTAGCCAACATTTCCCCCTTGCCATCAATCGTCCTTGCTCGCCGTCCGTCTGCTTGTTGCATGCTCGAGCTTGCGTCATCCTCCACTCGCGTGCTCGCCGACTATGAGCCCAGGCCACTGTCTTGAGCAGCTGGAGCCTCTGTTCAGCCGTCGAAGTCGCACTACCGTTGCCATCAGCTATTGGAACCACCGCCTAGTCCCGTCGTCTATGAGCCCAGGCCACTGTCCTAAGCAGCTCGAGCCTCTGTCCAACCGCTGTAGCTAAGCCAAGCGGTCCTTGGACAGAACTGAAGGCCAGCAAGGGCTCTTGGGTTTCGAGGCCTGTTTTAAGGCCTGTTCAGACTTCCGTTGGTGTTGCTCCAGGCTTGTTTATCACTCGCCTCCGTATCGCTATCGCTGTGAACTCACTAGCCCGCTAAACCGGTGAGTTTACTCACTAAACCTTGCTTAGGAGGTTAATGATGCTTAAGGGGTGATTAGCTTAGCTTAAGATGAGATTAGGTGGTTAGTTAGTTTATATTAGTGATTTAATTGTTTAATTATACATGTTAGGTGGTTAGAATATATTGATTAGAGGTTAATTAGATTGTACTATTTATCTAGATAAGTGCATAAATTTTCTAGGCCTGTTTAGGTGATTAGATTAGCATTTCCGGCCTAGGTTAGCATTTATTGGATTTAATTTGCATTATTTAATTATTTTTAAATTATTTTAAATTATTTAATATTTTTCAAAAATTAGACCGGGATAGCGGTAACCGGAATTTCATGCTAATTGTAGTCGTGTACTTAAATTATGCATTTAAGTGTTAAATTGTGCAAATTGAGTAGTGACTGTGATTTTGAGTATTTATTTCAAAATTAAGAAATTTTGGTATTTAATTAGAAAATACCGGGTGTTGGGTTTTGACATCGAAAATAGTTTTAAATACTATATCAAATGGCGAGATTTTAAAAGGGAGGATATCAATTTTTCTTGTTTAAATTGATCGTGTACCCACACATGATTATTTTATCGTGTGTTTTTAATACAAAGAAAATGGGCCAAGTACATTATTTTAATTGGGACATTTGAGTGCAAAGCACGATGTCTTGGTCGGGATTGGATGGGTGCATGAATGGTTATGAGAACCCATCCCCGATGTGAGTCGGGTGGACGTTGCCCTTATATGGTATGCCTTTATGAACAGATGCCGGTCGTAGTAGATTCTGGATTGATACTCCTTCGGGATTACCGTGCTCAATGGGGTGAGATGTTATCGTGCTTAATGGGGGTGAGACGATGCCTGATTACGCCAGAAGACCGCTGAACGTCAAGTAGGCCGTGCTTGTTGGGCTGTGATAAAATTGGAATGCATGATAGTGTCTTAACTGCACCTAATTATGGGACAAAATCGTGTGGCATGGTATATGATGTGTCATAATGATTTGGCCTTATAATTGGGAACCTTTTAGCTGTGTGAGATATGAGATGTGACGTTCCAATTGATTGAGCTTTATGTTTGTGATATGAACTATGCTAACATGTAGGGAGGATCTAAGACAAGGTGAGTCTCTGTAGTTGTGTGGTTGTGTGGCTGTGTGGTTAGGATGCCCCTAAGCATATTTTATTTCTAATCGAGGTTTAGGGGGTGAACTTGCTAAGACGTTGTCTCAATTCTTTTCAAGTCCGTAGATGACGGTCCCTCTAGTACGTTTTGGGAAGCCGAGGGGGTATACGGATCAGAGTACTGATGTCCCTATCCTTGGGAGTCCGTGGCTTCATGAGCTCATAGTGACCATTATCTCGGTTGATGAGGGCCGACCATAGTTGGTAACTTATTGATTTAGGGCATGGTTTCGCCATGGGAACAATGGGATTAGGGAAGGTTTCCTGCAGGGTTCCGACATCTTTGCTGTTGCGGTCAACGCCACGGTAGGTGAGGGGATAGTTGATCCGCTTGATGGTGTCGTGGAAGACCTAGATTCCCCAAAGGTTTCGGAGGTCTCGGCTAAGGAGTCATGTGCTTAATTAGTTGGGTGGCTCTTCTTTTTGGAGTAGACATTTGTTTATAGACTAGTGCTATATATAAACTCAGCTTGTTTATGAAAAGTGTTTTGTGAAAATGGTACCCTGCTTTTCTATCCCACATTTGCGTTGTCTGGGGATTTGTTTATTCGCTTCCGCATGTGTATAAAAAATGAATGGGTCGGCTATGCGTTCTGGGACGTCACAATTTTATCAACTATCGAGGGATATGTGCGCGCTCGATATTCAGGGCATGACATCTCTTTTCCTGATGTTCGCATTAGATGAGGCCAAGACTTCAGGTTTTTTGCCTTCTTCTTTGGACGAAGAAGTGTCAGGATTTATGCCCTTTAGAACAATGTCCCACTCCAAGGGATCCTTAGATCTGATGAATGCTTTCATCTTGTTCTTCTAAATGTTATAATCTTTTTTGTTGAAGTACAGAGGCCTTTATCACTCCGACCTTCCATCAGATCTTGTGCAATATTACTAGCCATTGAAAGATCATGAAGTAAAAAAAACTTCAATAAATAGTAACCGAGCTCTGATACCAATTTTTATGGCTAAAATATTGCCTAAAGGGGGGGAGGGGTAAATAGGTGATTATGCAGAAACTAAGTAATTTAAACAAAAATTGTAATGAGACAACTTCTGATGAAGTGGTAAGATCTTACTAGTGCTCAAATCTATTAGAAAATTAAAAGAGTAAGGGAGAGATAATTGCACACTCAAGAATATAGTGGTTCGGCTTTTGCAAGTCAATGTCCACTCTCTCGTGCTATAGCCAATTGGCTGAAATCCACTAATAAGAACCGATAAGAGGTTACAAGATTTGAGCTCTAGACACTCAAGCTCGTGTGTATAACTCCTCACACACTCTCAAATTCTAAATAGTTACACAATGATGCTCATAGAGACGAATGTATAATCAAGACACTCTTCAGACTTTGGAATTGAAAGCTTCAATTCTCGTGAATGCAAATTCTAATTCCTTCAGTTTCGAGATATTCTTTCATACTCCTCCTAGTCCAAGCTAATCATTGGACATATCTTTAAGAGGACTTATCCAGCTAATCTACTCGTTGGCCTAGATCTAGTTGAGAAGATTTGATGGCTTTATGATCGCCAAGATTGATACTTCCCATGATTTTTGTCACCTATACAACAGTTTGGGTTACCATAAGT
The DNA here is from genome assembly GCA_017140395.1 of Eucalyptus lansdowneana. NCBI lineage: Eukaryota > Viridiplantae > Streptophyta > Magnoliopsida > Myrtales > Myrtaceae > Eucalyptus > Eucalyptus lansdowneana. The sequence goes on along the minus strand of CM029484.1, from coordinate 31,950,620 downwards.
CAAGTGCTTCAACTTGGAAATAATGTTCACCTCAAGTCTAACTTTCCAGGAAATCCAAAGCTTCAAAAGACACTTTCCTTTGGAACTCCTTATTTATAAGGCGGGAAATCCAACCAATTGCTACTAGCCATTGCACGAGGATATTATCTTCTTCCTAGTCGTTTAACAGAACACATAAAAAAGGAAATAATTAAACCACAACTCTGTTCTGATTGATAACGTCTGATCACATCTCATTAGACTTTCAACTGTTGTCCTTGATTATCATAACATAACACAATCTTAATCATAGGCAACCAGAATGTCTTGATTGTTGAGTAGGTCACTCCCAATTGGAGAGGCCAACGCAATTACGTATATTTGTAGTAGTATGGTAGTGAATGTGTAAAAGTAAAAAGAAAAAAAGGAGAAAAAAAGAAAAAGAAAATATCAAAAGAGATCGGGAGATAAATCAACGTGATCTTCCACATCTAGAAAATCAAGGGAGATTGGGAAAGAAATCAAAGTGATATTCTCATATATACAAAATCACGAGAGATTAGGAGATAAATCTACGTGATTTTGTATCATACAATTCCAATTGGGATTGCATTTGCTCCTATGAATAGGAGTCCTCCTCAATGGAGAAGAAAAGAAAGAATATCAGAGTAGCGTAGCGGAAGAAACAGTTTTCTTCTTTCAAGAAAGAGAGTTATCTTTGAGTGAGTTATCCAGTTTGTGAGAGGTTTAGATCCACAAATTGAATACAGAAAGATCCACCTTTGGGTGAAGTTGTATCCCAATATTTATCATAATGGAAGTTTGAAGTGGACTATGGTCCCGTGGTTTTTCCCTTCACCTTGGAGGGTTTTCCACATTAAAATTCTGGTGTTATTTATTATTCATCTTTATTTCTTTCAGTTAGTATTTTATCCTATTTAATTTTCACAGAAATAGTAGCGGGAAAAATTTTCTGGGTGTTCGCCACAAATATTTTTCCCAACAAGTGGTATCAGAGCAAGGTTGCTGTATTTATTATTTTTCTGTGCAGAATTAAATGGAGGAAAACTTTGGCAACATGATAAAATTGACTGCATTCAATTATGCAATCTGGAAACCAAAAATGGAGGATCTGCTATACATTAAAGATCTTTGGAGGCCAATTGTGATACCGACGGAGGTACCAGTACCAACGCCCGAGGAGTCTAATCCTTAGCAGAAGCCAAATTGGCATCATCTTCTGGTGGCAAACCAACGACAATATCCGAAAGCAAATGGATGGTGCTCAATCGGAAGTGTGCCGCTCAAATTCGACAATGGATTGATAAGAGCATTTTTCAAAATTTTGCTAATGAACATGATGTGGTGTTCTTTGGCAAAAATTAGAGAAAATGTATGCAAGAACAACGATGCAAAATAAAGCAAATCACATGCGGCAGCTCGTGAATCTGAAATACAAAGGTGGGAGCAGTGTCTCGGAACACATGAGCGAGTTCCAAGGTATAGTAGATCAACTCAATTCTATGAAAATGACATTAGATGATGAATTGTAGGCATTACTGCTGCTTAGCTCTTTGCCAAATAGCTGGGACACACTTGTTGTGTCGGTCAGCAACTCGGCTCTTGACGGTAAGCTTACCATGGACATGGTAAAAGATAGAATGTTGAATGAAGAATCTCGATGAAAAGAGAGTGGAGTCAACCCTGAGTCCAAAGCTCTTGTCATTAATCGACAAGAAAATCAAGAACGGAGAGGGAGGAGCAAAAGCCGAAACTTTCGGAATCAGCAACGAGGAAGGTCCCAATCCAACTTCAGACGAGACAAGAAGTGCCATCATTGTAGTAAATTAGCACACTTCATCCAAGAATGCAGAAAACTAAAGGCGGAAAAATCAAAAGGTCATAATGTCAACAAAGCTAACAAGAACCAGACGAATGACATTGTAAATATTGCAGATGAGGTGATCATTATTCAAAGTGATGATTCCATTACTCTTGCATCCCAAGATTCGACATGGGTAGTTGATTCTGGCACATCCTACCATGTCACGGCTCGTCAAGATCTTTTCACATCTTACACCACTGGTGATTTTGGACTCGTAAAGATGGGAAATGAAGGTACGTCCAAAATTATTGGTATGGGTAATATTTATTTGGAGACTAATGTTGGATGTAGGCTACTACTCAAAGATGTGAGACATGTTCCGGACATACGCCACAATCTTATATCTACCGGCAAGCTTGATGACAAAGGCTACATCAATTTCTTTAGTGATGGAAAATGGAAGCTCACCAAAGGTAATTTGGTGATAGCCAAAGGAGAAAAGACTAACTCTCTCTATATCACACAATTCAAGCCGTGTAGAGGAGAGGTGAATGTAATCGGAAAAGGAGTCACCACTGAGTTATGGCATAAGCGACTCGGACACGAGTGAGAAAGGACTTAAGATTCTCACTAGAAAGCAACTTCTACCTGGAATAAAAGGTATACCGTTGAATACTTGTGTCGACTGCATTATGGGAAAACAACATAGAGTAGCATTTCACAATTCCCCACCATATAAAAAAGCTGAAATTTTAGATCTGATACATATTGATGTATGCACAATGCAAACTAGGACACTTGGATGTGCACTTATTTTGTAACATTTATTGATGACCACTCTAGAAAGGTGTGGGCATTTGCTTTGAAAACTAAAGATCAAGTACGGGAAATCTTCAAGCAATTTCATATGAAGGTTGAAAGAGAAATAGGCAGGCAATTGAAGTGTGTACGCTCAGACAACGGTGGTGAATACTGAGGACCTTTTGAAGATTATTGCAAAAATCTTGGGATCAAACTAGAAAGATCCGTACCAAAAACACCTCAACATAATGGTGTCGCAGAGCGGATAAATAGAACCATATGTGAAAAAATCAGATGCATGCTTTCCAACACAAAGCTACCAAACCACTTTTGGGGTGAGGCAATGAGGATGGCAGTTGATTTAATCAACCTGTCACCTTCAGCTCCACTTAACGGTGATGTACCACAAAGTGTCTGGACTGGTAAAAATATTTCTTATGGCCACTTGAAGGTGTTTGGCTGTAGAGCATTTGTTCCCATTCCGAGGATGAGAGATCAAAGCTTGATGGGAAATCAAAGCAATGTATTTTTTTGGGGTACGCACATGAAGAATTCGGCTACAGACTCTGGGATCCCATTAACCATAAAATAGTCAAAAGTAGGGACGTTGTATTTCTTGAAGGTCAGACAATCGAGGACTTCGAGAAGCACGAGAAATCTCCATCAATAGACGAATATCCAGTTGGTCTTGGCCCAGCCGCTCCTCCTATCAACAAGCAAGCTGAATCTAGGATTGAAGGTATGACTACTTCAACTGAACTTGAACCAATTGTTGAATAGGTCCCATCGGAACCTCAATTGAGGAGATCAATTCATGAACGAAAATCTAGTCGTAGATATTCTCCCAATGAGTATGTGATGCTCACTGACGGGGGAGAACTAGAGAACTACCAAGAAGCTGTATTACACGAGCATAAAGAGGAGTGATTAAAGGCTATGCATGAGGAGATGAAATCCTTAGACGAAAATCATACTTATGATTTAGTCAAGTTGCCACAAGGTAGAAAAGCTCTAAAAAACAAGTGGGTGTTCAAATTAAAGACTGAAGAAGGTAACTCATAGCCACGATACAAAGCAAGGTTGGTTGTGAAGGGATTCACTCAGAAGAAAGATATTGACTTCGATGAGGTATTTTCTCCTGTAGTTAAAATGTCCTCTATTCGAGTTGACCTTGGCTTGGCAACAAACTTGAACTTGGAGGTTGAGCAACTTGACGTGAAGACTGCGTTTTTACATGGAGATCTAAACGAGGAGATCTACATGGATCAGCCGGAAGGTTTTAAAATCAAAGGCAAAGAAAATCTTGTGTGTAGATTGAGGAAGAGTCTTTATGGGCTCAAGCAGGCACCAAGACAGTGGTACAGAAAATTCAATTCCTTCATAGAAGAAAATGGGTTCAACAGAACCATCGCTGATCATTGTGTTTTCGTCAAGAAATTTTTTGATGGTAATTTCCTCATTCTTTTGCTTTACGTTGATGACATGCTAATTGTTGGCCAGGATAAAAGCAAGATCAACAACTTAAAGAAGGAATTAAGCAAGTGCTTTGCGATGAATGATTAAGGACCCGAAAAACAAATTCTTGGGATGGAAATCTTGCGAGACAGACAGAATCATAAACTCTGGTTATCTCAAGAACGGTATGTTAATAAAGTTCTTGAAAGTTTTAATATGAATAAATCCAAAGTAGTTTGTTCTCCACTTGCAAATCATTTTAAACTTAGCTTAGATCAGTGCCCAAAAAGTGAGACAGAAAAGAAGGAAATGGAAAAAGTCCCTTATGTATCGTTGGTTGGTAGTCTAATGTACGCGATGGTATGTACGAGGCCTGATATTGCGTATGCAGTTGGTGTGGTAAGTAGATTTCTATCCAATCATGGTAAGGAACATTGGGCAGCAGTCAAATGGATATTCAGGTATCTTCATGATACATCTAATGACTGCATATGTTTTGGTGATGGTAAAACTGTGTTAGAAGGTTTTTCAGATTCAGACATAGTAGGGGACATGGACTCAAGAAAGTCTACATCGAGATACCTAATGACTTTTGTAGGGGGAGCAGTTTCATGGCAATCTCGACTACAAAAATGTGTTGCCCTATCTAGTGTTGAAGCAGAGTATATTGCGATAATGGAAGCATGTAAAGAACTCTTGTGGATGAAGAAGTTTCTACAAGATGTGGGCCACAACCAAGAGGAGTATATCTTGTATTCAGATAGTCAAAGTGCAATACACCTCAGCAAAAATGCAACTTTCCACTCCAGATCCAAACACATTGACATCAGATATCATTGGATACGTGATTTGTTGGAAGAAAAAGCCCTACAACTAAAGAAGATATACACTGACAACAACAACTCAGATATGATGACAAAATCTCTATCAACAATGAAGATGCAAGCCTGTCGAACTTTTGCAAGTTTGACACCTTCTCCAAATTGCTTGTGAGGGGGAGATTTGTTGAGTAGGTCACTTCCAATTGGAGAGACCAACGCAATTATGTATATTTGTAGTAGTATGGTAGTGAGTGTGTAAAAGTAAAAAGAAAAAAAGGAGAAAAAAAAGAAAAAGGAAAATATCAAAAGAGATCGAGAGATAAATCAATGTGATCTTCCACATCCAGAAAATCAAGGGAGATTGGGAAAGAAATCAAAGTGATATTCTCATATATACAAAATCACGAGAGATTATAAGATAAATCTACGTGATTTTGTATCGTACAATTCCAATTGGGATTGCATTTGCTCCTATAAATAGGAGTCCTCCTCAACAGAGAAGAACATAGAGCGTAGTGGAAGAAATAGTTTTCTTCTTCCAAGAAAGAGAGTTATCTTTGAGTGAGTTATCTAGTTTGTAAGAGGTTCAAATCCACAAATTGAAGACAGAGAGATCCACCTTTGGGTGAAGTTGTATCCCATTATTTATCATAATGGAAGTTTGAAGTGGACTATGGTCCTGTGATTTTTCTCTTCACCTTGGAGGGTTTTCCACGTTAAAATTCTGGTGTTATTTATTATTCATTTTTACTTCTTTCAGTTAGTATTTTATCCTATTTAATTTTCACAGAAATAGTAGCGGGAAAAATTTTCTGGGCGTTCTCCACAAATATTTTTCCCAACATTGATAATTCTTTGAGTCTAGTTCTCTGTGTTTGATGAGTAACGTTTGATGATACATATCAGAGTTTCCGTCAGAACTTCTTGATCAACTAAATTGCTCAAAGAATATCACCTGGAAGTTCTTTCATCATAATCATTGAACACTTATGGAAATGTTTGCCAATCTTCAAAATCAATTTGGGAAATTTCCTTAACATCTCGAAGTCTAGTCTTGAGATTAAAAAAAAAAAAATAAGGTGTAGTGTTCCAACCAATAGGAGGCGGGCAAGGGCCGTTCATTAAAGGGAGCTTGAATAATACACATTCATGTAGATATTGATTGATCGACTTATTGCTATCCTTTGATATAAGCAAGTTTGTATCGTAAAAGCTCATGAATCGTCAGCAATACTGTTCTATTGAAGTTCTAAAAAATATTCATGAACCAAACGAAATGTTTTAACTACCGATTCACACACACTTCTCGTGACAAAGCACAAAAATTGCATGACATCCCGTTTATTTTGTGAAGAAAATTATAATTTACATTCATATTGAAATAAGTGGTGTTCTAGAATCATCTAGAAGGTAGGACCATCTTCCTTCTAGGGCTATAAATAGCCATGGCATACTCTCACTTTAGCTGGAGTTAAAAGAAGTTCTCGTTAACAAAGTTTAAACAGAGTGCCTCTAATAAAAACAAGGTGTGTTTTTTTCTAAGTGAGTTTATGACATTTCTCAACAAGTAGTATAAGAGCTAGTAAAGGACTGTGAGCCCACTGGTCAAGGATCGAAGGGTGTCAAAGTTTTGCTATTGCATGGTTCGGGATTCTAAATTCCATTTAAACAAACTACTTTTACTAATATAAATGGCGTGACCAATATCATCTTTACAGTATGAATCATCAGAAGCGAGTGCGATTTCTTTCGTTCTTGGAGCCTTTGCAACTAGCACCAGCCAAATCTATGGATTTCAAAGCTATTCTCTCTTTCTTCTTAGTTCCAAATCTATGAGCGACATGCAAAGCATTTCACATAAACTCACTGGTAAACGAATCAACGGGACCTGTCATATGTAGGACTGCGTGTCACTGCTAGGTTGTCTTTGGCAGATTTCGTCCATGGGGTCAATTAGTAGTGAGACTGTACCTTGAAGATATTCCAGGAGTAGAGTACTTTTAAAGCATGGAAACATAAATTAGTAACCGATTCAAACTTCCCAGGACAACATGCTAATGTTGAATTGGAAGGATCAAACTTGACAATGTCTATTTTCGTGCCATCTTATTCGGTCAACATAAACTCATGAAGAGTTGCCGTGCCCCGTTGATTGCCTGTGATAGGTGATTGATCAACACCTATTGAAACATCCTGAAAATCAGTCTAGTATACAAACTTTCAGCATCTTTCTCCATGGACTCTAGATTTCCAATTCACCATGTTTATCTCACAATGCTTGTGTTCCAGGAATTCTTCCCTGTGCATGTGCTTGGCCATCTTTCTACACCGGTGTGCAATTTGGGAGAGCCTCATGTTTCACTGGAGAGATTTAAAAAAATAGCATGAGCATTTTCATAGTTTTGTATTAAGTGTAGCCCAGCTGAGAATACTTTATTCATGAACGTATGAGATTATTTCTCGCGCATTCTATATAAAGAAGTAAGCTGGGTTTTCGTGCAACTTGTACTTTTCAACAAAGGAATTCCAATTAGACTCAAATTCTTCATGCAAGTGGACAAGGAAGACGTAATTGCTGAAGATGTTGCCAAACCTCAAAGGATACAGGTAGGTACTGAACTGTTCAAGAAAGACCAAAAGGCACACAATTGGATGTCCCTGCCAAGACTACATTTAAGGTATCGGCAATTTTTGCGCTGACTTCAGTAATGATCGCCCGCAGAATCTACTAGCTCATCACTTCAACGAAATTCCAGAGCAACCTATTGAATGAACCCATGGTTCGATCGACCAAGAAAGCCATCCAACCATGATTTGCTGCTGGTGAAGTCTCCAAAATGCTGCATGGATATTGTCATACTCGATCAGTTCAGGACAAGAACATCCTGAAATGCTCGTAATCTACCTAGGACTTGCTATTGTAAGAGGCGAAAGCACACCTGAAGATCTCCATAGCTAGAACCAAGAACACGTACGTAATCTTGTAAAGAGATTTATGCACCTAATTTAGACTACCGTTCTTGATGTGGATAGTGACAATCCAAACTCAAGAACTTCTCTTCTATTGCCCTTCATATCACCGACTCAATGAGATAGCCCCTCACCCTTAGCACTTAGGAAATGCTCATTTGTGAGAATAATTGTGAGTGTTAGGGTTAGAAAAGATACTTTAATAATATCTATAAAGTTTCTAACCGAGCCCTCTCATTATGGACTGAGCTCAACTCGGCCCACACTAGCTAGTTCTATATTAGACTAATTAAGAAACCTTTTATCTAGCCTTGGACCAATCCCATAAAAGGTAAATAACAATAGTTATAAATGTAGCCCACATTAGGAAAACTCTCACATTCTCCCATTTGAGCTATGTTAATTGAAAATGTACTGTATGCACGCACCTTGATTTAGAGATAATTTTTAATAGTCAGTTCTATCCCATAAAGTCTCAAACACTGAATCATTGCGATAACTATATGTGTCACGTCCCGAACCTCGAGCGTGCCCACATCCCTCGGTGGTCGATAAAATTGCAATGCCCTAGGACATGTCACCGACCCAATCGATTATGCACATGCGGAAGCGTATAATAATCCCCAGACAACACTCAACATGGGATAGAAAAGCTGGACAACAAAATCACAAAAGTCACACTTTATAAACATATTGAGTTTATATACAAAAGTCTAAACCAAAAAGGAGCTACCAAGCTACCTTACCCCGGACCCTATCTACTTGAGATCCAAGTCTATCACGACACCGTTAGGGGTCTCAGTGTTTAGAGGCTCAGCTACCTCTATTGCGGGCTCCTCACTCTTGAGTCCCTGGTACGCCTCGATACCAGCTATGATATCGGCATCATGCACAGGGTCGAGATACACCAAATACTCATCCTCGACTGTAGGTTCATCAAAGCCATCCAGGGGGCCCTCTCGAACACTATTGAGCCCATGGTAGAACAACATCTTGAATCTATGAGGGACCAACTAAGATAGGCCCTCATTGACCCAAATAGTAGTAACCACGAGCTCACGGGTCTAGTCAGGATTCCCGTGGATAGGGAGTACAGTGTGCTCTTCCTCGACCTCTTGCGGCCACCCAAAATGGATGGGTCGCGCCTCCATCTACGGACCTGAAAAAATAAGCCCATGACAGGGTGAGACAACGTCTTAGCAAGTCTATGCCCTAAACCCCGATTAGGAAGGAAATATACCTAGGGGCGGCCTAACCACACAACCACAAAGACTCACTTCGCCTTAGTTCCTTCCTACATGTAAGCACAGTTCATATACTCAATGCATATAATAGATGCACACATCAATTTGAACGTTTCACTCAATCTCAATTAATCACAGGGGTCTCGATTATAAGGCCAAATTGTTATGACATGTCCCATTCCCTGCCATACAATTTTGTCCCATAATCATACGATTTTAATTAAATCATTCACACATTCCAATTTTAATCACGACCCAATGGGCACGGCTTACTCGACATTCGACGGTCTTTTGGCGTAACCAGGCATTATCTCACCCCATTGAGCACAGCAACATCTACCTCAAGATGACAATCCTGATGAAGCATCAGTCCAGCATCTACTGCGATCAGCATCAGTCCAGCATCTACTGTGATCAGCATCCGTTGTCCAGGGGCATCCCATATAGGGCAACGTCCAGCATAAACGCTTGCGACGGGTTCTCATACCAATAATGCACATATCCAATCTTGGCCAAGGACATCGTGCATTGCACTCAAATGCCTTAATTAAAATAATAAACTTGGCCAATTTTCTTTGTATTAAAAACACCTGGTGAAAATAATCGTGTGTGGGTATATGATCAGATCGGACTTGAAAAATTGATATCCCTCCTTTTAAAATCCCACTATTTGATATAATACTCAAAAACATTTTCTGTGTCAAAATCTGACATCCTGTATTTTCTAATTAAATACCAAAATTTCACAATTTTGGAATAATTAATCAAAAATCACAATCACTACTCAATTGCACTAATTAGAACTCAATGGCATAAATTAATCACACCACGACAATTAGTATGAAATTCTGGCTATAGGCTATCCCAGTATAATTTTCGAAAAATAATAAATAAATAAATAGAAAAATTAATTAAATAAATGCAAATTAAATCAATAAATACTCACTTAGGCCTAAAACACTAATTTAACCACTTAAATGAGCCTAGAAAAATAATGCACCTATCTACATAAATCAAGCAACCTAATTAACCCTTAACTAGTATAATCTAACCACATAATTAGCTTAATTAAGCAACTAAATCACTAATTAAACTAAACTAACCACATAATCCATACTTAAACTAATCTAATCAACCATTAAGTATCATTAACCTCATAAGTAAGGTTTAGTGAGTAAACTCATCGGATTAGTGGGCCGGTGAGTTCACGGTAATGGCAACGGGATGGCGAGTGACACTTGGGTCAACAGTGATGCCAAAAGAGGTTCAGAAGGGGCCTAAAATGGGCCACAAAGCTCACAGTTGGGCTGTGAGGTTTGGTTCTATTGAGAGCTGAAAGGAATCGGTCGAAGGGGCTGCTTAGGCTGGAAATAGCCATGACAGGATGGCAGCGGTTGACAGCGGGGCTTTGGCTGGCTGGATGACGACAATGGGACGGCTTCTAGGCGGTTTGGCTTCGCGGACGACAGAGCGGGATTGCGGGGACGCATGGTTGGAGGCGCAGGCACGGGGGTCGCGCGGGCGGCAATGACAGTGCACGACGGGCGTGAGGGAGCTTGGGCGGGCGTGCGACGACTAGGCTCGATTTCCTCTGGTTCTTGGCTGACTTGCTATGGTTTTCTAGCTCAAACACAACATCAATGGAACAAAGCAGTGAGGAAGAAGAAGGAGAGAGGGTTGCTGCTGTAGGGGACCACAAAATATCACAAACACTTGAGTGCCATGCCCCACCAGCACACAGCTATCATCCTTAACCAAACACCTCCCTCAAGCTTTTCCAACAAGCCTCCCAAATGGTCCAAAAGTTGTTGCCCACATTGGCCTACCAATTTTGTAACATTTCCCCTCTAAATTCAATACAATTCCACTTCAATTTAATCCAATTGAAGGGCCATAATGCCAAGGTAAGTGCCCACACTCAATTCCTCAATTTTCCTCATCAATTGAACCAACAATAACGCCAAAAGTCCACACAAAAATGGTCCTCCTAATTTTCCGGTCCAAAAACACCAAATATTGAATTTTTGCCAAAAACTCGGGTTTGTTGAAAAATCTTCGGAGGATGAGTCGACTTTCTTAAAATAAATTGTGACATGACAGAACTTTCAATTTCTGAATTTGGGTTCAATTTCGTAGTTAATTTCAACCTGACACGATTTTAACGTGACCTAACCTACCGGGAAGCTTTTATGAATTTTTAGTGCATTTGACTCGTGGTCAATTATTTTCGAACCACATTGAGCATCTTCAACTGATTAGCGACCCTCGGTTGTTGTGAAAATCTCGAGATTTAAAATACGGGCACAAGGTATAGAAATGACAGAAAAATCAGTTTGTCGTTTGACGAGAATTTTGCAATTAGGTGGAATCACCCACACTTTAATTACATACCTCAATCGAAACGACCTATCTCCAGTCTCTGGTCGATTTTAACAGTGTCGTATTGACCCTTGTAGATTAGCACGATCGAGCAATTGATTTCTGATCGAATTCTTAAGTCTATTGCATTTAAATTCCTTAATGGCTTCACCTGATAGATTAGTTATCTTGTGAGTAATCAGTTTAGAGAAAAAGACAATAGGCGTGTTGATGAAAAGCCTAACTCATTCAATCAAAAACAGAATCAGAAAATTATGATGTCACAACTCATCCCCTCTCATAAAAATTTCATCATCAAAATTTAAACCATTATAATTCTTTAAACAAAAAGGTAGAGGTATTGTCGTCTCATCGAGTCTTCACTTTCCCAAGTTGTTCCATCTATGCTGTGGTGTTGCCAGATCACTTTGAATAAAGGGATCGTCTTGGTGCGTAGAATATGTTCCTTCCAATCTACAATCTAAATCGGTCTTCCCACATAGGACACTCTATCGTCCACGTCTAATTCTTCAAAATTCAGCAAGTGGGTCGAGTCAAGCTTATACTTTCTCAATATCAACACATGGAAGATGTCATGCAGTTGCGACAATCTTGGTGGTAGCGCAAGACGATACGCTGAGTCCTTATTCTTTCCAGAATCTCAAAGGGACCAACGTACCTCAGACTCAACTTCCCTTTCTTGCCAAATCGCGAAGTACCTCTCATCGATGACACCTTCAGAAAGACGTGTTCACCAACTTGGAATTCTAAAGGTCTTCGACACTTATCTGCATAGCTTTTCTGGCGGCTCTAAGCTGTCTTTAATCTGTCTCTGACAATTGCAACTGCATCCATTGATTGCTGAACCAACTCTGGACCTGTGATCTTTCGTTCTCCAACTTCATCCCAACAAACTAGAGTTCTGCACGCTCTACCATACAAAGCTTCAAACAATGCCATATGAATACTTTGCTGGTAGCTGTTGTTGTAGGTGAACTTAATGAGATGAAGCTATTCCTCTTAGCTTACTTTGAAGTCTAGCACACACGCTCTCAACATGTTCTCGAGGGTCTGAATCGTCCTTTTAGACTAGCCATCTGTCTGCGGATGATAGGCCATACTGAACTGCAGTCTGTAAACTTTTCCGAAAAGCTGCCATGAACTTTGGGTCTCAATTAGATGTAATTGTCACTGGCACTCCATGCAGACAACGATCTAACGCACATACAATTATGCATATCTATCCAATGCATAGTCCTTTCGTACGGCAATGAATTGAGCCGACTTCGTCAGTTTGTCAACCATGACCCAAATGGAATCATTACCCTTCTAACTCTTTGGTAAGCCCATCACAAAATCCATTGTGATGTGTTCCCATTTCCACTCGGGAATCCCGAGAGGTTATAGAATCCTCCTGGCTTACAATGCTATGCCTTCATTTGTTGACACGTCAGACACTTGGTGAGATGCTTGGCAATATCCGTATTCATACCAGTCCACCAACAGTGTAGATGCAGATTCTGATACATATTCGTACTGCCTGGATGAATGTTGTAACTGCTACAATGAGCTTCTTACAAGATCTCCTTTTTAAGCTCTGCATCGTCAGGTACACACAATCGTCCATGAAACCTCAATGTTCCGTCTTTAGAAATTTGAGAGCCAACCTTTCTCTTTTTCGCATCTTCTTGCAGGATCTTCTGAATATTTGGGTCTGTCGACTGGAGCATCTTGATTCTTATATGTAGTTCCGGTTCAATTTTGAAGGTGGCCATAAGATTTGAAAGGCGGCCTACCTCAAACTTGAAAATCAAATCTCGAGCTCTCTCTAGTAAAATCCAATGTTTAATCACCATCTGTGCAATTGAAGACTTTTGACTCAACGCATCTGCGACCTTATTGGCCTTTCCAGGATGATACAGGATGTTGCAACCATAGTCCTTAAGAAGTTCCATCCAACGACACTATCGTATATTCAACTCCTTTTGAGAGAATAATACTTGAGACTCTGATGATCTGTAAAGATCAGGAACCTTTCTCCACACACATAGTGTCTCCAAATCTTCAGAGCGAAGATAATCACTGTGAGTTCTAAGTCATGCGTCAAGTAATTCAACTTATGAGGTCTCAACTGATGGGACGCGTATGCAATGACTCTGCCATGCTGTATTAACACACAACCCAGTCCTCTAAATGATGCATCACTGTAGATTTTGTATCCTCCAGGGCAAGATGGTATTGTCAGCATCGATGCGATAGTCGGCTTTTGCTTAAGCCCTTGGAAACTACACTCGCACCTATCCGTCCATACGAACTTCTCTTCCTTCTTCAATAGTCGAGTCAAAGGCAGGACTAATGCTGAAATCCTTCCACAAACCTTCCGTAATACCCTGTTAATCCCAAGAAACTTATGATCTCTATCACTATCGTCGGTCTTGGCCAGTTGATAACTGCTTCAATCTTGGTTGGGTCCACGGAGATTCCTTCGCCTGAAATCACGTGACCTAGGAAAACCACACGAATCAACCAAAACTCGCACTTGCTAAACTTAGTGTACAGTCCATGATTATGCAGAGTTTGAAGCACTATCCTCAATTTTTTTTCGTGCTCCTTAGGACTTCTCGAGTACATTAGGATATCGTCGATAAAAATGATCACAAATTGATCCAAATACTCCTTGAATACTCGATTCATCAGATCTATAAAAGTAGCTAGGGCGTTCGTCAAGCCAAACGGCATTACAGTGAACTCATAATGGCCGTATCGCGTACAAAATGCTGACTTCGGTATGTCCTCCTTTCTGATCCTCAGCTCATGATATCCTGTTCTCAGATTGATCTTCGAAAATATCGATGCTCCTTACAACTGGTCAAACAAGTCATCAATCCTCGGCAGCAGCTACTTGTTCTTGATCGTCACTTGATTGAGTTGACGATAGTCGATGCATAGATGCAACGAACCATATTTCTTCTTCACGAACAGAATTGGTGCTCCCCAATGTGATGCGCTAGGATGTATGAATCCTTTATTCAACAATTCTTGAATTTGCACATTCAATTCTTTCAACTCCAACAACGCCATGCGGTAGGGAGCCTTAGAGATTGGCTCCATTTCGAGGGCCAACTCGATCATGAACTTTATCTCCCTTTCTGGCGGCAAACCCGGCAATTTCTTCGAAAACACATTTGGAAACTCCTGAACCACTGCAATATCCTTGATCTTTAGCTCCTCAACTGTCGTATTCACGACAGTCGCCAAGTAACCTTGATAACCCCCGTCTAACAAACGGGTTGCCTTAAGCGACGAAATTAAGGTAATCGAGGGTCTTCCTTGATTCCCAATGAACTTGAAACTCTCATATGCTAATGGGTTAAACTAAATCGCTTTACGATAGTAGTCCATCTTAGCTCACTGTAGTCTTTTAGGTTGAGAGGTATTAAGGGATTTTTCAGCTCCGATCGGAGGCCATTCCTAAACCTCCGAGTTCTGTCCTTCGAATCTTCCACCAATCTGAGGGCATACTGTGATAACTCTGCAAATTTGGCCTTGTACTAATCCATTGTTAGTAGACCTTGATGAAGGTGTTGAATTGGAAATGGCAAGGTGGGACAACAGCGGCTCCTGGCGAGCTTAATGGCGGCGGATGGTGGCTAGAACTGTGACAACTTGAATTTCTCAATCTGTTTTCTTCTGAATTAATCGGGCATTTTGTTGATGCGTTTATAGGGCTATTCTTAGAGCCGATTACTCTTGAGATAACTGGACTGTCTGGGTAAGTAATTAAGAAATTTTAAGGCAATAAACTTGAGAATTCGATCAAAAATCGACTTCTCGACCGTGCTCATCTTTAGAGGCCATTGCGATACAGTTAAAAATCGATCTAAGATCAGAGATATGTCTGTTCGATTGAGATGTGTGGCCGATCGTGGGTGACTCCACTAAATTGGAAAATTCTCGTCGACTGACACTAATTTGATTTTACTGTCGTTTTGGTACCCTGTGTTTGTAATTGAATCATCGAGATTTTCACGACAATCGAGAGTTGCCATTGAGTCGAATGGGTTCATAGTGGTTGGAAGAAAATCGACCATGGGTCATTTGCCTTAAAAAGTTCTGAAAACCACCCAGTAGCCTAGGTTACGCTAAAAACGCGTCAAATGGAAATTAACCGTCGATTCAAGTCCGATTTCAGAAATTGAAGGTTTTGTCATGTCACAATAAATTTTAGGATCCATGACTCAGTCTCAGAAGATTTTTTTTGACAATTGAGACTTTTTGGGAAAAAGTCAGTTTATGGCCGTTTTCGTTCAGTGGAAGCCGGGGATTAATTCTGGTTGTGGATTTGAGAAGCGGGAGGGAGTCTTGGGTAAAGAAAATAATCAATTTGATATTGAGACATCAGTTGATTTTTTTGTGAGAGTTGATTGAGAGAGCATTAAGAGGGAATTTGGATGCATAATCGCATTTGGGGACCAAGTGCTCTAATTTGAATTTTCTTTGGAAATCATAAAGCTTATTCAAAAGAAAATGGGATGAGAATTTTCTATGTTAGGAAATTCTTTTTAGTTCCCTCCCATTTCATTTTCTCTTTTTCCATTTTTGGCTAAACACCATTTGGTTCCTTTTATTTCTTTTTATTTCTCTTTTCTTTCCCCCCTGGCCGAATCTCTCTCTCTCTCTCTCTCTCTCTCTCTCTCTCTTTCCCCACGTGTGAGAACCTCCACCGACTCCCTTCCTTGTTGGTTTCAATTTTGCTTCTCCCTCTCTCCCTTTTTACTTTTGACTTTTCAACTCCTATCTTCTCCTCTCTCTTATCTCTTCTTCTCTCTCTCCCTCGACACTCTCTCTCTCTCCCCCTCTGTTAGAACAGAAACAGAAGACAGAAGACAAAAGCAGAAGCAGCACGAAGACAGGAGCAGCTCGTCACAGCCCGTGCTCCGCCACCTGCACGTTGCCCGTGCGCTCCACCGCTCGCCGTTCACCTTCGCTTCTCCCTCACTCCCTCCAGTTGCCGTCGTTGTTGTCTTGCTCCCTCTCCACCTGCTGCTCGACGTCCCAACAGATCTGGGAAGACGTCAGAGCAGGCAGCAGCAACCTTCGTTGCTTGAAGGAGCTGTCGCCCGCCGTTCCATTGTCCACCACCTCCACCGAGCTGCCGTTCCTCCCCTTCGCCAATTTGGTTGCCATCCAGCTCTTACCACCTTTGTCCAGCCCCGTTCGGCCACCACAGGCCGCGGTTCGACCACCTCCGGTCGCCGGGAACTGCTGTGCAGCCTCGCTGGACCGCCACCTTCTCTCCCGACCCCTTATCGTCCCCAATGAACTCTTTTTCTCTTTGTTTTGTAGTCAAACCAGCAACCCACCGACTGGGTTTCCAGCACACTTGTGGGTGGTTTTTGGCCGTTTCCGGGCCCCGAACCCGAGCCATGCTTTGGAGTTTATTGTTCTTCGTGTCGTCCCCATCGAATTGATCCGACTTGCGTTTAATTCCAGTGAGTAATCTCACTAATCCTTGCTTAGTAGACTAATGATGCTTAATGGTTGATTAGATTTAATTAAGCGCAATTAGATGGTTAGATTTGAATAGATTAGTGATTATTAGATAATTGAGATGCATATTAGACATTTAGATCGTGCAATTAGCAAGTAGATCCAATCTACTAATTATTGAATGCATCTCGGGATTTTTCCCGATCCGATTTGGCTTCCAATTAGGCATTACAGGCCTAATTGGATTTATCGTATTTATTTATTAATTTTCGGAATTATTTAATTAATTATTTATTTTCCGGAAATTAGGCAAGGATAACCGACGACTGGAATTTTATGCTGATTGTCGTGGCATAGTCCGTTTATTTAATTGAACTTTATTTTGTACCGAATTGAATTATTTGTGAAATTGGGAATTATTCTTTAATTGAATAATCTTTGGTTATTAATTGAAAAATAACCGGGCATCGGTTGATAATGCCAAAAATATTTGAATGGACTGCAGAAAAGGTGGGAGTTATGGAAAGGAAAATATTAGATTTTGGCTAAGGCCAGCCGTGTGCCCACTCACGAGATTTTATCGGGTATTTTTAATATGAAGAAATTAGGCCAAGACATTACTTGAATTGAGGAATTTAAATGTGAGGCATAATGTCATTGGGCCATGAGGAATTAATCGTGTGTTGGTTTATAGTTTAAGTAAGATGATTAATGGAAGGGATGTGATGTGTATTGTGTTAAGGGAAGCCAATGGGTCATGAGTAGGTAAAGGACTAAGTACTACATGATAGCGAGATTTCATGTGGGTTACCTTTAGCGCCTTATACCATCACTTATTATAGTAAAAGGCTAAGTGTTACATGGCGACCTGAGCTGCATGGGAATTACCTCTAGCGCCTTGCAGTATTGTCATGCATAATGAAGGGCTAAGCGCTACGTCTCATATGAGTTACCTCTAGCGCCTTATACTATTGCTTTTGTAGTGAATGACTAAGTACTACACGATAGCGAGATTTCATGTGAGTTATCTCTAGCGCCTTATACTATTGTTATTAGTGGTCAATGATTAAGTACCGCACGATGACAAGACTTCATGTTGGGTCACCTCTAGCGCCTTGAGCCTATATTTGAGTGGGAATGTTGAATTGGAACGTTGAGATTAATTATCGAGTATAGATGGAATCACCGATATGATTTGATCCGTTTGTCATGAATTGATTAATTAAACTGAATTGGCCGGGGAATGGTCATCGTTGACATGTAATCGACTAGGTCGATTGATCATTGCTTTGATATGATGTTGTGAATTGATTGATCAAATGGAAATGACCGTGAGTGGTCTTGTTGGCGTATAATCGATTGGGTCGATTTGATCAACGCTTCGATCAGTGATGTGATTGCTTGGATGCCTATTTGATTTGTGCTAATATGCAGGTGGAATCTGAGGCCAAGGTAAGTCTTTTGACCCGTGTGTGCATAGGCAGCCCGGTTAGTGTATTGGTTTCCTAATTGAGTCTTAGTGGGGTAGAACTTGCTGAGACGTAGTCTCATCTCGGTTGTGGGACAACATTTTAGGCTCGTAGATGGCAGTACCTCCACCTCCTCCACCTCGTCATCCCGCCATGCATTTCGATATTCCCCAATAGGTTATCGAGCTAGAAATCCACTACCATATTCACCCTCACCCAGAAGGGCTAGAGTATGTCCTGGTTAAGTCGATTGTCTGGGTTGACGTTGGAGAGGCCGCCTTGAGGCCCCATCATTATAGGTCATGGTACCAGGAGTACTTTGACGGGCGAAGAGAGGGGCCCATTCCTAAGAACGACGTGCCTGTGTACGTTCTAGAAGAAGCTTTCGAGGAGGGTACAGTAGATCACGCGGATGGGTCGGTTGTTGATGTTCAGGATCCGGCACTTACGGCTAAAGCCCATACTCTTGTGTACTCAGTGGATGATGATAACTGGAACGACAAGGGTGGTGAGATCGGGGATTAGGGGTTGGAAGGACCAAAGGAGGACGAAGACTGGGGTGCAACAGAAGAAGTACCTAAAGATGAACTGGCACCTGAAGCTGAGAAGGAGCCTGAAGAAGAAGAAGATGAGGAACTTGAGGAAGAGGAGAGCGAGTCAGAGGAGTCAGAAGAGGATCAGGATGATCCTGAGTATGACCCAAATGAGAATTGAGATCTCATCTCTTTTGTGAACCCTATGTTTATGAGTAGATAGAGTAAGACTTTGAAGTTGTGAATAGTTTGTGAAGTACTCTGTCTAATGCCATGTATAAAGGTTTGGTTGTAGATTTCAATATGAAAAATATGGCCTGCTTATCTATCCCATTGTTTTATTGTCTGGGGATTTATAATTGCTTCCGCATGTGCTTAATAAATGAAAGGATCGGCGATACATAGTCCTGGGATATCGCATTTTAAAATCGACCAAGTAGAAGAATGTGTGCGTGCCCGAGGATCACGGCGTAACAAGAATAGCCTTGTCGGACAACGACAGGCACGGGATGAAGGCCTGGACATGCGAGGACGGCGAGCTGACACAGATGGGTGTGCGGACTAGCACGCGATGGGCACGGGGCTTTGACGGTAGCGACAGAGCTCAATGAGCTCGCGCAATGCTCAACTGTGGCTAGCTCGATTGCAGGGACCTCTCTGGTTTTTTTGAGCTCAAAACACAACGCAACAATGGAGAAAGGGCTGCAAGGAAGATGATGAAGGCTCAGCTGAAGGGGGGCCCAAAATTTCAAAAGTCTCCTCAAAATATCCAAATACTCATCACCAAGGCCCCACCAGCTACTGCCTCATCCTCAGCCCATTTTCCACTCCAAAACTTCTTCAAGAAGCCTTCTAAGGTTGCTGAAATGTTGCACCCCTCCAAGGCTACGAATTTTGAAACATTTCCCTCTAAATTGAACTCAATTCCTCTCCAAATTAATTAAATTGATGCCCCGAAAATTCAGCCATGGTGTCCATACTTAATTCCACAATTTTCCTTGCCAATTAGTCCAACATAAACGCCAAAAATGCAACAAAAAACGGCCATCTAATTTTCCCGGTCCAAAATAGCCAAACTTTGAATTTTTGCCAAAAACTCAGGTTTGCAGAAAAATCCTTGGAGGATAAGTCGCGTTCCTAGAATAAATTGTGACATGATAGAACTTTCAATTTCTAAAATTGGGTTCAATTTCTCGATTAATTTCAACCGAGCGCAATTTTAACGTGACCTAGCATACCAAGTAACTTTTTGGAATTTTTAGCACGTTCGATTCGTGATTGATTATTTTCGAGTCATATTGTACATCTTCGAATTATTGGCAACTCTCGGTTGTTGTGAAAATCTCGAGGTTTCGAATACGGGCATAGGGTACAGAAATGACAGAAAAATCAATTTAGTGCCATTCGACGGGAATTTTACAATTAGGCAAAATCACCCATTCTTTAATCACATGCCTCAGTCGAATCGACCTATCTCCAATCTCTGATCGATTTTGATAGTGCCGTCTTGACCATTGCAGATTAGCACGGTCGAGTATTTGATTTTTGGTCGAATTCTCAAGTCTATTGCATTTAAATTCATTAACGGTTTCACCAGATAGATTAGTTATCTCATGAGTGATCAGCTTAGAGAAAAAAACTATAAACGCGTTGATGAAAAGCTCAACTCATTCAATTGAAAACAGAATCAGAAATTTAGGCTGTTACAACTCTTCCCCTCTTATAAAAATTTCATCCCGAAATTTAAATGATTACAAATCTTTAAACAAAAAGGTAGAGGTATTGTCGTCTCATCGAGTCTTCACTTTTCCAGATTGCTCTTTCTGTGCTGTGGTGTTGCCAGACCACTTTGACTAATGGGATTGTTTTGGTGCGCAAAATCTACTCCTTCTGACCCACCATCTGAACTGGTCTCTCCATGTACGACACTCTGTCGTCCACGTCTAATTCTTCAAAATTCAGCATGTGGATCAGGTTAGGCTCATATTTTCTCAACATCGACATGTGGAAGACGTCATGCACTTGCGCCAGTCTTGGCAATAATGCAAGGTGATACGCGAAAGTTCCTATTCTTTCCAGAATCTTGAAGGGACCCACGTACCTCGGACTCAGTTTCCCTTTCTTGCCGAAGCACGAAGTACCCCTCATCAGTGACACTTTCAGAAAGACGTGCTCACAAACTTGGAATTTCAAAGATCTTTGATGTTTATTTGCATAGCTTTTCTGGTGACTCTGAGCGGTCTTCAATCTGTCTCTGATAACTACAACTGCATCCACTAACTGTTGAACCAACTTTAGGCATGTGATCTTCCATTCTCCAACTTCATCCCAACACACTGGCGTTCTACACGCTCTGCCATACATTGCTTCAAAAGATGCTATCTGAATACTCTGCTGGTAGCTATTGTTGTAGGCGAACTCAACAAGATGAAAGCCGTTCCTCCCAACTTCCTTTGAAGTCTAACACACACGCTCTCAACATGTCCTCGAGAGTTTGAATCATCCTTTCAGACTAGTCATCTGTCTACGGATGGTAAGCCGTACTGAATTGCAGCTTCGTTCCGAAGGTGATCTACAAGCTTTTCCAAAAGGTAGCTGTAAATCTCAGGTCTCAATCAGATGTAATCGTCACTAACACTCCATGCAGATGAACAATCCGACGTACGTATAATTTTGCATATCTGTCCAATGCAAGGTCCTTCTGTACGGCGATAAAGTGAGCCGACTTCATTAGTCTGTTGACCACAACCCAAATAGAATCATTACCGCTCTGACTCCTCGATAAGCCCATCACAAAATCCACCATGATGTGTTCCCACTTTCACTCGGGAATCTCGAGAGGTTGCAGAAATCCTCCCAACTTACAATGCCATGCCTTCATTTGTTAACACGTCAGACATTTGGCGACATACTTGGCGATATCAAACTTCATACCGGAGCACCAATAATGTTGACGTAGATTCTGATAGATTTTCATACTGCCTAGATGAATGCTGTAACTGTTACGATGTGCTTCTGACAAGATCTCTTCTTTAAGCTTTGCATTGTCAAGTACACACAATTGTCCTCGGAATCTTAGTGTTCCGTCCTCAGAAATTTGGAAGTCGGTATTTCTCTTTTCGGTGTCTTCTTGCAAGATCTTCTAGATCTCTAGATCTATCCTTTGCAACATTCTGATTATGATATGCACTTTCGGCTTAATTCTGAGAGTGGCCATAAGATTTGAAAGGTGGTCTAACTCAAATTTGAAAACCGAATCTTGAGCTCTCTCGAGTAAGACCCACTCCTTAATCACCATCTGTGCTATCGAGGACTTCCAACTCAATGCATTTGTGACCTTATTAGCCTTTCTAGGATGACACAGGATGTCGCAATTATAGTCCTTAAGAAGTTCTATCTAGTGACACTGTCTCATATTCTACTCATTCTGAGAGAATAAATACTTGAGACTCTGATGATCTGTAAAGAGCTGGAACCTTTCTCCACACAAATAATGTCTCTAAATCTTCAGAGCGAAGATAATCGCTGCGAGTTCTAAGTCATGCGTCGGGTAATTCAGCTCATGAGGTCTCAACTGATGAGACGCGTATGCAACGATTCTGTCATGCTGCATTAACAAGCAACCTAGTCCTCTAAATGACGCATCACTATATATCTCATATCCTTCAAGACCATATAGTATTGTCAACACTGGTGCGGTAGTCAGCTTCTACTTAAGCTCTTGGAAACTACATTTGCACTTATCTATTCACCCAAACTTCTCTTATTTCTTCGGTAGTCGAGTCAACGACGAGGGTAATGTTGAAAATCCTTTCACAAACCTTATGTAGTAACCTACCAAACCCAAAAAGCTTTTGATCTTTGTCACTGTCGTCGGTCTTCGCCAGCTAATAATTGCTTCAATCTTGGTCGGGTCCACGGAGATTCCTTCGCCTGAAATCATGTGACCTACGAAAGCCACATTTGTCAACCAAAACTTGTACTTGCCGAACTTCGCGTACATTCATGATTCCACAGAGTCTGGAGCACTATCCTCAACTGTTTTTCATGCTCCTCGAGACTTCTTGAGTACACCAGGATATCATTGATAAAAACGATCACAAACTAATCCAGATACTTCTTGAATACTCGATTCATTAGATCCATAAACGCAGCTGGGGCGTTTGTCAAGCCAAACGGCATTACAATGAACTCATAATAGTCGTATCGCATACGAAATGCTGAATTCAGTATGTCCTCATTTCTGATTCTCAGCTGATGATATCCTGTTCTCAAGTTGATCTTCGAAAATATCGACGCTCCCTACAACTGGTTAAATAAGTCATCGATCCTTGGCAGCAGGTACTTGTTCTTGATCGTCACTTGATTGAGTTGATGATAGTCGATGCATAGGCGCAATGAACAATCTTTCTTCTTCACAGACAAAACTGGTGCTCCCCAAGGTGATGCACTGGGACGTATGAATCCCTTATCCAACAACTCCTGCATCTGCACCTTCAGTTCTTTCAGCTTTGACAATGCCATGTGGTAGGGAGCCTTAGAGATTGACTCCGTCTCGGGGGCCAACTTAATCACGAACTCAATTTTCCTCTTTGGCAGCAGGCTTGGCAATTCCTTTGGAAACACGTCCGGGAACTCTTGAACCATTGTAATATCCTCGATCTTCAGCTCCTTAACTATCGTATCCACGACAGTCGCTAAGTAACCTTGACAACCCCCATCTAACAAACGGGTTGCCTCAAGTGACGAGATTAAGATAATCAAGGGTCCTCCTTGACTCCCAATAAACTCAAAACTTTCACTTGCTAACAGGTTAAACTGAATTGCTTTACGATAACAGCCCATCTTAGCTCGTTGCTTGGTGAGGCAGTCCATGCCAATTATCACATGAAAATCATACATGGCTCGGACTATCAAATCTATCCTCCTTTCTCGCTCAACAATCACTAACTTGCACCAAGGATAGCCTACTACAGCTAACACCTTATCCTTTAACAGTGTAGATATACTAACCACTAACTCCAACATTTCAGGACTCAACCCTACTAGCTTAACAAATTGCTTAGCTATAAATGAATGAGTTGCACTAGGGTCAAATAAAGCATAAGCAACATGGTCGTTCAATGAGATCGTACCTATAATCACATCAGGCGAGTCCTCTACCTGTTTCCTGATGACACCGTACACCCTTCCTTGAGCTGGAGGCCTATTCAGTCAACTCTGTTGTGCATTCTGCAGTGCAAACCCCCTATGCTAACCCATCGGTGGCGGCAGCAGCAACTGTTGCAGTCCCATTGGTCTACGGGGACAATTCTTGGCCATGTGACCCTACTGGCCACATTCAAAGCAAGCACCTAGTCTAGAATGGCATGAGGCTAATTCGTGTCGCCTTCTGCAGAAGTGACATACTCCACTGAAGCTCGGTATTGACTTACCTACCTCACATTTCCTGTTAGGTGGGATAGGGTACCTTCCTCCGGTCATGGGCTTCTTCCCAAACTGGTTTCCATCCCTATTCAAGTTAGACCTCGACCCAGATGCCGTAGCTTGCTCACTCAGTTTCCTCTATATTAGTTGAGCCCATTCGCATAAGTCATTGTAGTCCTTCAGGTTGAATGGTACTAAGGGATTCTTCAACTCCAGTTGAAGGCCATTCCTAAACCTCCAAGCTCTGTCCTCCAGATCTTCCACCAGTCTAGGAGCGTACTGTGATAACTCTGCAAACTTGGCCTCATACTAATCCACCGTTAGCATCCCTTGATGGAGGCACTAGAATTCCTCCATCTTCTGCTCTCGGGCACTGTCAGAAAAGTATTTGCTATTGAAGGCTCTAAGGAAGGCATTCCACATCGGAACCACACCTTCAAGGACTACTCTACCTTTAGTTGTCCTCCACTAGGTACTTGCATTACCCTGCAATTGATATACTGCAAAGACAACCTTCTCTTCTTCAGTGCATGTCAGCAGTGCAAATGCCTTCTTCAAATCTTAAATATTAAATAATTAAATAAATAGCAAAAACTAATTAAATAGATGCAAATTAAATCAATAAATGCATACTTAAGCCTAATAATGCTAATCTAACCACCTATTGGACTAATTAAATTATCCTAACCATTCTAACTA
This sequence comes from Eucalyptus lansdowneana, assembly GCA_017140395.1. NCBI lineage: Eukaryota > Viridiplantae > Streptophyta > Magnoliopsida > Myrtales > Myrtaceae > Eucalyptus > Eucalyptus lansdowneana. The sequence continues at coordinate 31,925,549 of CM029484.1, read as the reverse complement.
TGAGGCCACATATTAAACTAACTAACTACAATTTCTAACCACCTAATTAACTAATCTAACTAACATAATTTAACTAAACAAGCTAACAATTATACAAATCACTCCTTAAGCATCATTAACCTCCTAAGCAAGGTTTAGTGAGCAAACTCATTGGTTTAGCAGGTTGGAAAGTTCATGGCGATAGCAACGCGAAGGTGGGCAGAACACAAGCCTACGACGACGCCAAACGAGGTTCGAAAGAGACCTAAAACGAGCCACAAAGCCCAACAGCCCCTGTTGGCCTTCAGTTCTATCCAAGGACCAAAGGAGTTGCTTGGCTTGGCTACGGTGACTGGAAATGGCAAGGTGGGATGGCGGCGGTTGCAGTGGCTCCTAGCGAGCTCAATGGCGGCGGACGGTGGCTAGAACAACCCTAGTGGATGGCGACAGGCATGGGACGATAGCCTGGATGCGTGGGGACGGCGAGCTGGCACAAATGGGCGCATGACGGGCGTGGGGCTTTGGTGGCAACGACAGCGCTTGATGGGCTCGGGCGGTGCTCGCCTGTGGTTGGCTCAACAGTAGGGGCCTCTTTGGTTTCCTTGAGCTCAAAACACAACACAACAATGGAGAAAAGGCTACAAAGAAGAGGAAGAAGGCTTAGCTAAAGGGGGGACCTAAAATTCCTAGAAAGTCTCCTCAAAATATTCAAATACTCATCACCAAGGCCCCACCAGCTGTTGCGTCATCCTTATCCCCTTTTCCACTCCGAAACTTCTCCAAGAAGCCTCTTAAGGTTGCTAAAATGTTGCACCTCTCCAAGGCTACGGATTTTGAAACATTTCCCTTCAAATTGAACTTAATTCCTCTCCAAATTAATCCAATTGATGCCCCAAAAATTCAGCCAAGATGTCCACACTTAATTCCACATTTTTTCTTGCCAATTAGTACAACATGAACACCAAAAATGCAACAAAAAATGGCCCTCTAATTTTCCCGATCCAAAATAGCCCAATTTTGAATTTTCACTAAAAACTCGGGTTTGCAAAAAAATCCTTTGAGGATGAGCCAACGTTCCTAGAATAAATTGTGACATGACAAAACTTTCAATTTCTAAAATTAGGTTCAATTTCGCTGATTAATTTCAACTGAGCGCGATTTCGGCTTGACCTAACATATCAAGTAGCTTTTACAAACTTTTAGTGCATTTGACCCGTGGTCGATTATTTTTGAGCCACATTGTACATTTTTGACTAATTGACAACTCTCAGTTGTTGTGAAAATATCGAGATTTTAAATACAGGCATAGGGTACAGAAATGACAGAAAAATCAGTTTAGTGTCGTTCGACAAGAATTTTGCAATTAGGCGGAATCACATACTCTTTAATCACATGCCTCAGTTGAATCGACCTATCTCCGATCTCTAATCGATTTTGATAGTGACATATTGACACTTGCAGATTAGCACGGTCGAGCAGTTAACTTTTGGTTGAATTCTCAAGTCTATTACCTTTAAATTCCTTAACGGCTTCACCAGGTAGATTAGTTATCTCGTAAGTGATTAGCTTAGAGAAAAAGACTATAGGCGTGTCAATCAAAAGCCCAACTCATTCAATCGAAAACAAAATTAGAGATTCGAGCTGTCACAATAGCGGCTACGGCATTGGTGGCAACAATGATAGCTGCAGTTGCAGCGGTTTGATTCTTTACTTACTAGCCCAATAAGCTTCCCAAAGTCTCTAGCGCTAGAATGATGCCATTGAACCTAGGATCGCTCGGTGCTATTACCCTAGTATTGGTCTGCGGCGATACTCTCTCACTAGCGCTGGCCTGAGCCTGCGCTTTACTCGGGTACCGACCCTTATTGGCATCCTACCCCGAGTAACAGGGGCTACTGCCCTCTTACTAAGAGTTCTCTACTCCTGATCACTCATAATGCAAGATCCTTACAGAACCTGCTTTCCAATTCCACACAGAATTAGAAACTGAGCAACCACACCAAACAAGCTATCAATCACATGCATCTGCATAAAAAAAAAAAAAAAGGCCTTTCCTACTAACTATCCCAAAAACCCATTGCACCTTGCCACTCCAAAAACTAACCTAGCTCTGATACCACTTCGGGTAGGGATGTCACATCCCCAACCTCGAGCGCGCGCACATCCCTTGGTGGTTGATAAAAATGCGACGTCCCAAGACACGTCACCCACCCATTCATTTTAATGCATATGCGGAAACGAATAAACAATCCTCAGACAACACTCATATGGGATAGAAAAGCAAGACTTCCAAATTTTCACACACTTTTATAAACAAGCAGATTTATACACAAGGGCTAACTCTAAGGTTTATGTATAAGAGTCTAGATCAAAAATGGCTACGAAGTCACCTAAACCTTGGGCTCTCCAAACCTTGGCTCCGGGTCTTCCACGGCACCATCCGGAGTGTCAATGTCCAAAGGACGCCCGATCTCCCACTCCCCGGTCCCGACGGGAGGCCCATTAAAACCACCTAAGGAACCCTCCTGACTCCCATTGGGCTTGTGAAGGTACCACGCCTTGAAGCGATGAGGTATCAAGTGGGGAAGGCCCTCATCGACCCAAACGGTGGACTCCACAAGCTCACAAGTCAGGCTGGTCCCTGAAATTCGGAAATAGGAGCGCTGGAAATCTACCTCCCTCGGAACCCCATAGCACACATGACGTGCCTCCATCTAGGGACCTGAAAAGATGAAACCTACGACAGGGTGAGATAATGTCTTAGTGAGTTCACACCCTAAACCCCGATTAGGAATGAAGTACACATAAAGACAATCTAATCACACATCATAGGAGACTCACCTTGCCTTCGTTCCTTCCTGCACGTCAGTACAATTCATATTAAAGATGCATATAGTAAATGTACACATCAATTGGAACATCTCACTCATATCTCAATCAATCATAGGGGTCCCGATTATAAGGCCAAATCATTATGACATGTCCCATTTTGTGCCACACAATTTTGTCACATAATCAAGCACATTTATCCCAATCATTCACGCGTTCCAATTGATTATTGCCCCCGCAAGCACGTTCTACCCGACACACATCGATCTTCTGACGTAACCGGGTATCGTCTCATCTCTTGAGTACAGTAATGTCTACCTCTAGACGACATTCTCGAAGAAGCTTTGGTCCGGCCTCTACTGTGATCTGGCATCCGTTGTTAGGGGCATTTCATATAAGAGCATTGTCCACCAGACGCATATCGGGGACGGGTTCTCATAACCATCACATGATCATTCAATCCTGGCTGAGGACATTGTGCTTTGCATTCAAATGTCTCAATTAAGATAATGTGCTTAGCCGATTTTCTTTGTATTAAAAACACTCGGTAAAATAATCGTATGTGGGTATACGGTTAGATCAAACCAAAAAAATTGATATCATTCGTTTTAAAATCTCACTATTTGATATAGTACTTAAAAACATTTTCAATGTCAAGACGACATCCGGTATTTTCTAATTAATATCAAAATTTCATAATTTTGAAATAATAACTAAAAATTAACAATCATCACTCAATTGCACAAATTTGTACTCAATTGCATAAACTAATTACACCACAACAATTAGCATGAAATTCGGCAACCGGCTATCCCGGTATAATTTCTGGAAAATATTAAATAATTAAATAAATAGAAAATTTTATTAAATACATGCAAATTAATTCAATAAATGCCTAATTAAGCTAAATATGCTAATATAACCACCTAATTGGACCTAGAAAAATAATGTATTATACTAATTAAATAATACAATCTAATTAACCATTAACTAATCTAATCTAACCATCTAATAAGCCTAATTAAGCAACTAAACCACTAATTAATCTAAACTAACCACCTAAACCAATCTTAAGCTAATCTAATTATCCTCTAAACATAATTAACCCCATAAGCAAGGTTTAGCAAGTAAACTCATCGGATTAGCGAGCCAGTGAGTTCATGGCGATGGTGACGTAGAGGCGAGTGGAACACAGGCTTATGGCAACACCCAACGAGGTCCGGAAGAGGCCGAAAATAGGCCATAAAGTCTTAGCCCAAAGTTGAAGCTTCGGTTTTGCTTGCTAGTCAAAGAAGCTAGTCGGCGGCTTGGCGGGCGGAGTTGGGTGGCGACGGCGGGTCCAGGCAGGGCTATGGGTGGCTTGGGGACGTGCTAGCAGCTTGGACGGGTGGCGAAGGAGGCTCGATGGGTTGGACAGAGGGCTCAGGATGGCGGGCTGGCACAGGCGACGACATGCAAGCTAGACAAGCATGTGGGCGCGGCACAACAGCTTTGGCGGACTCGGTGGTGCTCAGACGAGCGTGAGGGGCGGTTGATGGCAGCAGGAGACTTGGCTGGCTAGTTCTCTAGTACTTTGGCTCTCAAAACAGCAACAACGAAGGCTTAAGCAAAGAGGAAACAGAAGTTGCTACTGGAGGGGGACTACAAAAGTCTTAGATAAATATCTTAGAACTCAAGTGGCTACCCCCACCACCTTCATCCCTATCCCCTGCCCATTTTACTTCACCAATCTTCCCCAAGAAGTCATATATGGTGATGAAATGTTGCACCCCCTTTGGCCTATGAATTTCTAAGCATTCCTCTTCAATTCCAATTCAATTCTACTCAAAATCACCTCAATTTAAATGGCCAAATGCCAAAGTAAGAGCCCACACTACTTTCCACAATTTTCCTTGCCAATTGATCTATCTTGACACCAAAAATCCACACAAAAGCGGCCCTCTTAATTTCCTAGTCCAATATCGTCCAATTCTTGAATTTTCACAAAAACTCCAAACTTGCTGAAAATATTTCAGAGGATGAGTCAATGTTCTTAGAATAAATCATGATATGACAAAACTTTCAATTTCTGAAATCAGATTCAATTTTGTGGTTAATTCCAACCGGACGTGATTTTAGTGTGACCTAACATACCGGGTAGCTTTTAGGAATTTTTAGTGCATTTGACCCATGGTCGATTATTTTCGAGTCACATTGTGCATCTTCGACTCATAGGCGACTCTCAGTTGTCGTGAAAATCTCAAAATTTCAAATACGGGCACAGGGTACAGAAACGACAGAAAAGTCGGTTTAGTACCGTTCGACAAGAATTTTGCAATTAGATGGAATCACCCACGCTTTAGTTACATGCCTCTGTCAAATCGACTTATCTCCGATCTCTAATGGATTTTGATGGTGCCGTATTGACCCTTGCAGATTAGCACGGTCGAGCAATCAATTTCTGATTGAATTCTCAAGTCTGTTTCTTTTAAATTCCTTAACAGTTTCACCTAATATATTAGTTATCTTGTGAGTGGTCAACTCAAAGAAAAAGGCCATAGGCATGTCGATGAAAAGCCCATTTCATTTCATCGAAAATAGGGTTGAAAATCAGGATGTCACAACTCTTCCCCTCTTATAAAAATTTCGTGCTCAAAATTGAAACCATTACAATTCTTAAACAAAAAGTTAAGGGTATTGTTGTCTCATCGAGTCTTCACTTTCCCAAATTGCTCTTTCTGTCCCGTGGTGTTGCTAGACCACTTTGACTAATGGAATCATCTTGGTGTGTAGAATATGTTCCTTGTGGTCCACAATATGAACTAGCCTCTCCACGTATGACACTCTGTCGTCCACGTCTAACTCTTCAAAGTTCAGCACGTGGGTCGGGTCAGGCTCATACTTTCTCAACATCGAGATGTGGAATACGTCATGCACTTGCGCTAGTCTCGGCGGCAATGCAAGACGATACGCCAAAGTCCTTATTCTTTCCAGAATTTCAAAGGGACCTATGTACCTCGGACTCAGCTTCCCTTTCTTGCCAAAGTGCAAAGTACCCCTCATCGGTGACACTTTCAGAAAGACGTGTTCACCAACTTGGAATTCCAATGGTCTTCGACGCTTATCTGCATAACTTTTTTAACAACTATGAGCGGTCTTTAATCTGTCCCTAATAACTACAACTGTATCTACTGACTGTTGAACTAACTCTGGGCCTGTAATCTTCCGTTCTCCGACTTCATCATAACAAACTGGAGTTTTGCATGCTTTACCATTCAACGCTTCAAATGGTGCCATCTGAATACTCTACCGATAACTGTTGTTGTAAGTGAACTCAACGAGATAAAGCTATTCCTCCTAGCTTCCTTTGGAGTCTAGCATGCAAGTTCTCAGCATGTCTTCGAGGGTTTGAATCATCCTCTCAAACTGGTCATCTGTCTGCAGATGATAGGCCATATTGTACTACAGCTTTGTTCCTAAGGCAGTCTGTAAACTTTTCTAGAAGACTACTGTGAAGTTCGAGTCTCAATCAGATGTAATTGTCACTGGCACTCCATGTAGACGAACTATCTGATGCATGTACAACTCCTCATATCTGTCTGTTGCATAGTCCTTTTGTACGACGATGAAGTGAGCAAACTTCATCAATCTATGAACCACAACCCAAATGGAATCATTACCCCTCTAACTCCTTGGTAAGCCCATCACAAAGTCTATTGTGATTTGTTCCCATTTCCACTCGAGAATCTCGAGAGGTTGCAGAAGTCCTCCCGGCTTACAGTGTTGTGCCTTCACTTGCTGACACGTCAGACACTTGTCGACATACTTGGCAATGTCCGCCTTCATACCAGTCCACCAATAGTGTTGACGCAGATTCTAATACATCTTCGTACTGCTAGAATAAATGCTACAACTGCTACGATGAGCTTCTAACAAAATCTCTTCTTTAAGCTTTGCATCATTAAGTACACACAATCGTCCACGAAACTCAGTGTTTCGTCTTCAGAAATCTGAAAGTCAACATTTATCTTTTCTGCATCTTCTTGTAGGATCTTCTAGATCTCTGGGTCTATCATCTACAATGTCTTGAGTCTGATCTATATTTCCGATTCAATTTTGAGGGTGGTCATAAGATTTGAAAGGTGGCCTACCTCAAATTTGAAAACTGAATCTCGAGCTCTTTTAAGTAAGATCCACTCCTTAATCACCATATGCGCAATTGAAGACTTCCGACTCAACGCATCTGCAACCTTCTTAGCCTTTCCAGGATGATACAAGATGTTGCAATCATAGTCCTTGAGAAGTTCCATCTAGCGACACTGTCTCATATTCAATTCATTTTGAGAGAATAAATACTTGAGACTCTGATGATCTGTAAAAATCTAGAATCTATCTCCACACAAATAATATCTTCAAATCTTTAGAGCAAAAATAATCACTGCGAGTTCTAAGTCATGCGTTAGGTAATTCAACTCATGAGGTCTTAACTGACAGGATGCGTATGCAACAATTTTGCCATGCTACATTAACACGCAACCCAGTCCTTTAAACAACGCATTACTGTAGATCTCGTATCCTTCAGGACTAGATGGTATTGTCAACACTAGTGCAACAGTCGACTTCTGCTTAAGCTCCTGAAAACTACACTCACACTTATCTGTCCACACAAACTTCTCTTCCTTCTTCAGCAGTCGAGTTAGAGGCAAGGCTAACACTGAGAATCCTTCCACGAACCTTTTGTAATACCCTGCCAAACCCAAGAAACTTCTGACCTTTGTCACCATCATTGGTCTTGGCCAGTTGATAACTACTTCGATCTTGGTTGGATCTATGGAGATTCCTTCATTTGAAATCATGTGACCTAGGAAAGCCACACGAGTTAACAAAAACCCACACTTACTGAACTTGGCATACAATCCATGATTTCGCAGAGTTCGAAGCACTGTCCTTAGCTGTCTTTCGTGCTCCTCTGGACTTCTTGAGTACACCAGGATATAGTTGATGAAAACGATCACAAACTGATCCAGATACTCCTTGAAAACTCAATTCATCAAATCCATGAAAGCAGTTGGGGCATTCGTCAAACCAAATGGCATTACAGTGAACTCATAATGGTTATATCGCGCACAAAACATTGTCTTCGGTATATCTTCCTTTATGATCCTTAATTAATGATACCCAAACCTTAGGTCGATTTTAGAAAATATTGACGCTCCCTACAACTGGTTAAACAAGTCGTCAATCCTCGGCAGTGGGTACTTGTTCTTGATCGTCACTTGATTGAATTGACGATAGTCGATGCAAAGGCGCAATGAACCATCTTTCTTCTTCACGAATAGAACTGGCGTTCCCCAACTGAGAAAGGGCTTGGCCGTGGCTAGCTCAACTGCAGGGGCCTCTCTGGTTTTCTTGAGCTCAAAACACAACACAACAATGGAGAAAGGGCTGCAAGGAAGAGGAAGAAGGCTTAGCTGAAGGGGGCCCCAAAATGCCTCAAAAGTCTCCTCAAAATATCCAAATATTCATCACCAAGGCCCAACCAGCTGCTGGCTCATCCTCAGCCCCTTTTCCCCTCCAAAAATTCTCCAAGAAGCCTCCTAAGGTTGCTGAAATGTTGCACCCCATCAAGGCTACGAATTTTGAAACATTTCCCTCCAAATTGAACTCAATTCCCCTCTAAATTAATTCAATTGATGCCCCAAAATTCAGCCAATGTGTCTACACTTAATTCCACATTTTTCCTTGTTAATTAGTCTAACATGAATGCCAAAAATGCAACAAAAAACGGGCCTCTAATTTTCCCGGTCCAAAATAACCCAACTTTGAATTTTCGCCAAGAAACTCAGGTTTACAGAAAAATCCTCAGAGGATGAGTTAACATTCCTAGAATAAATTGTGACTTGATAGAATTTTCAATTTCTGAAATCGGGTTAACTAAGTTGACGTTCCTAGAATCAACTTATCTCCAATCCTTGATCGATTTTGACAGTGCCGTATTGACCTTTGTAGATTAGAACAGTCGAGCAGTCGATTTCTGGTCGAATTCTCAAGCCTATTGCCTTTAAATTCCTTAACGGCTTCATCAGATAGATTAGTTCTCTCGTGAGTGATCAACTTAGAGAAAAAGACTGTAGGCATGTCGATTAAAAGGCCAACTCATTCAATCGCAAATAGAATCAGAAATTCAGGCTATCACAACAGTGGCCACGGCATTAACGGCGGTAGTGACAGTGGCAGTTGCGGTGGCTTGATTCTCTGCTTGCAGGCCCAATAAGCTTCCTAAAGTCTTTAGCACCTGAACGATCCCATCGAACCTAGGATCGCTCGGTGCTACTACCCTAGTACCGGCCTACAGCGGTACTCTTTCACTAGTGCTGGCTTGAGCCTGCGCTCTACCTCGGGTACTGACCCTTATTGGCGTCCTATCCCGAGTAACAGAGGCTACTGCCCTCTTCCTAGGAGTTCTCTGCTTTTGATTGCTCATAATGCAAGATCCTTACAGAACCTACTTTTCAATTCCACACAAAATTAGAAACTAAGGGGGTGAATGATAACCATTCTATTCCGAAATAGGTTTTGGAAGAGAAATAGATTTTTTTATTTATATTTCTAGAAGAGTTTCTAAGCGAAAATAATTGTTTGATAACGACACAAAATTTCTACTCTAAAAATAGAAATTCGTTTGATAACGACAAAAAAATTTTCTTTTTGGATGGTGGTGGACCGCAATCGACGGCCGCCGGCCGGGGTGAACGGTGGTCAACGCGACGAATGAAGGACCGGTTAACAAACGATGAGGGAGAATTTTTATTTCTCATTTTTCGTTCCAAAAATAGAGAAGTAGAAAATTTCTACTTCTAATTTATATTCCAAACCTATTTCTAGAATAATAATCTATTTCAGAAATAGAAAAATGGAATAGGTTTACCAAACAGATTTCTATTCCGTAAATATGTTTGGAATAGAAAAATTATTTTTGGAACGAAACAAAGGTTTGTCATGCACCCCCTAAGCTACCACACCAAATAAGCTACCAATCAGCTATCAATCACATGCATCTGCATACAAAAAAGATATTTCCTACTAACTATCCCAAAAACCCATTGCACCTTGTCACTCTAAACACTAATCTGGCTCTGATATCACTTCAAGCGAGGATGTCACATCCCGAACTTCGAGCGCACGCACATCTCTCAGTGGTCGATAGAAATGTGACATCCCAGGACGTGTCACCGACCCATTAATTTTAATGCACATGCAGAAGCAAATAAACAATCCCAAGACAACACTCATATGGAATAGAAAAGCAGGACAGCCAAATTTTCACAAACACACTTTTATAAACAAGCAGGTTTATACACAGGGGCCAACTCTAAGGTTTATGTATAGGAGTCTAGATCAAAAAGGGCTATGAAACCACCTAAACCCTAGGTTCTTCATACCTTGGCTCTGAGTCTTCCACGGCACCATCTTGAGTGTTGATGTCCAAAGGGTGCTCGATCTCCCACTCCCCGGTCCCGACGAGAGGCCCATCAAAATCACCTAAATGACCCTCCCAAAAATCCATCTTGAATGCCAATTGATCCATCTTAAACGCCAAAAATCCACACAAAAATGACCCTCTTAATTTCCCGATCCAATATTGTCCAATTCTTGAATTTTCGCCAAAATTTCAGACTTGCCAAAAATTCTTCACAGGATGAGTTGACATTCCTAGAATAAATCGTAACATAACAGAACTTTCAATTTCTGAAATCGGTCTCAATTTCGTGGTTAATTTCAACCGAACGCGATTTTAGCGTGACCTAACTTACCGAGTAGTTTTTAGGAATTTTTAGCACATTTGACCCGTTGTCAATTATTTTCAAGCCACATTGTGCATCTTCGACTCATAGGCAACTCTCTCGTTGTTGTGAAAATCTAAAAGTTTCAAATATAGGCACGGGGTACAAAAATGACAGAAAAATCAAATTTTGTGTTGTTCGACGAGAATTTTGCAATTAAGTGGAATCACCCACACTTTAGTTACATGCCTTTGTTGAATCGACCTAGGTCCGGTCTCTAATCGATTTTGACGGTGCCGTATTGACCCTTACAGATTAGCACGGTCGAACAGTCGATTTCTGATCGAATTCTCACGTCTATTATGTTTAAATTCCTCAACGGCTTCACCTAATAAATTAGTGATCTTGTGAGTGGTTAACTCAGAGAAAAAGGCCATAGGCGCATCGATGAAAAGCTCATTTCATTTCATCGAAAACAGGGCTGAAAATCAGGATGTCACATATTTAAGGGAAAATCTTATTCAAATCTCTCTCTCTCCCCCCTCCTCCCTAATCGATCGCCCCTTCCCCTCCATTTCTCTCTCTCATTTTCTTTTTTTCTCCTTCTTTACACCACTATGCCACCATTGTCGTCTGTTCATGCCATAGTCGTTGTCCCTCACGCCGCTCGTTGTCATTGCTTTGCCATCTGCAAGCCACTGCCCTACCAAGCTAGGCCATGCCCTTAAGCCTTGCCAAACTACTGTCATTTAAACCGTGAGCACCACGCTCTCATCGTCATCACGCCACTATCGCCGTTAAATGTTGAGTTAACTTCATAATCTTTTATTAGAGTGTTAATTGTGTTTAGGGGTAGTTTATATTAAGGTTAATTGTGGTTAGTTTTAATTAATGATGGTTTATTCTGCATATTGATTATTTTGAACCAAAATAAATGATAAGCTATCATCAAAGAGGTGATAAGCTATCGAAAAATAAGTGATAAGCTATTGGAAAATAAGCGATAAGATATCGGTAATTATACAATAAGTTATCACCAAATAGGTGATAAGCTATCAATAAAATGGTGATAAGCTATCACCAAAAGGGTGACACGGTATCAAAAAATAGGTGATAAGTTATCGCTATATAGGCGATACACTATCAATGGTAAAGCGATAAGTTATCAGATTAATGTTGATAAGTTATCGCAATAGGGCAATAAGTAGTGATTATATGTGTTTAATACTTGAGTTATAGGATGAATTTGTACATGTTCTATGGTGTTTGAAGCTTGCAATGCCATGAAAGATGATTGCCCAATTTAGAAACCTTGTTTGCTTTTTTTAAAAGAGAATTTTTATGGACATATAAATGGTAATTCACAAAGTGTTGTGTTTGGGTGTCATGTTTTATTTGTTAAATGAGGCAAGAATTTTTAAAAATGAAAGTGTGCAAAGTATGATGGGTTAATCAAATGTACATGATCACGTTTGAATATTTTATTACATTTTTATTTGTGAAAGTTGCAGTAATTTGTTGTATGAGCACAAACAACGTCTATATTAGTTAATTGATGAGAAATGACATTGGTATAAGTAGTTGGTGTGCTCAAGTGGTCACTTAAAGGAACCCATCACCTAATGGGAGTTTGGGAATGATAACCAATTTCATTGAATGCTTGACGAGAGTACGGATGTTGAGTTGTGGTTGAGTTAAATCGATGCTGCTTATGGAATGTCATCTATAACAGGGGTCTAAGACAATGTCATGCTTGATACGTTGGGACGATGCCCATTTAAGCTGGAAGACTGTCAACTCTTGTGTTGGTCGTGGCCCTGAGTTGTCGTAATAATTGGAACATGCGTGAATGCATTGTGCACAGAAAATTATGAGAAATGTTTTGATTATATGTATGCTTGATGCATTGCTATTGACATGTGGTAGTTGTTTTTATGCAGAGGTGTGCTAAAGTGAGGTAAGAATACCTGCAAGTTTAGTTGACGGCTTTAATGGTTGTCTTTGAGTTGAATTGCCCGATCATGATTATAGTTAGGGCAAAGCAAGGGTGATTTTGCTATTGATCTATGACATCCTAAATTTCCAATTATGTTTTCAATTGAATGAATCGGGCTTTTCATCAATGCGCTTATAGTTTTATTCTCTGAGCTGATCACTCATAAGATAACTAGTCTATCTAGTGAAGTCGTTAAGGGATTTTAACGCAGTAGATTTGAAAATTCGACCAGAAATCGACTGCTTGACTATGCTAGTCTGCAAGAGTTATTATGGCACAATTAAAAATCGATTAGAGCCCGGAGATAGGTCGACTCAAGTGAGCCATGTGATTAAGTGTGGGTGATTCCACCTAATTGTAAAATTCTCGTCAATCGACACTAGACCGATTTTTCATTCGTTTTGATACCCTGTGTCCATATTTAAAATCTCGGGATTTTCATGATATCTGAGAGTCACCAATGTATCTAAGATGTACAATGTGGTTAAAAAATAATCGACAACGGGTCAAGTGCACTAAAAATTCCTAAAAGCTAACCGATAAATTAGGTCACGCTAAAATCACGCCAGATTGAAATTAACCGCGAATTTAAACTCAATTTTAGAAATTAAAAGTTCTGTCATGTTACGATTCATTTTAGGACTGTCGACTCACATTTCGAAGATTTTTCTACAAATCGAGATTTTTTGCAAAATTTCAAAGATGAGCCATTTTTGTATTGGAAAATCAAATGACCGTTTTTTATCGCATTTTTGAGATTCAAGTTAGTTCAAATGGTGAGGAAAAATGTTGTATTTGATGAAGACACTTTGGTTGGATTTATAGATGTCAAATTGGATTCAATTGGAAGGGAATTGGTTCAATTTGGGGAAAATTGGTACAAAATTCGTAGGTCCCTTGGTGTGCAACATTTGAGGCATCAAATGAAGCTTCTAAGGGAAGTTTTGGAGTGGATAAGGGCTGCTAACCAAGGCTGAAGTGGTGGGGCATGTTGGATGTGCACAAAGGGGACAATTGAGTTGTCCAGAAGGTTTGGTGGTCCCCTCTCTTCAGCAGCTGGTCCCTTCTTCCTCTTGTAGCTCACTTTCTCCATTATTGAGCTTAAAGAAACCAAAGAAAAATTGGCAGCCATCCCCCCAAGCCTGTCGACCACCGTTTGAGCCCCTTTCACCACCATCATGCCACCTGCGAGCCCACACAAGCTGCTTGGTTGTGCTCGCACCCGTCCACCTGCACTGAGCCTCCTCGCCCTTCCCCTGAGCCCCTGGTCATCATAGGAACTCAGCCAAAGCTCCACCGTCACCATCTAGCTACCGTCCGCCTCTGCCTAGCCTGCTGCAGCAACCCACCAGCTTGCCTTGCCATTTCAGCCCCAACCAGCCATCGTTCCATCTTGCTTGGCCTAAGGTCAAAACCGAAAAGCCAACAAGGGCTTTGAGGCTTCTGGCCCGTTTTTAGGCCCATCTAGTCTCCACTTGGCGTTGCCGCAGGGTTATTTGTCGCCCGTCTCCACGTCGCTGTCTTTGTGGACTCACCGGAACGCTAAACCGATGAGTTTACTTGCTAAACTCTGCTTAGGGGGCTAATGAAGCTTAAGGGATGATTAGTTTAAGTTAAACATGGATTATGTGGTTAGTTAAAATGGATTAGCGATTTAATTATTTGTTTGTGCATGTTAGGTGGTTATAACGGATATATTAGAGACTAGATAAGTTGTACTATTTATCTAGATAGGTTCGGAAATTTTCCGGCCTATTCGAGCGTTAATTAAGCAATTCCGGCCTAAGTTGGTATTTTTGGTAATTAATTGTATTTATTTAATTATTTATTATTTTCCAAAAATTATATCGGATAGCCGGTGATCGGAATTTCGTTCGATTACGGTGGTATGCTTAGTTTCTACAATTGAATACTATTTTGTGCAAATTAAGTGGTGATTGTAATTTTGGGTATTTATCCCAAAATTATGTAATTTCGGAATTTAATTAGAAAATATCGGAGCGTCGTTTTTAACGCTAAAAATGTTTTTAGGCATTATATTAAATAGTGGGATTTTTGAAAAGAAACATATAGCATTTTGACTCAAACCGACCATTTACCTACACATGATTATTTTTATCAAGTGTTTTTAACACGATGAAATTAGGCCAAGTTCATTATTTTAAATTGATGAATTGGTGTGCAAAGCACGTTGTCCTTAGACGGGATTGATTTATCATGTATCAACTTGTGTGAGCATTATTGAATCATCAGTTGTGTGAGCAATGATCGTGCTTGTGCGAGCAATATTCTATATCAGCTTGGGTGAGCTATAATATATATCATCTTGTGCGGGCATAAATATACTTCAGCTTGTGTGAGCAGTGATCGAATTGATTTAATTAATAGATGATATTGAATTGATTGGTTGAGAGTATGAACTGTACTGACGTGCAGGAGGGAACTAAGGCAAGGTAAGTCTTCTGACTTGTGTGTATAGCTGCCTCTAGGCATATTTCCTTCCTAGTCGGAGTTTAGGGGGTGAACTTGCTAAGACATTGTTTCACCCCATCGTGGGCTCAACCTTTTTAGGTCCTTAGATGGTAGTTCCTCCGGAACGTTTTGGTTGGCCTATGAGGGTTACCGAGCAAAGTTTTGACTACCATGCCCTAGGGGGTCAATGGGTCTATGAACTAGTGGTGACCACTATTTGGGTCGATGAGAGACTACCTCAAAGGGTACCTCATCAGTTTAGAGCATGGTTTTACTACGGTTTTAATGGATTCCGTGTGGGTCCCCTCCAGGGTTTTGAAATTCTCGCTGTGGTAGTCGATGCCACTCTAGGTGAGAGTGTAGCTGACCCTTCTGATGATGCTGTGGAGGACTCGATGCCCCCGAAACTTGTGGAGACTGAAGGATCAGCGAATGTGTCCGGCTAGCGGGTCATAAGACAGCTTCATTTTGAGAGCCGGTCTTTTGTAAACTCTTGTCTTTAGTCTAGTGCTGTATATAAACCGAGGTGTTTAAAATTGTTTTGGTTGTGAATATATTTCCTGCTTTTCTATCCTGTATTGGTTGTTGTCAGGGGTATTATTTTGCTTCCGCATGCACATTAAAATGAATGGGTCGACAATACATCCTGGGATGTCACAAATTTATCGGCCACCAAGGGATGGGCACGCGTTTGAGGATTAGGGTGTGACATCCCCGGCCGAAGTTGTATTAAAGCTGGTCGATAGTTGGAGTTATAAAGTATGATATGTTATGGGATAGTAGGAATGACCTCTATTTTATACTGGTGCATGTGATTGATAGGTGATTAGTAGATTGTTTTGTGGGGATCGCTCAGTTTTTAATTATGTGTGGAATTGGAAGGTAGGTTTCCGTAAATAACTTGCACTATGAGTGATCAGGAGCAGATGACTCCTAGGAAGAGAACCATGGACCTGTTACTCGGGGTAGGACGCCGACAAGGGTCGGTACCTGAAGGGGTTGTGGTAGAGCGCTGGCTCAGGCTAGTGCTGGTGGAGTAACTTCGCCTCCTGTTGGTGAGGGTAGTAGCCCCTAGTTATCTTAGGATTGACGGGATCATGCAGGTGCTTGAGATGTTGGGAGTGCTGATGGGGCAGCAAGCCCAGAATCAAGTTGTCGCCACTACCGCTGCCACTACAGCTGCTACTACTACTGTCGCCGCCGCCGTTGCTAATGTCGCAGCCGTTGCCACACCTGCCAAAGTTCCAGCTGGGAATGTAGTCATTGAGAGGGAGAGGCTGATGCACAAGTTGGTAGAGTAATTCTTGAAGCTGAACCCGCTGAGGTTCACTAGCACAGGAGATCCCAAGACTACATTGCTCTGGATCCAAGACCTGGAGAAAGCCTTTGCACTTATAATGTGCAATGAGGAGAAGAAAGTTGTCGTGGCAGTATACTAGCTATAGGGTAACGTGAATACTTGGTGGAGAGCCACTAGAAGCACAGTATTCCCAGAAGGCGTAGTCCCGGTGTGGAACAGTTTCCTTAGAGTCTTTAATGGCAAGTATTTTTCGAGTAGCGCCCGAGAGCAGAAGATGAGGAATTTCAGCGCCTCCATCAAGGCATGCTGATCGTGGATTAATACGAAGCAAAGTTTGCAAAGCTGTCTCAGTACGCTCCAAGATTGGTAGAAGATCCAAAAGACAAAGCTTGGAGGTTTAGGAATAGCCTTCGACCAGAGCTGAGGAATCCACCGGTGCCATTCGACCTGAAGGATTATAACGAGGTTTATGGTCGAGCCCAGCTGATAGAGAGGAACCTGAGTGAATAGATTGCCATGTTTGGTTCAAGGTTCAGTTCGGACAGAGATGGGAACCGGTTCGGAAAGAAGCCCATGATTGGAGGAAGGTACCATGTCCCGCCCAATAGGAATGGTGGAGTTGGCAAGTCAGCACCAAGTCAGAATGGCGTGTGTCACTTTTGTGGAATGTGACACGGCTTAGCCCCATGCCATTTAAGGATGGGTGCTTGCTTCGAGTGTGGCCAGCAGGGTCATTTGGCCAAAGATTGTCCCAAAAAGCCAAGAGGACTACAGTAGTTACCGCCGCCGCCGCCACCGCCACAGATGGGTCAGAATAAAGGGTTCGCGCCGCAAATTGCACAGTAGGGTGGACTGAATAGACCTCCAACTTAGGGAAGGACATATGCTATCACGAGAGGAGAGGCTGAGAACGCGCTTGATGTGATTACAGGTATGATTTCCCTAAACAACGACACTGCTTATGCTTTATTTGATCCTAGTGCAACTCATTCGTTTATAACTGAACAGTTTGTTAAGCTCGCAGGATTGATTCATGAATTGTTGGAGTTAGTGGTTAGCATATCTACACCGTTAAAGGATAAGGTGTTAACTGCAGTGGATTGTTTTGGTTGCAAGTTAGTGATTGGTGAGCGAGATGGGAGAATAGATTTGTTAGTCCTAGCCATGTATAATTTCAATGTGATAATTAGCATGGACTGGCTCACCAAGCAACGAGCTAAGATGAACTACTATCATAAATCGATTCAGTTTAACCTGTTAGAGGTAAAAGTTTCGAGTTTACTAGGAGTCGAGGAAGACCCTCAATTTCCTTATTTTCGTCGCTTGAGGCAACTCGTTTGTTAGATGGGGGTTGTTAGGGTTACCTAGCGGCTGTCGTAGATACGACAATTAAGGAGCTGAAGATCAAAGATATCATAGTGGTGCAAGAATTTCCAGACGTGTTTCTAAAGGAATTGCCAGGCCTGCCGCCAGAGAGAGAAATAAAGTTCATGATCGAGTTAGCACCTGGGATCGAGCCAATCTCTAAGGCTACTTGCCGGTGGCGTTGTCTGAGTTGAAAGAATTGAAGGTGCAAATGCAAGAGTTGTTGGATAAGGGATTCATACGTCCTAGTGCATTAGCTTGGGGAGCCCCAGTTCTATTCATGAAGAGGAAAGATGGTTTGTTGCGTCTGTGCATCGACTATTGTCAACTCAATCAAGTGACAATCAAGAACAAGTATCCACTCTCGAGGATTGACGACTTGTTTGACCAGCTACAAGGAGTGTTGATATTTTCAAAGATTAACTTGAGGACATGGTATCATCAGTTGATGATTAAAAAGGAGGACATACCAAAGTCAGCGTTTTGTATTCGATACGGTCATTATGAGTTCACTGTAATACTGTTTGGTTTGACGAATGCCCCAACTGCTTTCATGGATCTGATGAATTGAGTGTTCAAAGAATACCTAGATCAGTTTGTGATTGTGTTCATCAACGATATCCTGGTGTATTCGAGAAGTTTGGAAGAGAACGAAAGGCATTTGAGAATGGTACTTCAAACCCTGCGGAATCATAAGCTATATACCAAGTTCAATAAATGCTAGTTTTGGTTTACTCATGTTGCGTTTCTAGGTCACGTGATTTCAGGCTAAGGAATCTCTGTGGACCCGACCAAGATTGAAGCAGTTATCAATTGGCCAAGACCAACTACCGTGATAAAGATCAGAAGCTTTTTGGGTTTGGCAAGTTACTACAGAAGATTTTCAGCCTTAGCTTTGCCGTTGACTCGACTATTGAAGAAAGAAGAGAAGTTTGTGTGGACAAACAAGTGCGAGTGTAGTTTCTAAAAGCTTAAGCAGAAGCTGACTACCGTACCTATGTTGACCATACCATATGGTCTTGGATGATACAAGATCTATAGTGATGCGTTGTTTAAAGGACTGGGTTGCGTGCTAATGCAATAGGGTAGGGTTGTTGCATACGCATCCCGTTAGTTGAGACCTCATGAACTGAATTATCCTACGCATGACTTAGAACTTGCAGTAGTCATTTTCGCTTTGAAAATTTGGAGACATTATTTGTGCGGAGAAAGATTCCAAATCTTCACTGACCATCAAAATCTCAAGTAGCTATTCTCTTAAAATGAGTTGAATATAAGACAACGTCGCTGGTTGGAATTCCTGAAGGACTATAATTGTAATATCTTGTATCACCCTGGAAAGGTGAACAATGTCGTATATGCGTTGAGTCGGAAGTCTTTAGTTGCGCATATGATGGTTAAGGAATGGACCTTACTTGAGAAAGCTCGAGATTCAATTTTCAAATTTGAGGTAAGCCACCTTTCAAATCTTATGGCCACCCTCAGAATCGAGCTGGAAGTGCAGATAAGGATCAAGACGCTTCAATGGACAAACTTAGAGATTTAGAAGATCCTGCAAGAGAATACCAAAAAGAAGAAGGCTGACTTTCAAATTTCTGAGAATGGAACACTAAGGTTCCAAGGATGATTGTGTATACCCGACAATGCAAAGCTTAAAGAATAGATCTTATTAGAAGCTCATCATAGCTGTTACAACATTCATCTAGGCAATATGAAGATGTATCAGAATCTACATCAACACTATTGGTGGTCCGATATGAAGGTGAATATCACCAAGCATGTCGTCAAGTGTCTGACGTGTCAGTAAGTAAAGGCACGGCATTGTAAGCCGAGAGGACTTCTGCAACCTCTCGAGATTCCCGAGTGGAAATGGGAACACATTACAATGGACTTTGTGACAAGCTTACCAAGGAGTCAAAGGGGTAATGATTCCATTTGGGTAGTGGTCGACAGACTGACGAAGTCAGCTCACTTGATCGTTGTACGAAAGGACCTTGTTTTGGACAGGCATACAAAGTTGTATGTGTGTTAGATAGTTTGTCTGCATGAAGTGCCGGTGACAATTACATCAGACAGAGACCTAAGGTTTACAACTACCTTTTGGAAGAATTTGCAGGCTGCTTTAGGAACAAAGTTACAGTACAGTACGGCCTATCATCCTCAGATGGATAGCCGGTCTGAGATGACGATTCAAACCCTCGATGACATGCTGCAAACTTGCATGTTGGATTTCAAGGGATGCTAGGAGGAATAGCTTCATCTTGTTGAGTTTGCCTACAACAACGGCTACCAACAGAACATTTAGATGGCTCCTTTTGAAGTGTTGTATGGCAGAGCGTGCAGAACGCCAGTGTGTTGGGATGAGATTGGAGAACGAAAGATCACAGGCCTAGAGTTAGTCCAGCAGTCAGTGGATGCAGTTGCTGTTGTCAGAGATAGATTAAAGACTGCTCAGAGCCGCCAGAAAAGCTATATTGATAAGCATCGAAGGCCATTGGAATTCCAAGTTGATGAGCATGTCTTTCTGAAGGTGTCACCAATGAGGGTTACTTCACGCTTCGGTGAGAAGGGAAAGCTGAGTCTGAGGTACATAAGTCCATTTGAGATTCTAGAAAGAATAGGCATTTTAGTGTATCGTCTTGCATTGCCACCGAGGTTGGCGCAAGTGCATGACGTCTTTCACGTGTCAATGTTGAGGAAGTATGAACTTAACCCAACCATGGTGCTGAATTTTGAAGAATTAGACGTGGACGACAAGGTGTCTTACGTGGAAAGACCAGTTCATATTGTAGATCAAAAAGAACAGGTTCTGCGCACCAAGATGATTCTGTTGATGAAAGTGGTCTGGCAACACTACGGCATTGAAGGAGCAACTTGGGAAAGTGAAGATTCGATGAGACGAATGTACCCCCACCTTTTTGTTTAAAGTTTGTAATGGTTTAAATTTCAAGGGTGAAATTTTTATAAGATGAGAAGAGTTGTGATATTCTAAATTTCAAATTTTGTTTTCAATTGAATGAATTGGGCATTTCATCGATATCCCTATAGTTATATTCTCAGAGCTGATCACTCACAAGATAACTAGTCTATTTGGTGAAGCCATTAAGGGATTTTAACGCAATAGATTAGAGAATTCGACCAGAAATCGACTGCTCAACCGTGCTAGTCTGCAAAAGTCATTACGACACAGTTAAAAATTGATTAGAGACCGAAAATAGATCAATCCGACTGAGCCATGTGATTAAGTGTGGGTGATTCAACCTAATTGCAAAATTCTCGTCGATCGGCACTAGACTAATTTTTCTATCATTTTGATACGTTGTGTCCATATTTGAAATCTCGAGATTTTCACAACAATCGAATGTCATCAATATGTCGAAGATGTACAATGT
This sequence comes from Eucalyptus lansdowneana, assembly GCA_017140395.1. Taxonomy (NCBI): domain Eukaryota; kingdom Viridiplantae; phylum Streptophyta; class Magnoliopsida; order Myrtales; family Myrtaceae; genus Eucalyptus; species Eucalyptus lansdowneana. Next base: position 31,904,453 of record CM029484.1, on the reverse strand, counting down.
GGTTCGAAAATAATCGACAACGGGTCAATTGCACTAAGAATTCCTAAAAGCTATTCGGTAGATTAGGTCATGCTAAAATCACGCCAGATTGAAATTAACCGCGAACTTAAACCCGATTTCAGAAATTGAAAGTTCTGTCATGTCACGATTCATTTTAAGACCATTAACTCACCCCCCAAATATTTTTCTATAAACCGAGATTTTTGGCAAAATTTCAAAGTAGGCCCATTTTTGTCTGGGAAAATCATAGGACTGTTTTTGGTCGCGTTTTTTGGGATTCAAGTTTGTTTAAATGGTGAGGAAAAATATTGTATTTGATGAGGACACCTGGTTGGATTTATAGACGTCAAATTGGATTCAATTGGAGGAGAATTGGTTCAATTTGGGGGAAATTGGTACAAAATTCGTAGGTCCCTTTGTGTGCAACATTTGAGGCATCAAATGAAGCATCTAAGGGAAGTTTTGGAGTGGATAAGGGCTACTAACCAAGGCCAAAGTGGTGAGCATGTTGGATGTGCACAAAGGGGACAATTGAGTTGTCTAGAAGGTTTGGTGGCCCCCTCTCTTCAACAGCTAGTCCCTTCTTCCTCTTGTAGCTCACTTTCTCCATTGTTGAGCTTAGAGAAACCAAAGAAAAATGGGTAGCCATCCCCCCAAGCCTGTTGACCACCGTTTGAGGCCCCTTCGCCGCCAACGCACCGCCCGCAAGCCCGTGCCTGCCACCCAGCCGTCCTCGCGCCCGTCCGCTTGCACCAAGCCTCCTCGCCATTCCCCTGAGCCCCTGGTTGCCATAAGAACTCAGCCAGAGCTCCACCGTTGTCATCCAGGCACCGTCTGCCTCCGCTTAGCCTAGTGCAGCCACCCGTAAGCCCGCCTTATCATTTCAGCCCCAATCAGCCACCGTTCCAGCTTGCTCAGCCCAAGGTCAGAACCGAAAAGCCAAAAAGGGCTTTAAGGCTTCGTGGCCCATTTTTAGGCCTATCCAGTCTCTGCTTGGTATCGTCGCAAGGTTGTTTCTCACCCGTCTCCGCATCGCTGTTGTCGTGGACTCACTAGAACGCTAAACCGGTAAGTTTACTTATTAAACTCTGCTTAGAGAGTTAATGATGCTTAAGGGGTGATTAGTTTAGGTTAAGCATGGATCAGGTGGTTAGTTAGAATGAATTAGTGATTTAATTATTCGTTTGTGCATGTTAGGTAGTTATAACAGATAGATTAGAGACTTGATAAGTTGTACTATTTATCTAGATAGATTTGAAAATTTTCTTGGCCCGTTTAGGCGGTTAATTAAGCATTTCCAGCCTAAGTTGGTATTTTTGGTAATTAATTGTATTTATTTAATTATTTTTGGTATTTATTTAGTTATTTTTTATTTTCTAAAAGTATACCGGGATAGCCGGTGACAAGAATTTCGTGCTGATTGTAGTGGTATGCTTAGTTTCTGCAATTGAATGCTATTTTGTGCAAATTGAGTGGTGATTGTAATTTTCGGTATTTATCCCAAAATTGTGTAATTTCAGTATTTAATCAGAAAATAGTGAAGCGTCGGTTTTTAACACCAAAAATGTTTTTATGCACTATAATAAATAGTGGAATTTTTTAAAAGAAGGATATAACATTTTGGCTCAGACCAACTGTATACCCACACACGATTATTTTTATTGGGTGTTTTTAACACGATGAAATTAGTTCATTATTTTAAATTGAGGAATTGGTGTGCAAAGCACAATGTCCTTGGCTGAGATTGATTTATCATGTATCAACTTGTGTGAGCATTATTGAATCGTCAACTTGTGTGAGCAATGATCATCAGCTTGTGAAAGTAATATTCTATATCAGCTTGGGTGAGCTATAATATATATCAGCTTGTGTGAGCATAAATATACTTCAGCTTGTGTGAGCAGTGATCGAATTGATTGAATTGATAGATGGTATTGAATTGATCGATTGGATTAAATTGATTGGTTGAGAGTATGAACTGTACTAACGTGTAGGAGGGAACTGAGGCAAAGTAAGTCTTCTGACTTGTGTGTATAGCTACCTCTAGGCGTATTTCCTTCCTAGTCGGAGTTTAGGGGTGGACTTGCTAAGACATTGTCTCACCCCGTCATGGGCTCAACTTTTTCAGGTCCTTAGGTGGCGGTTCCTCCAGAACGTTTTGGTCAACCTTCGAGGGTTACTGAGCGGAGCTTTCACTATCATGCCCTAGGGGGTCAATGGGTCTATGAACTCATGGTGACCACTGTCCGGGTCAATGAAGGCCTACCTCAAAGGGTACCTCATCAATTCAAAGCGTGGTTTCGCTATGATTTCAATGGATTCCGTGTGGGCCTCCTCTAGGGTTTTGAAATTCCTGCTATGGTAGTCGATGCCACTCTAGGTGAGAGTGCAGCTTACCCTCTTGATAGTGCTGTGGAGGACCCGACGCCCCCCGAGCCTGTGGAGACCGAAGGATTGGCGAATGTGTCCAACTAGCTGGTCATAGGACAGCTTCTTTTTGAGAGGCAGTCTTTTGTAGACTCTTGTCTTTAGTCTAGTGCTGTCTATAAACCGGGGTGTCTATAAAAGTGTTTTGGTTGTGAATATGTTTCCTGCTTTTTTATCCTGTGTTGGTTGTTGTCAAGGGTATTGTTTCGCTTCTGCATGCGCATTAAAATGAATGGGTCGGCGACGCATCCTGGGACGTTGCAAATTTATCGACCACCGAGGGATGGGAACACGCTCGAGGGTCGGGGTGTGACATGATCTGCCATTGACATAATGCTACATGTTTAGGCTACATCTGAGATAAGTTAGTGTCTAAAACGAGGCTTAGGTTGTTAACTTACTGAGATTTCATCACACCCATTGTTGTTTATTATTTCAAGCCCATAGTATGGAGAACCTTCATGTTCGGTTCGGGGTCGCAAAGGACTGAGACACTATTCAAATTCTTCTTCTATTCTTTTCTTTTCCTAGGTGCAGCTGGGCCATCCTATGACCCCGTACCCTGTCCCGAGGACTGACTATGTTTATAAACTTGTTATTAAGATGGTTTGCATGGATGAAGGGTTGGTCAACTGGGTAGCCCACATGTTTAAAGTGTGGTTTATTCAGGTTGGAGAGAAATGTTTTGGCCTGATGCGTGGTTTTGATGGACCACCCAGTGAGGGTCCTAGGGAACAAATCTGGGACCTAGTGGATATCGATACCTTAGATAATGTCGTAGAAGATCCTGAGACTAACCCAGATGAGGAGTTTGACCCTAAGACTTCACCTAGATACCACGGCTACTGAAGGCCGCAAGATGCATCATATTTCTTATTTAGTTGGCCCTAATGTTAGAGAAGTTTAGTATAATCCTGACCCCCTTTTGGTTTTTGTGTTGGATAGTGGAAGTTGCTATTGTAAAAGCTTGTAAGTATTAAATTTCCTAAGGTTAACAAGTATATAAATAAAAGTATTGCTTTTGAAAATGTTTGTTGTTGTGTTTACACTATCCCTACTGTTTTCATTGATTGGGTGTTTATTATATGCTTCCACTTGCGTTGAATCCAAATATAAAACAAATCGGTTGGCAACGCGTCCTGGGACGTTGCACTTAAATGACCAAAGGGGAATAGAGGTTGTCGCATGCTCGAGGGTCAAGGCATGACATTATGCATGCACCTAGTGAAGATCATATGGATGATGTGGTTCGAATTCTTCTCTATTAGAAGTCTACTCTAAGGAAAGGACTTTTCTTTTCAAAGAATGGTCATCTTGAAATTGAAAGTTTTACAAATGCAAAATGGGTAGGGAGTGTTTCTAATAGGAAATCAACATCAAAAAAAAGGAATTTGTCACTTGGATAAGCAAGAAAGAAAAATTGGTGGTGTTGTTGAGTGCAAAGGTTGAATTCAGGGGATGGCCTAAGGACTTTGCGAACTTCTTTGGCTTAAGAAGTTGATGTCAAAAATTGACTTTGCTCCCAAGTGTGAGATAAATTTGTTTTGCGACAATAGCAACTATTGATATTTATCACAATCCAACTCAGCACAATCGTACCAAGCATATTGAGATAGACCGACATTTTATCAAATAGAATCTAGACACCAAGATAGTTCTATTTCCATTTGTTAAATTTGAAGACCAACTAGTTGATTACTAACGGTCATGCCCCAGTCCTACCCTCGGCTTGGGAACGCGGCTTCCTCCTCTTAATGGGATTAATCTACAATGTCCTTAGAGGCGTCGCCATCCCATTGATTTTTATCTTTCATTAAGTACATGCGAAAGCATACAATCTCCAATTATCCAATCAATCAATAACAAACAATAGATAGTTAAAGAGAATACATTCACATACTTACAGCATCACTTCCTAGCTTTAATTATTTAATCAGAACATTTACAAATTTACAGGCCCTCACTTCTCGGGCCTTTCTGATCCGGTCGTCCCCACATACGCAAAAAGATATAAACGAGGGATGGGTTAAAAGCTGCAAAAAGGAGAGCGTATCTCCTCGACTGAGATTTAAACAAAAGCGGTTTCCCCACTCGGACCTACTACCTAGGTGTCATCCACTAGGCTGTCTGGTGGGCCTACATCCTTGCCGGTCCATGGGGGGCCGCGAAACCCATAGAGGGGTCCAAAAAGGTCTCGTCGAACCACACGTACCATGCTTGATAGCAATGCAGGACAAGATCACAGTCCCCCTCGTCAACCCAAATTGTGGTGGTGACTCATCGAAAGACAATAGTTCCTCCCTAAACACATCTATCACCGTAGTCTCCATGCTAACAAGCACTCAAAAGTGCATGAAGCGATGTGGTAAAGGGTCCATACCTATTGACCTAAAAAAGGTTAAACAATAACAATGAGTCGAAAGCTCGATAAGTAAAGATCCTAAACCTCATATAAGCGGATGTCTCGCATCAGAGCCTTATGATTCATTGACCTAAAGATGTCGATAGCAAATCAATAGCAAAGCCTAAGCTTTGCTTTAACTATGACATAAAGGGATCTAACCTCAACCTAAATCCCTCGAGTCCAAATCAAAGGCATACAAACCCACACATATCACAATTAATGCAAATAATAGCAAGAATATTCACACGTGACAAATATCAGCATCCACAATATTATCAACACCTTTAAGACTAAAACATCGACCTACAAGACATCCACATGCCTATCAATTAATAGATAAAGTCGATCAAAGCATGCACGTGCCGTCTAAGTCACTAAAATGACATTTAAATTATGCACGTGTCTCATGCATCTTATATAAGTCCATGTCAAGTATGTGCAAGCCATAACATCACTTTTAAAGTATGCATATAGCACTCAAACACTTCACACACATTTAGCATTTCAAGAATCACATGGCATCTCATGCTATCATGCTATCTAGAGTCCAATTATTAATCACACTTAGCCGAAACCTTACGACTCTTTTGAAAACTTCCAGGACATCATCTCGCTCCCTCGAGCAAGGCATCTGAAATCCATCATGCATCGTTCCAATTATAACACATCCCACAAATAGCATCCCATTAATATGGAGCATCCCGTTGACGTGGGGGCATCATCTTGTTCTCACTAACAGGGCATCTCGTTGACTTTGAGGCATCGTCCCGAAGAAATCTATCAATAATGGCATTCCTCGTATAACCACACCAATCAAGCATTCAAGTAATCGATTTTATCTTTCTCATTAGTCCAAATACGAATGCCCTAAGGGCATGCCAAGCGATGTGTAACTCATGCCCTATTGTTGAGCACGAAACTAGAATTGTGGTTTAACCCGTGACGCTTGAATGCCAACCTAGGTCAAACCCAAATTGAACAATGTGCCTCAATATCCCCAAACCAAGAGAATCACCCAGCCCGACGCATTTCTAGGCATGTCCAAGAACTAATGTTGTTCTAGATTCGGCGGCTTGATGTGAATTCAAGATTCAACCATGTCTTACGGATATCTATATGCAATGATCACTTCATAAACAGTCATACGACCATCCATGGCATTCAAATAAAGAAATCGTGCATAAATAGCCATAGCAAACAATCCATAACAACAATCATGGCAAGTCTAGCCTAAGTGAATCATTTACATAACCTGCGCCAAGCCCGAGCAACCTCAACCTTCACATACTTATTCCTTGATCAATCCCAAACCATATAACTCAAGCATATCATGAGCAAACCATATGAAATTAAGCACATGATGTTCCTCAACCTAGGATGGTTCTGTGGCACTAAGGGTGGTCCTAAATTTGAGTCGCATAACACAACAGCCTAGCCAAAGCTTAGGAAATCTACTTACTAACAACAGGGATGGGATAAGGGGTGTTTAGGGGTGGCTTGAGGGCGGCGAGCAAGCAGTAGCAGCTTGTGGAGATAAATAGCAGTGACGGAAGATGGCATGGCACAAGGACGGCAGCAAAGGCAGTGATGTGCAGCAAGGATGGTGATGAGCTAGCAGGAGACCAGGGCGAACTATAGTGAGGCACATGCATGAGGAAAAGAGAGAAAAAAAGGAGGAAAGGAAGAAGGAGGGGATCAACCAAGTATGAGGGGTGTTGGGAATAACGGATCCCCGAAAACCGGATTCGACACCGAATCGAACCACTAAATCAATGCGGAAGACGAAGCCCAGGAAAACACGCATCACCGATCGTAAAGCACACCACGGATTCGAGCGTACCTTGTTAGCCACAGATTAAACACCAACGCTGAAGAAGAGGAAGAAATTCTGATCCGATGATGTCGATTTGCCTTGAAAGGGAAACGGCGTCGCGTTGAGCGTTTGGGAGAAAAAGAGAGGGAAAGGAACGTACGTTATTCCAAGAGGTGTCTTCTCTCTCTCTCTCTCCTTCCTTTTATACCTTCCCCCTCCACGGGCCCTATTCCCGTGGGCCGGGCCTTTTGGGCCCAACTTGAGCGGATGGGCCTTAAGCCCATCTCATAAATCCATCATCTCCCACTCGCACATGGTGGTGCAAAACCAACATGGGCGGATAGGCCCTACTCAGTCCCATCAGAGAAAAATCCATCATAGACTCTCACTTAACATGGTGGGCTGAACATAATCCTCTTTTCCTCTCTTCAACATTCATACCGGTGAATAATCCGTGCGACTAGCATACTTTGGGAGCTCGTTGCCATACATCTGTTAGGAATATATAGCAGCTCATAATGGGCATCACACTCCAAGTAGATTTAGTATGCAGTACCCTAGATCGATCGATCACATTTATATCTCTCTTGATCTCTTTTAAATAATGATATATATATTGTATTCACAATTATGATTATCACAAAGACAGTCATAATTGGTTAACCGGTGAATACAAAACTACAATGTGATTCTCCAAAATCGATCTTCCTCTTTCCTTCAAACTCTCAATTTCAGTCCAGCTTGCTTTTCTAGAAATGCCCCATTAGATCGAATCAAACTCATGACCATTGGCAACATCCTAAGATAGCAAACACTAAATAGAAATCTTGAGAATAAGTAAGAGTCATGAGGGGACTAAGAAATTGAGGAACTCTCTTCCTTAAGAGTCTCACACGACATAAAAGTTGAGATCAAACTTTTGCCACTCTTATTGGTCGTCTCATGCATACGTAGTATGAAATACGTATTACGGTATTAATTCCTTTCCCATGGAGCGTATGTCTACACCTTTCAATACCGTACAGATGATAGTTCAGACATACCCAATGTCTAACTTGAGTTCACGTATCTACTCATTCACAAAATTCATCAGAACTCACATCTGGCATCATAGACAGATAAAGTAAAATGTGTGGGGTATTTAACTTTTGGACATCACAAGTATTATGTCCTCATCTTAACACTTAATTAAGGCGACATGCGTATTTTGAGCTTGAGCTCTCGATTATCACCTAGATAATAAGCTTAAATACTGTCTCATCTCTATTTATCACACAGTAAATAGAGGCGATTACCCGTATTACCCGTGTGAGTGGGCTAATCTTATATCTGTCCGACATACTTCTCAACTTAAAGTAATGCACTAAGCATTAAGATGCATAAGGATTAAACAAAGATTCATAGGCATTAATGATGAAAACACAAATTCATCAAATTGTGAACACTTAGGGAAAATACAATATTCAAAAAAGACATCGTCTCTACGCAATCCTAGAGATTTCATATGACCACAAAAAACATCTCTAGGTATTGGCTTTGTCATAGGATCTGCTACCATTCCATGCGTAGTATGTACTCTAAGTTCACATCTTTTCGTGCAACCATATCCTTGACAAGATTATACTTGATATCTATATGTTCGGTCTTGCCATGATATTTTGGATCTTTGGTGTACACTTTTGCTGCTTGGCTATCACAGTTAACCAACAATGAATCTGCAGCACTTCCAATAACACCTAAATGATCCAAAAAATCTCTTAAGCCAAACACTCTCTTATACTACGCTGATAATGCCACGAACTCAACTTACATCGTGGATAAAGCTATACACTTTTGTTTCTTCTTTGCTCCAACATATGGTGCCATTATTCGGTAAGAAAAACAAATCCAGAGGTAGATTTCCTTTCATTTAAATCTCCTCTCCAATCGCATTAGAATAGCATTTGAGTTGCAGATCCTTTCCTTAATAACTCAACGTATGATCGCAGTCCCCTTTAGATACTTTAGTATTCTCTTAACGGCTTTCCAATGTGCTTGACCTGGATTGGATTGGTATCGCTCACCATTCCGATCGCAAAGCATATGTCGGGTGTTGTACACATCATAGCATACATCAAGCTCCCAACAGCACTAGCATAAGGAACATGTTTCATTTGTTCCTTCTCTTGTGGAGTCCTTGGACACAGACTATGGCTCAATCCTTCACCTTTTTGCAATAGGAGTGTCTATGGGTTTACAGTCTTGCATACTAAATCGTTCAAGAACCTTATTTATATAGGTTTCTTGCGAAAGAGACAACGATCTCTTCAAAACGATCTCTTGAAGTCTTAACTCCAAGAATGTATGCAGCCTCACCCATATCCTTTATCTCAAAGTTAGAAGACAACTATCTCTTGATAGTATTAACCAACTCCATATTGCTTTCGGCAATCAGTATATCATCAACATATAATGATATGATCACAAATTGATCCTTGGATCTTTTGATATATACACAATGATTCTTGTTAATCATTGTAAAATCATATGCCACTATGGCATTATGAAAATGTATATACCTTTGTCTCGATGACTGCTTAAGGCCATATATCGACCTCCAAAGTCAACATACCTTTTCCTTCTTGGCCTTTCACTATGAAACCAGTAGGTTGTTCCATATATATTTCTTCCTCTAATTCTCCATTGAGGAAAGCAGTCTTTACATCTATTTGATGTAACTCAAGATCCATACTAGTCACTATTGCCAGAATAATGCGAATCAAGGTAAATCTGACTACAGGAGAAAATGTATTTTCATAATCAATTTCTTCCTGTTGATTATACCCCTTCGCCACAAGGCGAGTCTTATGCCTTTCTATTGAGCCATCAGCCTTTCGCTTTATTTAGAGAACCTACTTGTTCCTATAGCTCTGCGTCCTTTTGGAAGATCAACCAGTTCCCAGACCTTGGTTTGATTTCATTGACTCCATTTCCTCTTTCATTGCATGAATCCATTTTTCCTTATTAGGGCAGTTCAGAGCCTCATTAATATATCTTGGCTCATCCTCATCTTGTGGAGCAACCATAAAAGTTTCCCCTTCAATGTCAAAGCGTCGACGGGGAATACTTTAGTGACTTGTTCACCGTATGGGAGATTGTACACTTAGCACATCATTCCCCATCATGCTCCCACTTGGATTAGGTAGTGATGATGTCGTCACATCAGGTGGTTGCAATTAAGAATGAGTTGAATTCAATTCATTACATCTCATATTACTCCCACTTGAACGAACTCCACTGACATCATTATCTTGATCCAAGGTTTCAAATAAGGAGTTATTTTCCCTTATTTCGCCCTTCTTAGAAAATTCATCCACTAAGGATGTGACATCCCGTGATTCAAATTCAGTTATACTCCCACTTTCCTGCTCACCTATGAACACATTCCTTTTTGAGTATTTGCAGTATCTCATGAAAATACTCTTATTTTCTTTGGGACTCAATTTCCCAAACTTGTGAGAGGACTCATGAATATAGGCAGCATAACCCCATGGCTTAAGAAAACTTAAGTCCGGTTTTCTAACTGTCCATAACTCATATGAAGTGGAAATAACTGATTTGGAAGGTATCCGGTTAAGTATATTGGCAGCAAGTTAACAACACATCACTCCAAAAAGTGATGGGTAAGTTAGCATGCGCCATCATGGACCTAACCATTCCAAAGAGGGTTCTGTTTCTTCTCTCCGCAACACCATTTTGTTGAGGAGTATATGGAATAGACAACTATCTTTCTATTCCTTTTTCATCACATAATTTTCTGAACTTATCGATAAATATTCTTAAACTCGATCGGATCTAAATACCTTTATTTTCTTGTCTAATTGATTTTCTCGCGATTCATAAACATTTTGAAACAACTTTTGCTTCGATTTATGAGAAATCAAATAGACATATCCGAATCAAGTAGAATCATCTATAAAAGTGATGAAACAAACAGCCCATTGCCTTCCTCTCACATTCATTGAACCACGAGACATCGGTATAGATTAAATGCGGAGGAATTAAGCTCTTTTACCTTTTCAAATGGTTTCCTTGTCATTTTCCCTACTAGGCAATGCTCACTTATGGACAAATCGACTTTTTCAATATTGCCCAACAAGCCCTCTTTGGCTAGTCTATTCATATGTTGTTGGCCCATATGACCAAGTCTAGCATGCCACCATATTCACATCATTATCATATAAGATAGAAGACGTGAAACAAGGGGATAACATATTGACATCATCACAGTCAACATTTAGTACAATAAAACCATCTAGAAAGTGACCACAACCATAGTAGTTTGTATCTAAACACAAATCTACACATTTATTATGGAAGTTCATACCAAAATCAAGCTTAACCAACATTAAGATAGACACTAAATTTCGACGAATCTCCAGAGCATATAGAACATCAAGATGCGTTCACCATGCATGTTCAATTGGCAGGTGCCAATCCCTTTACATCAGCTCTAGAGTTGTTTCCGATATGGATCCACTCAGTTCCAGTTGGTACTCGTTGGAATTCCACAAAGGATCCTCTATCCTTTGCTACATGGTCTGTCGCTCCTGAATCTACATTCCACAAAGGATTGGATTCAGCATATAACGCAGAACTTGACATATAAGCAAAGTTCTCAAATGTACAAGAGGTGCATTCCTTCTTTGGCTCACGACAGTCGCGAGCATAGTGACCTCTTTTGTCACAATTGTAACATCACACTCTTGACATTTTCTTCACTTGAGGACGCTTTCCTCTCTCTTGTTGGTTAATTCTTGATTTCTTACAATAAGGACTTGATCCTTTGCATTTCCACATATTGAACGAATCAATACGCTTGCGCTTAAAGCACAAAGCCCTTTCTGAGCTAGAACCAGCATAGCAAATGTCTATTTACGGCTCAAATACCGTTAGGCGGTCCTCTACTAGCTCAAGGTGGTGCACGACACCCTCAATATCTTCCATAATGTGGTCAAGAGCTTCTAATGCTTCTTACTTTTCCAGCACATATTGAATCTTCATATTCAATATTTCACAATTATTGCCGTTCATATCAGCAATTACATTCTTAGTTGCTGAACCATCGTTCGAACACATCGACATATATGCACGAATAATTAATGCCTATCATTTATGCATCCCTATTTGCATAGACCCATCATATTAATAAATAATTTCAAGTAAGGCTTCGTAATCAAAATGTCACTATGTTTCCAATCATCCTCCAAAAATCCTAACTTAAAATTATTATTAATATAATTATCTTATGCAAATAAATTCTATGAAGTTACAAAAACTTCTATTACTACCCCTGACTAATTACCCACAAGAACCAAACAATAACGAAAGCAACGAGATAATTGACATACAATTAAAAACAATAATGCTTTCAATTAACACAATTAGGTAGTAATCATTACATAATCAATCAAAAAAATAAATAGGGAATGTCCCTTCTAATCTATCAGTCAAAACATCCGAGAAAACCGAAGGCACATTTGCCAACCATGGAAAAACTTTTGGAGAGCTTTCATGTCGCCTCCAAGGCGCATTCACTCGCGCCATGTGGCGCTCAATCTAAGGGTTGAAGTTTTGGCCAACTCAATCCTATAGTGCTCTCTTACAAAAGCTTCCACCAGCCTCCTATAACTCGGGACCACGTTGACCTCCCATAGCCGATCCAACACTGCTTGCCATTCAGGTGGAAGAGTGTTCATCAAAGCCGGTACCTTCTCAAAATCCGGCATAAGATAACCATTCAAGATGATTTCCTGTATCATCTGATTGACCCTGACCACATGTGATACTAAATCACCGTCATGCCACCGATAATCGCCTAACTCTGTCATCAGCCTCTTAACTCTTGCATTTCCCTCGTCCGTTCTCGGGATTGCAGGTATCCTTGCATAACGCATTATAGTTCCTGCAACAAATGCAGAATTAAAAATGGATCACTTATAATCCACATAGGCATGACTGAAAAAAGAAAACAAATTCCTTTTTTTTTTTTCTTTTTTTTTTCCGGGTCAACGGTCAACGGTCAAAGTCAACGGTCAACGTTCGGTCAACGGTCATCGGTCATCGGTCAACGGTCAACGGTCAACGGGCGAGCGGGTCGGAACGGTCGGACCGGACGGACCGGTCGGGCCGGTTGGACCATCTGCGCGGACCGACCGCACGTGCCTCGCGCGTGCGGGGATGACGTCACGCAGACGTCATCCGGCACGTGCCGGGCGCGTGCCGCGTCCGCGGGTCGGGTCGGGTCGCCGGTCGGGTCGGGTCGCCGGCCGGTGACCGTCCGGCGAAACGTCGTCGGTGATGACGTCATACAGCACTCGTCGGTCCACGGACCGGCGCGTGCCGGTTCGCCCGCCGGCGGCGTGCACGCGCCGGTTCGCCGACACGCGCTGGCGAAGCCAGCGCTTCCAGGCGCGTGCGGCGTCGTACGGCGGCTTGCGACCAGTCGCCGGACTCGTCTCGACGTCGCGCTTCTCCCAGTCCCTTCAGAATTTGATTTCAACTTACGAAAACTCAGAAAAAAGGCCGAAAAGCGCTCGGGTGTCGGGATTTTCTCCCGGTTCCGTACGGCCGAAGTAATTTCTCGAAAAATCAATCAAAAACATCGAATTGATCGGGAAAAACGTGAACTAGGGCTCGATACCAATGTTGGGAATAACGGATCCCGAAAACCGGATTCGACACCGAATCGAACCCCTAAATCAATGCGGAAGACGAAGCCCGGAAAACACGCATCACCGATCGTAAAGCACACCACGGATTCGAGCGTACCTTGTTAGCCACAGATTAAACACCAACGCTGAAGAAGAGGAAGAAATTCTGATCCGATGATGTCGATTTGCCTTGAAAGGGAAACGGCGTCGCGTTGAGCATTTGGGAGAAAAAGAGAGGGAAAGGAACGTACGTTATTCCAAGAGGTGTCTTCTCTCTCTCTCTCCTTCCTTTTATACCTTCCCCCTCCACGGGCCCTATTCCCGTGGGCCGGGCCTTTTGGGCCCAACTTGAGCGGATGGGCCTTAAGCCCATCTCATAAATCCATCAAGGGGAGAGGGAGGGAGGGAGGGAGGGAGGGAGGGAGGGAGAGAGAGAGGGAGAGAAGAAAAGAAGCTTGAAGAGGAGGGTTGTCCATCACATTTAATGCTTAATGCATTATTGTCTATTGTCCTTCACCTCATCGTGACTCCAAACTTGGGGTTCAAGAACAAATATTGGCCCTTCATTAGGCCATGTGCCTCATCCAAGATCAAAGGCTAGGATTACTTCTTGCAATTTCAATTATTGGATAGGCTCAAGGGGCAATTTAACCCATTCCCCCTATCCATGCCAAAAGTGGCGCCCACCCTAGTGTCCATGGCGTAAGAAAGTTTGTCTCACCTAACTTTAAATCTTAATAGGTTAAATTGGCCTCACCTCTAAGTTCGTTAAAGTCTATATCCTCATATTAGCGCATTTCCTTAATTAATTCACTAACTGGCTCCCTAAAATTATTTCGATTGGAAAGGAATGTCTTGATAATATCTACTGTCGATACCCACAATTGGATCAGAACTTATGGCTAAGTTGTGATCAGAAATGGCTTTAATGTGACCTACGCGAATTTAGGCGGCATTGGTAGAATTCACGCAACAAAACTCAAGCTAAGTTCAATGCCTGTCCAAGGTTTTACGCTTGACCTTCAATTGAGCTTGATCGATTCATGAACGACCCTAAGTTGTCATGTAATTAAATAGGATCAATCAAGCTACCTTGACTCATAGTCCTTCGGGATCGAATTAGAGTCGTTCATGAACAATATATTGACCATGTGGCATCACCCGTAATCGGTATATACTTAAGCTGAGTTGATCTATATCTGTCCATTGACTGACTTGTGATAGCTCATGATCGTACACAGCAATCCTTGTGGTCAAACTGTACTTACATGGTCGAATGCTCTGGTTTATTGCAACCCTAATCCCGAATTGCATTGCCCCTAATTAGTTAGTCAGCTTGTGAACAATCCCTAGGATTGAATCACAGCCCATGTTCATCACTGACATACCAATCCTTAGTCCATCCCTTGCAGTCTAAATAGGGGTTCGAGTCAAGGACGTCATACTGACAAAGGTTGTATCGAGCAAGATCTTCTACAGCACACTTGACCAGTTGGGCATCAAAGATATTTATGCACCAGCTTGAGGGGTAGTGTTGACGTGAATTGTAAATTGGAACTAAATTAGGAAGTTTTCTATTCTAATTTGTTACCTATTATGCTTCCTGAAGGGAATCTTAAGATTAGCCTAAAATAGGGTTCTCTTGTGTATATATGTATATCTTTTTTCGAACATGAAAATATATAGGAAAAGAATCTTTTTCTCTCTAAAATCTTTTCTGTTCTTCAAATAGCATAACATACAATTTGAAAAACTGATTCTAGTCAGAAGGTCAATTCAACAACAAATTAGTCTTTCAGCCATAAGGTAATTTTAGCAACACACCAGTACTGAAAACACAAATAATAGAGAGATCAACCATTAATGAGCTGTTGAAATTTTACAATCAACCATTTAGGATATCATATGCTGTGATGTCCTAAATTTTATAAGCATGAGAAGACAGAAAATCAAATTGTATGATAAGCTGTTGAAATTTTACTTAACAAAAAGAAGAAGAAGATACCGACATTTGTTCTAATCAAGTTGTTCTTGGTTGGGTTGAACTTAAATCCAAATTAATAGATTGTGCATATAATCGGTTTGGTGATCAATGTGGTACTCTCAATTTAATATCGTCCAATCAAATATAAGTGAAAGAAAACCATGATAAAGTGATTGGAGTAGATGACCGAAGAAAACATGTAGTAATTTCTAACTAGGATGCGTCTCGTAATGTTCTCATTTCTCCTCTCTTTTTTCCATAATAGAAATAAAATAGAAATCCATTTGTGTGGGTTTTTGTTCACAATAATAGATTTGGAATAGAATTATAAAAAAAAAAAAATGCTTCTTTGTTTCCGAGAATAACTCAAGAAACAAGCTCTTTTCTTTTCTTTTCTTTTCTTTTTTTGTTTTGCTTTTTCTCTTCCTCCTCTTCTTTCCCTAGCCAGTCATTGGCGACCTCGCCGAGCCTCATTGGTTCTCATCTGGCCAATTGCTTGCTGGCCGTAGCTAAGGCTGGCAACTAGTTAGAGGAAGAAGAAGAAAAAGAAAAAATGAAAGGAAGAAAAAGAGAAAAATGTATTAAATTTATTAATAAATCAAAAAAAGTATAAGTCACAAAAATATATAGAGCTGTACCAAATACATTTTTGTTCTAAGAATAAAAATTTTATAATTGTTACCAAATGCTTTCAAATGCTCGTAAACTCGTCTAAAGTGTAAAAATAGAAAAAAAAAATTATTTCTAAATAGAAATTATTCCGGTAATGTAAACATTACTTTACGCACCCTAAAATACTATGGAAACATCTCAAGCCAAAGTCACTAAGTGGTAAGTCACCAATCCCTAAAACAGACTTTGGATTGTACTTCATTTGTTAGTTTACATTATGGTGGGCATTTTACGAGATTTATAATATATCTACTACCCTCGTGTGATTAATGTCAAAGCATATATTGGGAGGGTGGATGCGGGGCAAACGATTTCAAAGCAGCCTATCCATTCATTAGAAAAAGAATATCAAATCACCAAGATTTCCTAATCTACTGCCGAATTATTCCATTTCTAAGAGCTCAATTGTATTGCAACACCAATATCGATATGATTGGAGCTCTCTTATCGAATTGTTCATTCAAATATTATTACCATCAATATTATCCCTTGAAGAGGATTCGAAGTTTCAGTCAATAAAGAATCTGATTTATCAAATTTGGGCTACTAAGATTTCATTTGTATGTAAGATCAATGTCATCTAGTCTATCGACAAATTAATGGCTCTCTCTCTCTCTCTCTCTCTCTCTCTCTCTCTCTCTATGCCAGTAGAAATCTCATTTGGACATCAAATGTAGTAATCTAGTCTACACCACAATGAATGAATCCTAATTATATCTTCACATTATGAAAGGCAGCAAAGAGCTTACAGAGAAATTCTCGGGTCCCCAGGGTGATAAGAGGATCAGTCCCTAACTCTATATGGACTTTTCTCTAGCTCTTGCCTTTTCATTCTCAACACCCTGCGATTTAATGGGAAGGTGTTTAACCTAAAAGATCCAACAAACATTTACAAATCGATTAGAATACGATGGTTTTGATCCATCATTTCATGGTTGGATCTGGATTTGATCAACCTATTTTGCTTTTGCAAATAGCGTTGAAATAATCCAGGGTTTGATTGATCTGTGAATTTTGTTATAGTATGAACATTATTAGTTGACAGCGTACTGCTGGTGACGGGGAGTACAATAGGAATACTCAATGTAGTCTCTTAAATTCCAAAAGCAGTAAGCTATCAAAACAAACTAGTGATATCAAGGCCTGCCATCACAATGTTTCCCCCAATGACACTAGGTATCTTAACTTAAAAGTCAGCGGTGTAGCGCACATATCTAGAAGGGGAAAATAAAAGAATGTAGACACACGAGTTAGTACTAACCCGACTAGATCACCGATAAAAAAATAAGTCACATTATAATTGAAAAAATTGTCTGCGAAATAGGCTGATGACAAATTTGGGTACAGAGCTTCTCCTGCATCTAAATACAGAAACCATCAATTTTACCATGCTAAAGACAATGCCAATCTCATATTGATGGACGAGAGAACTGAACACTTATGGCCAGAGCACAATCATTTCAGCTACAGTCGAGTGGACGAAGAAACTTCTTCCTACATGCCAAATCGCCAAGAAAATGGCGGTCCATGCGTGTGTGCTGTAGCAGTACATTACAAACCCGGTGTGTACTGTAGCAGTACATTACAAACCCAGTGAGATATCCAAACGGTAATTAAGTAAATTCCCCACAGAATAAATTGTCGTTTAACTCAATAAAGGAAGTGGAAATAAAAAAGAGAAGGTCCAAGCAGTCCCTGAGAATTTCGCCATTGTGCAAGATGATGACCAAGAAAAGCTGAAGAGCTTTGAATCCAACTTCTTCTATATTGGACAAGTCAATTTCTCATCTTCTCGGTTTCCATCATCTGCAAAACATCACCCCAATTCAATGTTTTGAGAGAATCAAGGACAACACATTAACAAGGACTTGGTTCTTGACACCATGTGGCACATTGTTGCATTTGGACAACTTTTTGAAGACTAATCGCTGATTAGAGAGTTGCAACCAATTCTGCAAATGTGCACCACATTACATGTGACGACCCAGACCCGGGGCAGTACGGAGGGATGGACTGAGATCGCCTTGGCAGTACACGGGTGAGGCCAAGGACATGTCTCCCGTCCGACATCGCTTAGGGGGAGAGTCCTGAGCTAGTTTATAAAGGCTTGAGTCCCTTTAATCTGTATAACACATTTTAAAGCCATGAGAACTCAGTGTCCAAAGCGGACAATATTATATAGTGGGGCCCGGGTCGTTACAAATGATATCAAAGCCGACTCCCAACCGCTTATGGGGGCCATAGTGAGGACGCTGTGCCTTAAGGGGGGGAGAATGTGATGACCCAGACTCAGAGCAGTACGGAGGAATGGACTGAGATCGCCTTGGCAGTACACGAGTGAGGCCAAGGACATGTATCCCATCCCACATCGTTTAGGGGGGGGAGTCCTGGGCTAGTTTATAAAGGCTTTGGTCCCTTTAATCTATATAACGCGTTTTAAAGTCGTGAGGACTCAGTGTCCAAAGCGGACAATATTATATAATGGAGCCCGGGTCATTACATTACACGTCGGGAAAAGCATAATTCTTGAAGTTCTAAACTGGAGTGGAATGGAGCTGGCATTTGATGGATTAAACATGTTAGGAATGGAGAAACTAGAAAGAACAAATAGATTCAAGTATTTGAAGGACTTGCTGAGAATAATTTCTGAAATGCGGTACTATTTGGGAGACTTGGAAATTGATTAGACTAAAGAGGGCTCTTGCATTGGAATAATTTCTACAATAACATCTGGCATTAGAAAAGGCATTTACCTCATTTACTGAGTTCCGGATGAATCGTTTCTTGCCGATAAGGTTTGGACAGTGGTATTAAGGTTATCCTCCCAACGCCCTTCATCATCCCGGTAGGAGAGCAGTACTTTATCTAGTTTCGGTGTCCTTAAGTAACCATTGCAGAACATTTTCATCTTGGGGCACTGCGTCACAATAACAAGCACCAATGATGGGAACATGAAGGTGGAGTTCGTCGGGGAGAAGCTCTCAAGGCTTGCTAAACCATCAAGTATCAGCTCTTCCAGCTTGGGGAAAGAGAACTTCTCTGATCCATTTCCACCATCTATTACCACGTCTTCCATTGCACCACAATCTCTCAGGGTCAGCCGAGTAAGGTGCGCCATAGTTGTCACTGCTGAGCAAGTTCCCATATGTACTAAACCAGCGCAATCCACTACTTCTAATTCTGTCAATCTCTGAAATGAAGTGGGAGATGCAAATACGATTGATAAACTAGGGCACCAACTAATGAACAGAGATTCAATCTGTTTGATAATTTCAGCCATGATGGAACCATCTTTCCAAACTCGCCTCAGGTTAAACGGGTTAATCAGCTGAAGTCGCTTCAAATTTCCAAGTGCCTCGAGAGGTTCTTGCATCTCAGTTAGTCCTCCACAGGGAGTCGCTCGTGCAAGTCCATATGCATCTTCTTGGAATACCTCCTCGAAGGAACTAGAGTCCACAACAAGCTCTCTGAGGTTGCCAGAGTTGTCATGCTGCATCATCACAACATCCTCCCTCGTGAATGTCAATTGCTCCAAGTATGGAATGACCTGTGGGAATCCGTTAGATAGCGCACCAAATGTGAATCCTAATGCCACAGCCCCCACTGACTCGAAAAAAATATAGGGAAAACTGGAAAGGGGATGCATAAGCGGTGAAAACAAAAAACTTCCTGGAGTCCGTTTTGTAAGAGGGATGTAGAAATGTTTGTTGCTAGTAGCAAAAAATGTTTCGTAAATTGTATAAGGAAAGCCATTAGTCCGTAAAAGATATTGGTACTTCAGCTATCTCAATTGTCAACTAATTTAATCCAGAAGGCAAAATAAAGACATGAATTTCAACATGTCTTTTACCCAATTTTGGAAAAAAACTTAAAACAATACTTATTTGTTTTACCCAATCTTGTTACTTACAGAGCAAGTAGATGTGTTTCAATAGTAAGATGTATTAACAAGTTGCACTCTGTTTTCTAATCTGCAATTTTAAAACAATTTTACTATAGTCATAAGTAGCAAATAGGTTTACCTTTTATATAACTCTGAGAAGAATGCACTCTGATTACTAAAAGTGAAAAACAAGAAATTGAACTGATGGGCACGGCTGAAAAAACTGATAAAACAAGATAGAGGTTATATCTCAAAATTTTAATGGAAGAACACTAACTAATTAAGAAAATATTCATTCTTACAATAGCAAAATGAAACGTCAAATAAGGTGGGAAACAAATTAAAACTACATAACGCCAGATACCGCAGACGCTTCTAGCGTTTCGCGAGGTTAAAAATGGAACCTAGTTCCGTGTTGGTGCATCAATGATATACCAAGCAACCTAGATTTGGCAATTTTAATAAATCTTGGTAACTTCAAAAGCGATAATAAGGCATAGGAATAAAAGTTGGTAGATTATTAAAGTAGTAGGTAATTCTGAAAGTATAAAGAACTATTAGTTCTTTTCAAAAATCTACCAGACAAAAAGTTGGTCAATGATTAAAATAAGTTGGAATCTAATTTGACGAATGTTGGTACATCAATCAAATTAGATTGGTGATCTCAAAATAAATTTAGTAATTCAAAGGTATTGGTAAGCCGCAAAATTTAAATAATGGTTAATTACTAAAGTAATTCGTAATTTTGGAAGTGCAAAGAAAATTTGGTACTTTCCAAACCCTAATAAGATAAAAAGTTGGCAAGTGGTTAAAGTTTAATTAGTATGTTAATGATATTCGTTGGTAATAAAAGCTAGTAACATCAAGGATATCGGTAAATACAATAACAAGTATTGGTACACTACTAAAGTAGTTGGTAATTGTAGGAGAATAAAAAAATGTTGGTACTTTTTAAACCCTAACATGATAAAAAGTCAGTAAGTGATTAAAATCAGTTCGTATCCTAATGTAACGGATGTTGGTACACCAATCAATTGTAAATTTAAGTAAAAGTTACTAATCTCAAAGACGTTGGTAACCCACAAGAATAAATATGGATAGATTATCAAAATTGCTGGTAATTTTCGATATAGAAACAAATTTGGGTATTTGTCAAAACTGGACAAGTTAAAATGTTGGTAAGTGACAAAAGTTAGTTGGTATATTAATATGACAAATGTCGATACTATTGGAAAAATTGATTACGTATTGGCGAAAATTACACCACTGTTTATTGTAATCAGAAAAATAATAATTTCAAACAGGAGGTGAGGTACTGCTAACTGAATCTTCTTAAGACAATTAGTTCATACAAATGGTGCTAAACAGCTTCATAAGCTATGCCTCCTGAGGTATAACACCCCAAACCCATTTGTACCAACGCTATATGAACATGACTATCAAACACTTTTTAAAACTGGCATACTTATAGAACGACTACAGAGAAAACAGAGTACTTTTGAGGAGTTTTTAGTGTTGTGATTTTGAACTAAGAAGACATGTCTATTTACAGATGAGGGAAACAGCTGCAGAAAACCGAAAGCACATGAAAACTCATGAGTCATGTCAGTTATGCTCAAATTAACCATTAACCCATAATAACAACAATATTAAATTCAGAAACTGACGAAGATTGTTAAGCAAGTTATCTGCGGTTTTGATAGTTACCAAACATGTTCACAATTTACCAGCATGGAAATCTTTTACCAGCTTTTGAGCGCTAGCAATCCGTCGAATAATGATAATACTAAAAAATTTTAATTTGGCAGACGAATGTCAACTTAAATTATGTAGGTATATCCCAGCCATTAGACATGTCACTGACATAATGAACTAGATAAGACGAGAGCGGATCATTAGAAACATGACTGTCTATGCAAGTTAATCCAATAAGAAGTTTTCTTTTTCAAAGTAACCCCTGGCATCACTAGAATATAATCCAAAGAATATAAACCGGAAATAATTAACTTCAATCAATCTTCAAATTTTTAAGCAATTTACAGGTGTAATTACGTGAGTATAAATAAGCAAGAGACGTTTGACAATTTCAATTTTCAAATGAAAACAACAAGCATAGAGAGACATGCACATAAACCAATGAAGGCAAATATAAAGAGCTGGAATTGAGGATTGTACCTTTTCTAAAGAAAACAGTGCATTTTGGTTCTCGCTATTAATTGTACCTTGCCAGCTTTGGATTTCACCAGCAAATGAGAATGATCTCATTTTGCCGCAGTGTCTCACTCGCAATTCCTTTAAACATCGCCATGTTGAAGTATGACTATTCCTGTAGAAGCTCCTCAGTTTCGGCAAATCAACTAAAGTTAGGGCGGTTAATCGTGGAAAGAAATGATCACATGCACTCATGCCTACTTGTCCGTCCTCCACCATAATTTCCTCCACCCCACAGTACCATACTCCAAGTTCTTCAAGTTGTCTCATACTTTTTGCCACTGACATTGGAATTAAACTTTTGAGACTTTGACACTTGACAGCCTTCAAGCATCGTAAGTGTTTAAAGTTAAGAGTTACTTGAGGAAGTCCACTCCACACATGCATCAGTTTTGGGAGACGTGCCAAAATTAATTCTCTCAATTGAAAGTTCGTTGTGGAATGAGTTTCGATATAATTGAACTCTTGGACATGAAATATCACTTCTAAGGAATCACAATCGGTGACAATTAACTTCTCCAAATTTCGAAATCTTGTGAGGATAGAATCCGATGAAAATATGGATAAAAGTTTCCCACAATACTCCACCGTTAGCCTCTTGAGTTTGCTAAAGGCATTTGAAGCAAGCTCATCAAGCCATATCTTCTCCATTTTATCCATGTGAGAGATTTTCATTGTCTCCATACCAGAAAATTCAACCTGTCATTTTTCACTTTAATTCATTAAAGCCTGCTCTATGTCCCCTCCCACAAAAGGAACTCTAATTTCAGAGTAAGGACAATCACAGGATCAAACATTATTGATAGGATAGAAGGAAAAGAATACTAGGTGCACATAATTTTCTTTTAAGTAGATGCCAACGCCATTATGTCGTAATATTTTTAAGTAAAAAGCATAGATTTTTCTATACATATCAAGCATTATGTTTGAGCAGGAGCTTAACCCATAGCCTCCTTAGTTAGGCAAGCATATTCATTTTGCGCATCGTATATTTCCCACAAACGTCTAATCTACCCTATTTTTTTTACAACACGCTTACACAGTGGCCTATACACTCCCATTTCTTCGAGGCATTTAAAATAGCTTGTGCTTTACAAGGTATTGATGAAAGAAAAACAAAAACCGATGCTTCAGGGATCTTGCACTTCCAAATTTTCTCCAACAAAATATAGACTCCAAGAGAACACAAACAATACCGAAGAAAGATATCCAAAAATTAATTCAAAAAATGATAGACGGCAGGAATGTACTGCTCAGTAAATGTAGGGCGGGATTCTGTAACCACTAGCCGATTTGGTTCTTTTTTAGTTTAGTTGTTTGATATTATTGAAGATTTAAGATATTAATCTTGATTTATTTCCTTTAATAGTTGAACTCTCTTATTTAAGTCGCATATAAATATGGACCAAGAAAATACCTTTCTTTAGTTCTAATGAGGAAATGATTTTGATTACTAAGTTTGCCTATTTGACATACTTTTTTCCCTGTCTGACTCCCTCTTTTCTTATTATATGATTTTCCTCCACTTTCCACAAATCTAAACCTAACTTTCTACATTCTTTCGTCCAACATTAGTTGATATCAGATTTAGGTCCATTCTCTATTAATTGGTATCTGAGCTAGATCTCTTCAACATCAATTGGTACCAGAACCTTGCTTCAAGTACATCCTATTGTTGTGCAACGATTCTAGACCAAAGGCCAATGCTATGGTACTTATTTATTTTTACATTTTTGCCAACCTATGGTACTTATTTAAGTTCCTACACTTTGCATTTTTGATCTAATATGCTCAGGAAGATATATGGCATTCATGCCTATTAAAACTTCAGCCGCCATGCTTGCTGATTTGAAGCCACTATGTTCGGTATGATTTTCTCTTTGAATATTATTTCAAATATATATTAAATTTGGTATATCACAATTTAAGAAGAGTAGGGTCTATCAAGATAATTACATTGATTGGTAGGGCGGTTACAGTTATTATGATTATCCTGTTATTCTAATAGTTGGGACTGTCAAGATTATTACGGTTATTGCCGTATCTATGATTATCATATATCCTTTATAATCTTGAACTTATTAAACTTATTTTTAGGATCTGACAGAAGATTTCAACAATTTTGGCAAGAACTTAATAGATTCAATCAAAAACTGTAAGGAAGACATACAAACGGTCCAAAATCAATTCTCTCATGCGCCAAACGGCAGGGATAAGTACTCTCAATATCTTGAAGAGTTAAATGAGAATAGTGAAGTGAGTGGGGTATAATCGGGCTGAATTTATTGAAACACGTTCTGAAATATGATAAATTCAGGAACGTAAAAAATATACTAAGCTCAGAACTTCTTTTATTCAGTTTTCATATTCTTTATTTTTCTAATGTTTGATTTTTTATATTTTACTCTCTTTTTTTTCGATGTTGAAATAGTGAAGCTGCGCCGTTTTGTGCTTGAGGAAACTCCATCGTTGCATTAACAGGGATGAAAATACGATAGAAATGAAGATGTTCCATATACATTAAACACAGATTTAACAAGTACTGACTTGAATAAAGCGTGCAAATATGACAACTTAAAGCATGTAAAACAACAAGTGCTAAAAAATATAAAAAAATAAAAAGAGCATGCAAAAGAAGTTGTAGGACAAGTGCCAAACCGCACAAGTTTTAGGACTTATGTCTTGATCTTACATTGAACAAGATTTAAATTAGAGCCAACCTCTTTAGCATCATCTAGACTCTAAATTAGTTACAAGATGTTAAATGGAGGTTAGCCTCTCTGTATACTTGTACTTCATTTACATTACTAATGAAAGGCTGTACTAGTCTAAAACTTGGAAATGAAAGAAAAGCATATCAAGTTTTGGAAACATATGAGATGTTTTGATATACATGTAAATATGATGTACTAAAAAGTAGCTTTTGAGACGTTTCTTATTAAATTAAAGTCAAAGATTTGTAAAATTAAGTGAGCAGAAGTCACCCAGACACCCTACATTGTCTAACTAAATCCATCAGGGGTAAGAAACTATCTATGCCATCAAAGAAGAACGGGTGCAAACCTTTTCGACTAGCAAAAGCGCTCGCTGCATTGGAACTCTGCCATCTAGTTTTCTAAGACTGGCATCTCCTAGAATCACCTCTATAGCTTTGCAATCTTCCACTGTAAGCTCTTTCAAGGATGGCCACTCTGAAATATGCTTCCCAGAGCAGAAACTTCTGAGTTTTGCCATGTTGTGAAGATATAGAGTGACAAGTTGAGGAAGTACGATTCTGTCGACTGCTTCTCGAGGTTTTTCTTCTCTAGCGACAATGTACTCCATCTCTCCACAACCACCAAGACAAAGATATTGAAGTTGTTCCAGATTTTTTGCCATAGATATTGTAAAAAGGCTTCTTAGATGTGAGCAATTCTCAACTCTTACAAAAGCTAGGTCGTGAAAGCAAATGGACTCATCTAGCATTTCATTCTCCCAAAGTTCTCTTGACTGGATTCCTGTTAGATGTAGCTCTTCTAATTTAGGAAATACGACCTGAAAAAGCTCCACTTGGCGAAAGTCACAATCAGTGGCGTAGAAGCAAAATTGCTCATTAAGTTAGAGCATCGGAAAGAAGAAAACAAATCACATTAGCAGCGACATCGCGTAGATAAAGGAGAGAGGAAAACCTTCTTGTCAAATAAAGAATATGAACTTCCATCAAAAGTGGCAGCTCCCTCATTCATCATCTCCTGTCTTGGCACCAAAGGCCTCAGTATGAATGCCTTGAGTTCAGTGCACTCCAGAATTGAGAAATTTCTTAGGGAGGGAAACACATATGCACAACTTCCTGAGCTGAAACTAATCAAGCTCTTAAGACAACAAAGCTTCAATGACCGTAAACGAAAGAACTTCACTGCCTTCGACTTTTGCTTGTCACCTTCTTCCATGGCAACTACTTCCTGCATGTTATTGCAACCAGAAATATCTAGCATCTCAAGTTTATTAAGAGTCCTGAATGTGTCATTTGTGAAGAGATATCTCAAACTGTGGCAACCACGCAAGCTAACATTAGTTAGACTAGGAAGACTCAACGTTGCTTTGGTGCTGCTTGTCACAAATGCATTTAGCCTTGGCAGGTCCCACAACACCACTTCTTCTAAGTATAAGAAGACTAGATGGTTTTGCTTTTCCTTAGTACTGACAGCAACATGTTCCGTTAATGCTTCCAAAGAAATACAGTTGACCACCTCAATCATTTTCAAACTCTGGAACCTTTGTATTAAAGTTGATGGAAAAACATGAGACAAATTTTCACAATCTTGGACTGTGATAGATGCTATTTTGTAGAATGATTCTTTAGAAAGTTCATTGTGCCATATGCTCCTCACCCAGCACAACGACAAGAGTGTCAACTCCTCCAAGCTCGGAAAAAGAACCTGAATAATAGGACCATATGTCAGTTTCTCAAACATGAACTCCTAAAATTCCTGATTTGGATGCTCTATTATGTTGATGTATTCTCAAGAATGAAGTTGGTTACCCAAGATTATACTGTTGTCATAGAGAAACAACAGATGCACGGAGGAGGATGAGGCTTCATAAGACATGCTGACAGACAGAATTTTCAACTATTTCATCGGCGATTAGACTACAATTACAAAGAATAATTTCTACAATAAACATAAAACAGAAAATTTCAGAGATATTTACGCACATTTTGATTGAAGAATGCTGGCAAGGACAAGCTAGAGTTGACACGACCAAATGCTTGTTGTAAACCTGTATCAGCTGTCATCAACTGTTGCTTTCCTTCGAATGAAGAGAATGTCATCATTTTAGGGCATCTAGATATCCTCAGTCTTGTTAAGGTTGGACAGTGAATACTGTACGTCCCATAAGAGAATGTCCTGAGATTCGGCAATTCCTCAAGAGATAATGAGGTTAACAGAGGGAACTCTAAAGTGTCATAGGACACAGCTTCCCCCAACTCTTCTTCTTGCATATCTATAATTTCCTCCAACAATTTACAACTCGCTATTTCTATTTCTTTTATTTGCTTGAGTGTTTTAGCCATGGAAGAAGAAAAAAGAAACCTCAAGTTCTCACAGTTTTCCACCTTTAGTGCCCTTAAGTTTTTGCAACACAATGCTTTTCTTGGATTCTTGTTCCATATGTGTCCCAACCTTGGTAAGTCACTCAAGGTTAACCTAATCAATTGCGATAGAATCTTGATATCCTCACTGGCTGTCAAATCTTCAAGGTCAAACACTTCTTGTATTAATTGACATCTTTTGACGATTATGGCTTCCACATTTTGTAGCTTTATTAGCAAATTTGATGGGATGATGCTCAAGAGGAACTCGCAATCCTCTATCTCTAGAAATTTAAGGTTGCTCACATCTGAGGGAAATTGAGAGTTCCATATCGCTTGCAATTTGGGAAGTTCGGATAGTGTCAAGGACTCCAACCAGGGCAAAGAAACCTCACAAAGCCAAGAGAATAACTAGAAATTACGAACACGCTTTGCATTTGAAAAATATAATAAAGGAAATGACCCCATATAATAGACTCAAAGATAATGGAAGAAAAGCGGAGAAGTGATTTCTGAATTTCACCTCATTCCTAAAATTTATCAACTTTACACGTACGTGTCGTTCAATTCATGAACGAGATGTGGCGATTCTCATGTAGTTGGACTGGAAATATGTATAAAGATAAGAGAGAATACATATCCCTGACTTATAGAGGTTGAATTTACTCCAATATTTTGTGCAATGTGCTTTAATTTTACAATTTCATAGCATAGACTTAATCAATTTTTTTAGTCATTGACTCTGGTCTTATATGTAATATGTCAAATGACAGTGTAAAAACAACGTCGATTTTTTTAACCAAATATTCATGAACTAAACTGACAAACAGATAAAAACTCTACTTCTAATTAATTTGCGGGTTTAATTTGAGTCTGACATTTTTTCCAGCGTGTTTTGACAAAAGCATCTCTTTTCAAAAGACTGAGAGTATAAAGTTATCATAACATTACGAGATAAATACTAAAGAATTCAGAAGACTTTGTTGTCCCCATGCGTAGCACAGGCCAAATTGTAGTAATCTATGTAACGCGAAATAGATGCCACATCGGTCATAAGTCCCAAAAAAACATAAGTTTCATCAGTGTAAGATCCATGGTGGGCCATAAGATTCATGAACTCGCCGCTACAGCACCATATAGGTATCAAAGTCAATTTCAGCAAAACATTCAATTTTACCTACATAAGGACCAAAGAAACGCTTTCTTGTCATTAAAAGGTTAATTTATGTGGAATATTTTAGTCATGTACCTAAGAGAAAAAAACTGCTTAAATTAATAAATGATTTTAGTCGAGCATCATGCTTTTGCTGTTTGGGTCACATGATAAACATAATTTTAAAAAAATTAAACAGGGTTTCCACATTTTATACTAACAGAAAATTAAGAAATTGTTAAATCCAGGTGATCGTGCACAAATAAATGCTAGATGTGTTGCTAATTAATACTTTTAACCAATACTCTATTGCAGAAAAAGAAATCTAAACATGCGCAACGCTTATAAATTCTCCTAGAATATAAGCAAATTGGTCGGAATGAAGATTTGAGGTAGAATTGATCACAACAAAAGTTCCATAGCTTGCATGAATTAGAACAAAAAAAAAAAAATGTGATTGTCCCTCTAATATCTCATTAATGTACCAAGGGTAACAAAAACAAACCGGCCTATTGAATGTTATATTTAATTTTTCATTTCGTAGCCACATAATTGTTCCACCAAACACATAAAGGCCTAAAACATTTTATATAATGGAACTTTGTGTGCTACGACATTACACAGTTGTCCATTCACCTAACACGAGATTTTACAATTGTTGGAATAAAAAGCAATTAAGTTGTCTCAATTACTATAACATTGATGTACTTTAGACAAAATTTGCAAAATCAGTTCATATCATTAATTGATCTGGATGTTATTTGACCCATGGTCACTAAAGTTAAATTCGCCTATTCGGAATTTCTTTTTTTTTTTTTCCTTTAATCAAACGGATATAATAGAATTCTACATATGCCCATCAATTATTAAATCATACAAATTATATAAGTCGTTCATACTTTCTTCAAGTTATGGAAGTATACATAAATGTTTGTGTATAAATATATAATTTCACAACGGTAAACTTTTAGATTGTTTAAAAATCTATACACCATGTGGTGCTTTTTTTAACTATGCTGATAACACGGTTGATGTAATCAACTTTGTGTGTGTGTGTGTGTGTACATAATTTTTGTGTATTTACATATTACATAGCGATTCCATTTTAAAATTTAAGTCGTTATTTGTCTTAATTATTCTGGAAAACAAAATCTCAGAAAATTATTTATCCATTTTGCTACGTGCTATTATACTCTCATACGTAGAATCCATGCATAAATTTACTGTGAAATGGAAGAAAAATCACATTAGTACATATCATTTAGTTGCACATATGGAAAATTAATTGAAATAATCCTAAAATCTATATTTCAATGTGTTTATGAATCAAATAGTTATATAATCACATTCAAATAAAACAATACTTTTAAACACTAAATACTACACGATCCAAATGCTATTATAATTTTTATGTCATTTGTTGATGAACACTTATTAATTTATAAAATTACACAAAACTTCTATTCGTGTTATGTCCAAAGTAAATATTTTAACAAGTCAAAAGTTTTTTCAAAGTCTGCATGGAAGACCTTTTTTTTTGTCGGAATGTGGGAGACTTCGACTAGTACCTTTTAAAAGGTAAGGAGGAAATACTATAGAAGTCGGAAACTTCAATTATGTTATTCTGTTTGTCTTTCCTCAGATTTCACTATCGAGGGGATTACTAATTGAGTAATGAGCTAACCCACGCTCCAACCGATATATTGTTTACTAAAATATTCAATTGAGGAAAATGTCCATGTTTGTAAGTAATGGATCATAAGACTAGTTGGAGAAGGTTTCCTCCAACTAGGACGGTCCGTCCGGAGGAAAACATTATCCTTTTAAAAGGCAAGAAATTTACCTGTAGCCTGTCGAATAATATGATCGGATGATCCACAGTTATGTAGAAGCTCGTCATCTCTGGCAAGTTTCGTAACGTCAGCCTACGCAAATTGCATGCCTTCACTAGATGATCACCATCTATTCGATCTCCCTCTTCATCTATCCCAGCATCCGCAACAATTTGCTCCATCAAGTGGCATCTGCTTATGTAAAGCTCCTCGAGCTGCAAGAATATTCTCGTCGTGGACAAAGGAAACAAATGTTTGATTTCACCACAGTTATTTATTTTTACAAGCTTTAATTTGCTGAAGGATTCTGGGGCAAAACAGCCACAACAAATCTTCTCCAACTTGTTCAGGCTCTCAAGAAATATTGATTCCAACTTCGCAAATGCACTGTGCTGGACATTCTTTGTGGAGTGAACAATGTACAGAAGTGAGGGGCTATTTTGTACGTGAAGATGCTTCAAATCGTGAAAGCCCTCTGCGCACAAATCATGAACACATTCGTGATCTTGCAATCCATCCAAGTAAAGATCTTGCGTTCTCTGCAAACATCTTTGCACCCACTCTTCAAAAAGAAGATTGCCTGAATCTAGCTTGAGCTTTAAAGTTCTGGATTCGTTGTATTCACCCGACCAATTCCAAAAATCGCCAATTTGGATTTTATGTTCATTCAGTTTCCCAAATGGCAGGTCTCTTGAGAGGTTGACAAAATGAGGAATGACTATGCACAAAGTGCTCAACTTTTCCATGTTTTTCAACTCAGCCAGGCTGGCATTGCTTCTTGGTGCTTTATCTTGGGTCTCCCACTGATCAAAACTGCCTCCCATATACAGTTCTTCTATATTAACCAAGCTTCCAAGCACACCGGGATCGATAACTTGCAGCCCAGTGCACCCTGTCAAGTCCAAAAATCTCAATTCTGTTAGTCCTCCCATTTCTTCGGGCAGCTGAGTGATTGTAGACTCTAACAAACTTAGGAACTGCAATCCTTTCAGCTTTCCGAGAATAGCCACATCCTCTAGATGGCAAAAATCAAGACATAGCGACTTGAGTTTTCTAAGGAATTGAATCGATGAAGGTAGAGAGGTGAAAGATAAGCCAGTCAAGTCCAAGACTTCGAGCTTCTCCATAAATTCAAAAAATGACCCAGGAATCTTGAGGGACGAGTTGTTTTCGACTAACAGAAAAATCCTCAAATTTGGGCAGTCCAATTTTTGAGGAAGCTCATCAATGCCAGCATAATGGAAGGATATCGCGGTGCATCTTCTGAGATCATCCTTGGACCATTCTTTCAACCCATCATCCTTCTTCCAGAACAAAGCCCTCCATTCCGTTGCAGAGGCAATAGAGATGGCCACGTCAACAAATATGTCATGCATCCTGAATATTTCTCCGTCATCACCATCTAGTAACAAAGAAGAGTCTTGCAGGTAATGTAGATCCTCAACCAACCTATCTCGAGCATTTCTGATGGTGTTGCTGAATTTTTTATATAAACCCAGACCCATGCAAAAGACAAGGGAATCCCTCATGGAAATTCTCCCACATTTTAGAGCACAAACCAAGAACAATGATTTGATCCTGTCGTATTTTAAGTCATTATAATTTAATTCCACTATTGATTTTACGTCCGACCATTCTATGTTGCCCAAAGCATTCCACCATTCAGCCAAACTTCCGTGCTTCAACCGTTTTGCCAACGAAATAATCAAAAGTGGCAAGCCTCCACAATTGTTGAGCACTCCATCTACCAAGGGTTTAAACTCAGGATCATTAACTTTGTCCCCCATCGTTCCTTCGAATAGTCTTCGTGCTTCTCTATGCTCTAACTCTTTGAGTCGAAATTCTCGATCAGAGCTCATGCCAATGCGCAAAATATCTTGGTATCTAGACGTTAGCAATAGCTTGCAACCTATTACTTTATTATCATCTGTGCAAGGGATTCCAACTTCCTTCAACTTTACCTTTGTCCATAAATTATCTAAAATTATGAGAATCTTTTTCTTAGAATCCATCTCTAACCTCTTGTGCAAAAGATGTGCTCTCTCATAAGCATTTTCTTGATCCGTTAGATTCAGGCCCAACACATAAGCAATTTCTTCCTGGATTCTTTTTAGATCTAGATTTCGTGATACATTTATCATGGCAATCACATCGAATAGCGACTCTTCCTTAACTCGCCTTTCAACGTTCTCCAAAAGCTTGGACTTGCCAACCCCACCTGGTCCATACACCCCAATCACACAAACCTTGTCATCAGCCATAGCCTTCATTACATCCTCCATAATAGAAGCCCTTGACTCCAGGATAATTCCCAACGGAGTATTCTCTAAGTAGGCCTTCTGGAAGTTGCTTTTCTCAAGGAGTCCCTGAATGACTTGAGTCATCTGCTTCAGCTTCTTGCCAATTGGACGGCGCACCATGAGGTTGGGAAGCCACCTAACCAGACGAGCATTTTTTGCACTTTTGCCATGTTTTAACAAGTTTTCTGCTTCCTCAGTCACATACGCCGCACTCTGAAGCCATTGCACAACTTCAGGGTATATATTTCGTAATTCATTTTGGGCTTCATCGACGTTGAGTTGCACCCTTTCCCTTGCAGTCCCCAGCTCCCTGACTGCATTTTTGAGATCTTCCATGTGGCTCTAGATAATTTTCTCCATCAGTTTACAGAACTTTAACCAAATTGAAGTCCAATGGGAGCAATAGCCAAGTTTTCGACATAGCCCCGGCTGTTCCTTCCTTTTTTCTAGAAGTTTCTTTTCCCCCTCTTTTTTTCCTCTTGTTGTGTCAACTTAAACAAATGGGTGAGAAGGAAACTGAACAGAGAAAGAGCTAATCACTGGATGTATGACAAGGAAGGACGGGCACAATGATAAAACAGTGAGAACAGTGAAACACAAACAAAACGAGAAAAGAAATAGTACCTTCAGTATACGGAAGCAAGAACAATGTAAATAAACAGAGAGACGGAGGAATATCGCCAAGAGCAATTTACCATAATCTCAGGCCTTCCCCAATCCCGACACAATCAGAATGAGGGGAAAAAAACAGAATCAAAGAAAAATAACAGACACCAACACAAAGCATGCAGAAAAGAACTCACAGTTAACGAGAAAGGATCATGGATCCTCTCACTTAGTATAAAGGACAAAGCAGGTTTAGAGTAACTCCCCAATGGTATGACTTACGTATTCACTTTGACTTTGGGATCATAGGATGATGTTTTAATAAATTAAGAGCAAAATCGTCCAGTAAAGAAATTTAGGGATAATCCAATAAGTCCAAAATCTATTTGTGTCACAGCCAATTAGCTTATTTGGATATTAGTCGGAATGACTATATTGACAAATCGCCAAAAAGTTTATGAC
Source organism: Eucalyptus lansdowneana (assembly GCA_017140395.1). NCBI lineage: Eukaryota > Viridiplantae > Streptophyta > Magnoliopsida > Myrtales > Myrtaceae > Eucalyptus > Eucalyptus lansdowneana. Next base: position 31,870,940 of record CM029484.1, on the reverse strand, counting down.
TAAATAGGCAAATTGACAAGATTTATGACTAAACTGACACAATCGAAATATTTATCACTGAATTGACCTCTGAAAAATAGGTTTAGGATTTTTTGGACAAATTTCCCAAGAAATTTATATGGACAGATACTAGAACCAAAGTTGAGGTCCCTTAATTAAAGTTTTTCACTTACCCACCTTCCGAAAAAAATTGGGTGACTATAAAGTCAACCATTCTGGTGTCTAGTCGAAGGTAATGTTTTCAAACCGTACCAGAGTGAGGGCCGGCATGCAATCCCATCGTGTCCAACCAGACCAACTCTTTATATCAACGAGCTTGTATAAATAGGACGTGTTATGAAAAAGAAGCAATGTGATGATTATTGAAAAATTGATGTGTTAATTTCACATGTAATATTTGTATGCGTTAAAGGAGGTTAGGTGTTCTACAATGAGTAAAAATCATCCTATCAACTGTAATAGACTAGAGCATGAAGGTGGGGCTCTGCCAGAGGAGCAACGCAGAGATGAAATCACTGTGATGGGATTCGGATTTGAGAACAACCTACCTTTGAGGCAGATGAAGTGATTTTCGGGGCTCGAAAGGCAGTACAATCTGAGGATTTCCTTCATGCCTCAACCTGAAGTCATCAAACCAAATATATCAGAACAAAGGGGAGCGACTTGGTGATTTCTCATAATTGGGGCGGTGTTCTTACCGATGCGTTTCTCCTCTTCAACCCCGAGCCCTAGCACTTGAACAAAGCTTTTCTCTTTGCCCGCAAAGGAGGAATCGATGTGCGTGGTCTTGTGATGGTTGCCGTCTCTTTGATGAGGCAAATTTACTTTTTTTTTTTTGTCGGAAGGCAAATTTACTTCCCTAACCCCCTACCTTTCTGATCAAGACCACCAAATCAATCCCCCCGTTAATTGGCAAGGATACCCCTACTGTAGACTGTGAGGATATTTTATCGGCTCTCTTTCTAATTGGACCGCGTGGCTACACAAATCGAAGTGAAAAGGACATTTAGGAATGATGAGGACGGAACTCATCACATGGTTCTGTCAGGAAACAAAGACAAACAAAACCCAACAACAAATATAGTGGTGCGGGCCTCGTAAACTGAGGCGTTTTCCTTACCCCTTCGCATCTTTTGAGAACATGTTTTGACCAATGAGCAATAATTCACATTTGTGGAAAGAGACTATCGTTTTATTTTTCTAAGCTACGATTCGTACAAGATAAAACATTATCTAAAAGACCTAAGTAATAATTTCTTCACCGCCATGCACATCTTATACTTATATGCATAACAGACTATATATACATATATCTTAAGTACTCTATGTTTGAAAAATTCTAAGTTAATGAACGGCTCGTGGTTAAGAACTTCCATCGTTGTTCTAATTGATAACAATCCAATTCTATTTAACCCATAGACTCATGAAGCTTCCGCAGTTAATTTGGCCCTTCCTTCTCATAAGAAATGGACTTTAATTAAAATCATTTGAGTAATTAGGTTGATCGTCTCCATGAAGTCTAGAAACCATTTAATAAAAAAAAAGCTCCCGAAAGTCATCAATACAAAGCAATCTACGGCCCACTGACTGTTTCGCCTCTTTTTTTAAATTAGTAAATACATATTGAAGCGTTCGCGTATTAATTGCACGTGATGGGGAAAAAATGACATTTTTTTTGTGACTTAGAATCCCATACAAATGCAATTTGGCGAAAAAACCTGAGGGGACACAGACTGTGAGGGGATTCGAACTCCTCCCCTTCGTGAGGGGGAGAAAGCTCATACCATTGTGGCCAATTAGGCGGTGGTTAAAAAAAAAAAAAAAAGCAACATGTTTGACACTGGGGATTCAATAATTCTCAAAAGAGGAATAAATTTTAGGAGACACGTGTTTTTTAGGAGGAAAGAGAATCCACTAAAAAAATTTGATCATGTGTGCTGCTGGCCAATAAAAAATTGGCATGATCACATCTTAAATAATTGGCGGTTATCAATCTCCACTCATATTTAGTTTTGAGATATCAACAAATGCATCATCATATCAATAGTCTAATTCAAGATCTCACTGTCAGCAGGGTTAAGAAAAATGGACAGAGGCCTTTTTAATTCATGAAATTTAAAAGAAACCGAAGATTCTAGAGAATACACAGCTAATATCTAATAAAAACTCTTGGTCCTTCAACCAGAGAAGCATATATCATGCTGTGATGTCCTAAATTTTATAAGCATAAGAAGACACAAAATAAAGTTTTAAGATAAGTAGTTCAAATTTTACTTCAAAAGAGAAAGAAGTACTCTTATGCGACAGCCAAATCAAAAAGAACCAAGAAGATCCCAGGTGAATGTGAAAGCAAGGTGCAGACAAAATTGAGAAACTACGTACTAGTAGCAAGATATGCAACAAGTTCACTGGAAATGCCAACGAAGTTTCTCACCTTTGACATTTGAAGCAGATAAGGATAACTGAAGCAAAGACAATAAAGCACACCATATGCAATGCAAGAAGTTTGTTGTTAAAAAGTACCATATGTTTGATTTGTATTAGCTTCTTCCCATATATCCTATTCGCATCTATGCTTAATCAGCAACCCAAGTTTCAGATTTTGTAAGATATCGTACGGACTCAGATAGTTTTAAAAAAAAAAACACTGTTTCTGAGAAATGAAAAATGTAATGGTGGATTGTGAGTGCAAGGCTTAGTTAGACTAGTAGAAGCCCTTTTGAATAAACTGATGCAAAGCATCCCGACTAAATTTGTTGCACCGTGTAATTCTAGTCATTTGCATGAGTCTCAAAAGGCCACAGCTCAAGAGGCAGACTAAAATATTGGTTCGAAGAAAGAAAATGAAGTTTACTCAAGTCAGGTCTGATGAGGACAACAAGAAGAGAACTCCAATTAGACGAACATGCTGGGACCACATGATCGGAAGTTCTTCAGGTTATACAGCGACAGGGAACGTACGCGAAATATGATTTCACATTGAAGAAAGCGCGCATAATCACGGGAACAGGCGAGGGACCAAAACCTCAACTGAGAGAAGAAAGCGTGTTGACTGCGAGCTTGGAAGAAGCATGCTGGTGTCGGTTGTAACGTCTCGATCGAAACCACAAGGGTCTTATCTGACCTTATGAAACGAACCCACATCAGGCGATCGTGCGCACTGCTAAGGGACGTAAAATGGGTTTCCTTTTGGAGGGCTACGAATGGTATCGGAGCTGAATTAAGGTCGAAGCTTTGCGTGTGTTAAGGGATTCTAGGTGGAGTTCGTCGCTATATAAGGAGATGGAGTCCAATTTGTTATCCATTTACGATGACCATGACCAGTTTTGGGTATCACCTTCGTCGGGGAAAGTAAGGGTGTTGTAATTCAAGTCGGTGGAAGAATACTTACTTCTTTCGATGCGCGATCAACAATATACCCCGAAACGAACGTTGAATTTGCGGATGAATCACAAACAAAATTACTTCACATTGGTTTCAATGCAATCACAACGAAAGCATCCGATTTCCACGACATAAATGCAAACTGTTCTCATAAAAAAGAAATGAAACGCCTTCTATTTGATGGAAATGGGACAAGAAAAGGAAAAATTTCTTTTCTATATGTATGTTCTTCCAACACGTGCCAACGGTTGTCTTCAAGAGTCTTTTATATGACTCCATAACACCCCTTCAAATGTTGTCTTTTAATCGTAGCGTATCAAGACGAAACGGTGTATTCTCATCGCACACTATCATGGACATACTAATTTAGCACAACATCTCCCACTCGGACCTGATGGACTTGATAGCGCTCTATCAAGATTATAAGGTATTTAACATTCATTAACTTTACAAAATAATTCATATTGGCAAGTAAGCCGTGCGATCAATGAGTACACCTGCACTTGAGAGCTCAAATTATGCACCTGTTAGGGATGACATAATAGCTACAACCCCGAAAAGAAATAAACTATCAATGTCTCACAGTACTCCAGACATATTTTATTACATCAATCCAAGTATACATATCCCTTAAAGGCTATACTTAACTATTATCAAAACATCATGTATTTACAATGATATCTGCAACCACAAAAGAGCGATATAATTGGTCGACCAGTAAATATATGTAATAGATGTAAAACAAAAATAGGTTTCATTTGCACTCATGTCTCTCTCCATTTCAAAACAACTGCTTTCCTAGACACGTCCCATAAGGCCATATCTATTCATGAACGCCAATAACATGCTAAAGTAGTAACATTGATCTTTTACTTCGAGAACATAGTCAGAAGTAACATATGACACAAAATGAGGTAAATTATAAATTACCTCAAGGGCTTACACGATGAGTAAATAGGGATAATTTCACTCACCTTCCCTTGTCGATCGTACAATGCACATGTAGTATGAATTACATGCTATAGTGGATTTTTCTTTCTATAAGAGCATATGTCATTTATTAAAATATATACACTACACGGATCTTAGCCTAAACATAGTCACATGCTTCTCACGTACTCATATTTAGCTCGAGTGCTATATCAACACGCTTTCTATAGTGCCCAATTAAGTACTCATATCCGGCATCTTGCAAGCAAACATAATTGTGGAACTATCATGTTCAATCTTATTATAAATAAATCAAACCTCATCTTGACTCTAATCAAGACGACATATTATTATATGTACTAAACTTGTTCCTCAGCGTTTATTTGTACATAACGTCTCATCTCAACATGTTAACTATAACACTTGAGGCGATTGCTCATGTGAGTAAGCCAATCATTGCTTGTCAACATACTTTCCAATAATATATGTGTGTTTGTGCTAGTCTCATAATGGATCTGTACTTATTGATAAAATATCAAGTCATCAATAAACAAACAAATACAATATATATGTTCACATATACATAAACCAACGATCCTCTACAATAACACATATCACATTCTACGCAATCCTAGTGACATCCTATGGGTCAAGAATATGTCTATAGGAATAGCCTTTGTAAATGGATCAAGTAACCATTTTATTGGTTGAAATGTATTATATGATCACTTCTTTTTACATTATTATTTCTCTTATGAAGTTGTGCTTTATGTCAACGTGCTTCGTCCTTCCATGATACTTGGAATCCTTCACATAGACAATGGCTGCTTAACTATCACAATAAACTATCATCAGTCTTGGAACCTCAGTGACAGTGGCTAAATTTTCCAAGAAACGTCTTAGCCATACTGCTTCTTGCACTGCAGTAGAACATACAATAAATTCTGCCTCCATCGTAGACAAGGCCGTGTATGTCTGTTTCTTACTATTCCAAGAAATTGCACCTCCATTGAGCAAGAACGCATATCTAGAAGTTGATTTACGGTCATCGAGGTTTCCATCCCAATCAACATCTGAATAGCCCAATAAGTGTAAATCATTCCATTAGTAACAAAGTCGATAGTTCATGATGCCCTCCAAGTATCTTAGGATCCTCTTCACTACCTTTCAGTGTGTTTAACAGGGATTTAATTGATATCGGCTCACTAATCCCACGGCATAACATATGTTAGGTTAAATACACATTATAGTATACATCAAACTTCTAACCGCACTAATAGAAGGAACATTTTCGATCACTTTAATTTCTTCTGGAGTCTTAGGACAATTTCAGTACTTAGGCCTTCACCTTACATGACATGGGTATCAATGGAATTACAGTGCTGCATATTGAAGCGTTTAAGAATCTTCATTATATAAGACTCTTATGATAAAGCAAGGAGTTTCCTTGATCGATCTCTTTCGATCTTAACTCCTAATATATAAGCAGTTTTTCTTATGTTCTTCATTTCAAAATTGAAGGACAATCATTCTTTTATGGCGATAATCAAAATCTTGTAATTTCCAACCAATATAATATCATCCACATAAATTGATAAAATCACAAATTTATCTTTAGATTGCTTGACATGTACATAGTGATCTTCTTCGATCATCATGAAACCAAAAGTTGTTATGACTCGATGAAAACGAAGATACCACTGTCTAGATGATTGCTTAAGGTCATATATTAAGCGATGAAGCTTGCAAACTTTATGCTATTGACCTTTAGTTATAAAACCTATTGGCTACTTCATATAGATTTCATCATATAATTCTCCATTGAGAAATGTCATCTTTACATCCATTTGATATAATTCAAGGTTCAAATGTGCAACGATTGCTAGGATAAGACGTATTAAGGCAAACCTTACAACTAGTGAAAAAAGTTCCTCATAGTCTATACCCTCTTGTTGAATATAACATTTCGCTACAAAACAAGCCTTATACTTTTCAATGCATCTATTTGCCATTCACTTAATCTTAAAGACCCATTTGTGAATGGATCTAGGCTTAGAGCCAGGGAGGATCAAGTTAGTTTCTTGCAGGTATGCCGTCCCACAGTGGGCGAATAACCCAGTTCAAGCATTTCAGGGACGGCCTTTTAATAGAATATCACTCTACCCTTTAGTTCATAGCCTAAAAACACTCAAATAGAACCAAGATGGTAACATTTCTAACTATCCGAGCTGCATTTCTCAGAGGATCTTCAAGGCTGGAGAAGAAAAAGAGGTTTAGAAAACCATAGAGAGAATTTCACAAAACACTTACTACTCAAGGGACTCTACCTAGTACATTACATCCTCCTCACCTTTTATAGGTAATAAGATGTCACAAACAAACAAAGACCAAGCTCATGGGTTCGGGAACAAACAAAAGCTTTCGAAAATCTCGGTAGGGAATTATTCGCACGGTATGAACAGTGACAGTGAACAATAACTTTCCTAGCCTATTACTACAGTAAAAGTGAATAGTAACTTGTTACAGTTGTCACGCCCTGATCCTCAGGCACGCGCACATCCCTTACATTTGGTCGATTTTGAAAGCGATATCTTAGGACATATCGCCGACCCTTTTCTTTTTAATATGCATATGCGGAAGTAGTTATAAATCCTTAGACAATAAAGTAATGGGATAGAAAAGTAGGACTATATTTTTCATACTGAAATTCACAACTACTCTTTTATACAAACACCTCATAGTATATAATGCAATACTATTCACAGGGGTCTGACCTAACACTTATTCACATATAATCAAGGTCTGACAAAATAGGATGGGATCTCAGTCCTCATCCGGATCGTACTCAGGATCCTCCTCATGGTCATCTTCTTCTCCAAAATCTTCCTTCTCATCTGGTTCCACATTAGGGTTCTCCTCTTCAGATTCCCTCCTCATCAGGGTCCTAAAATGGTTATTCAATAACCATTGAGATCACGTCTCGACAAGTTCTACCCCCTAAGACCCGATTAGTAAACTAATACACCTTAGGGCTGCCTATGCACAACATGAGTCAGATGACTTACCTTGGTCTCAAATTCCACCTGCATATTAGCACAGATCAAATAGGCACTCAAGCAATCACATCACTGATCGAAGTATCGATCAAATCGACCTAATCGATTACATGTCAACAAGACCACTCATGGTCATTTTCATTTGATCAATCAATTTACAACATTAAAATGAACCAATAATCAATCGACCTAGTTGATTATATGTCATCACGACCCATGCTTGGTTGACACATTCAATACTATCTATAAGTTTGACCATAGTCCAAGACTGCTCACTCTAAGCCAATAAATATATAGTATAGCTCGCACTAAGCTGATCGGGTTAAGGTATACTGTTCTCGCTAAGCTAACATATCGCCCGTATGCTGATATAGTATACCGGTATACTGCTCTCGCTAAGCTGACATATTAGAGCCTGTAGGATGATATAGTATACCCCCGATGCTCACTAAAAGCTGCCAGATCCACTGATTCGATATAATAATATGCTCACAAGAAGCTGCTAGATCCACTGATCCGATATAATAATATATGCTCACTAAAAGCTGCCAGCCATACTTTTATAGTATGCCGAAAATAATATATATGCTCACCAGAAGCTGCCAGCCATACTTTTACAATATGCCGAAAATAATCATTTAATCAATCACCATTTTTATCATTCACGATAAAATATTCGTGTGTGGGTACACGGTCGGTCTTAGCCAAAATACACTAATTTCCTTTCCATCAATCCCACCATTTTATATAGTCCACCAAAATATTTTTTGGCGCTGTCAACTGACACCTGGTTATTTTTCAATCAATAACTAAAGATTATTCCATTAAAGAATAATTCTCAATTTCACAAATAATTCAATTCAGCACAAAATAAAGCTCAATCAATTAAACAAACTATGCCACGACACTTAGCACAAAATTCTGATCATTGGCCATCCCGGTTGAATTTCGGGAAATAAATAATTAAATAATTAATTTTGAAAATTAAATAAATAAATACAATAAATTCAATTTAGCATAATATAAAGCTCAATTAAATAAATGAACTGCGCATACGACACTCAGCACAAAATTTTGGTCATGGCCATCCTAGTTGAATTTTCGGGAAATAAATAAATAAATAAATAACTTCGAAAATTAAATAAATAAATATAATAAATTCAACTTAGCACAATATAAAGCTCAATTAAGTAAACGGACTGCACCATGATCATCAAGCATAAAATCCCAGTCATTGGCCATCCCAGTTGAATTTTGAAATAAATAATTAAATAATTAATTTCGAAAATTAATATTTAATTACTAAAAATTCAACTTATGCCCGAATTGCCTAATTAACACCCGATAAGGGTCGGGGAAAATCCCAAGTAGTATTCAATAATTAGTATTACGTGCCTACTCACTAATTGCACAATCTAATTGACTAACATGCATCACAATTATCTAATAATCACTAATCTACTCTAATCTAACCACCTTATTGCACTTAATTAAATCTAATCAACCTTTAAGTATAATTAGCAAACTAAGAAGGCATTAGTGAGTAAAACTCACTCAAAACGACGACATCGACGTGAGGATCGACTTTCCTCAAGGCGGGTCGAGCATTCAGGCTCGAGAAGACAGCTAAAACGGGCCAAACCCTCACTGCAATACCCATTTTCTGCCCCCTTTGTTCGCTGCTAGTTGAGGCCGAATTAGGGGTTGAGCTAGCGAGGCAAGGCCGGCGGAGGGCAAGGGGGCTCCGACGGGTCAAGGTGATAGTGCATGGTGGCCGGAGGTGGCCGAATCGTGGCCTGTGATGGCCAAAATGGAGCTGAACAGAGGCGGCTGGAAGCTAGGGTCACACGGCGGAGCGGTGAGAGGAGTGGCCAAGCACGGCTGCACGCGGGGACGGGCAACCAGCGACGACGGCAACTCCGGTGTGGCTGCAGCTCCTTCAAGCGACGCTGGTCGCTGCTTCTGCTTCTGCTATTCAGGCTTGCTCAAACTAGGGGAAGAGAAAGGGTGCGGCGGAGATGGGCGAGGGCAGCAGGACGGTGCTCGACGGCGACCACGGCAATGGGCGGCGCTGCTGCCCCGATGCGACGATGACAACAACTCTTGACCAAGCAACCATGGCTGTTGCTTTTGCTTGTGGGTCTTCGAACGAAATCGAGAAGAAGAGAAAGATAGAGTTTGAAAAGTCAAAAGTAAAAAGGTGGAGAAAGCAAAGTGGAAGACAGCAGAGCATTTGGTGGCGGGGGGATTTCGCACGAGGGAAAAGAGAGGGGGAGAGAGAGAGAGAGAGAAAAAGAAAAAGAAAGAAAGGAGAGAGAAACTTGTGGGCAAAGGGGAAAAGGGGTGTTTGGCCATAAAGGGAAAAAGAAATGGGAAGAAAATCAAAAGAAAGAATTTCCTCAAATAGAAATTTCTTATTCCAATTTATTTTTGAATAAGCTCATATAATCCCAAAGGAAATTCCAAACTAGAATTCTTGATTCCCCTCTTGCATTTTTGCATCCAATTTCCCTCTTGAATTTCTCTCAAATAACTCTCATAAAATCAATTGATGTCTCACTTATCAAATTGATTATTTTCTTCATTCAAGAATCCCTCATGCTTCTCAATTTCACAATCACTAGCTTCAACTGAATGAAAACGGCCATAAATTGACTTTTTCCCAAAAAGTCTCAGTTGTCAAAAAAATCTTCTGAGACTAAGTCGACGTTCCTAACATTTATTGTGACAAGATAAAATCTTCAATTTCTGAAATCAGACTCAGATTGACAGTTAATTTCACTCGGGCGCGTTTTTAGTGTGACCTAGGCTACAAGGTAGTTTTCAGAACTTTTTAGGACAAATGACCCGTGGTCGATTTTCTTCGAGCCACGATGAACCCACTCGACACATTAGCGATTCTCGGTTATTGTACAAATCTTGAGGATTCAAATACGAATACAGGGTACCAAAACGACAGTAAAAACAAATTAGTGCTAGTCGACAAGAGTTTTCCAATTTAGTGGAGTCACCCATGATCGTTCATTCATCTTAGTCGAATCGGCTTATCTTTGATCTTAATTCGATTTTTAATTGTGCCGTAATGACCTCTAAAGATGAGCACGGCCGAGAAATCGATTCCTGGTTGAATTCTCAAGTTTATTTGCCTTAAAGTCCTTAATAGCTTACTCATTTAGTTTAGTTATCTCGTGAGTGGCAAACTTAGAGAAAACACCGTAGTCGCGTTGATGAAATGCCCAATTTATCCCAATCGAAGTTAGAGCCTGAAAATCTGGATGTCTCAACTCTTCCTCTCTTATAAAAATTTGTCTCGAAATTTAAACCTTTACTAATCCTTAAACAAAAGGTGGGGGTTTTGTCGTCTCATCGAGTCTCATTTTTCCATGCTGTTTCTTTGGTCTCGTGGTGTTGTCTGACCACTTTGACCAATGAGACCATCTTGGTACACAAAATCTACTCTTTCTAAACCAACAACTGCACTAAGCTTCTCACACATGACACTCTGTCGTTCACATCTAACTCTGATCACGACAATTGCAATCACTGATTACTAAGCTGACTCTGGCCTGTGATCTTTCTTCACTTCACTTTCTTTTCACCACTGAAAATCTGTACCCTCTGCTATGCACTGCTTAAGAAAGCACCCTCTGACAACTCTGCCAAACTTGTAACCTCTGATCTAGATTCAAAATATAATTGATCCTCGGCATTCCAAGCCGATGAATTATCTGATGCACACACAATTCGGTATACCCATTCAAAACAAGATCTATTCGTACCGTACCAAAGTGGACCGACTCCATCTATCGATCGACCACTATCCTCAAATGGTATCAGTACTAAGTCTGTCACAATGTTCCATTGTGATATATTTTTATTCCCACTTGGGACTCTTGAAATGGTAGAAGTCCTCCTGGTTTGCATTACTAAACTTCCACTTACTGACATCTCTAATACTTGCAACCTATCTGGCAGTATCTATCTTCATATTAGCCTACTAATCTAGCTGACGCTGATTCTAATTTACCTCCACTGTCTGGTCAAAAACTGTAATACTACAGTGAATTTCTCACAAGATCTTTTTCCTGAGTGCTATACTGTCAAGTGCACTCAATCACTCATGGAACCCGAACGTTCCATCCTCAGAAGTCTTAAAATCAATCTCTCTCTTACCAGTATCCACTTATAAGATCTTCTGAGCATCTCTGCTTGTCAATTAGGCGCCGATTTTAACTTGAACATTTGGTTCAATTTTGAGGGTGGTTATAAAATTCAAAAGGTAGCCTATCTCAAATTTGAAAATCAAATTTCGAACCCTTTTTAAGTAAAGTCTATACTTTAGCCAGTCTATGTACAATGGGAGACTCTCGGCTCAACACATTAATGTCTCCTTTTGTTCCTCCTGGGTAATACCAGATAACACCATTACAGTCCTACCAAAATTCTTATTCACGACACCGATTCTTATTTAACTTATTGGGTCTCAGCTGACGGGATGGTTATACAACAATCTTCTCATGTTGTATCAATACGTACCCCGTCCTTTAAGCTCTGGAAACTATCCTTGTGCTCGTCTATGTCGATGAATTTCTCTTCTTTCTTAAGAGGTCAAGCCCACGATGATACTGATGCTGCAATTTCTTTCACGAACCTTCTGTAGTAATATGTCCAATCCCCACGACTTCTGGTCTTTGACACTGTTGTTGATTTCGGTCCATTAACAACTGATTCGTTCTTGGCTGGGTTCATGAAGATTCCTTTACCTGTACTCACATGACCATTCTTAGAGGCTCTCGTGATCCTCATCACTTAACTAATACCCTAGAATGTCACTACACCACACGATCACCATTGATCTAGATATTTTTTGAACACTCGATTTGTCAAATCTATGACAGCGGCTGGAGCGTTCATCAAATCAAACGGCTTTACATTATTCTCACAAGGGCTAAATCAAGTGCGAAAAGTTGTCTTCAGCATAACCTCCTTCCTAATTCTTGACTGATGACAACATGTCCTCAAGTCGAAACTTGAAGATGTCAACACTCTTTATAACAAGTCACCCAATTGAGTTGACAGTGGTTGATGCATGATTGCAATGAACCATCTTCCTTTCTCTCTCCACAAAACTGATGTTCCCTAAAGTGATGCACTGATATGCATGAATTCCTCATTCATCAATCTTCACATCTGTACCTTCGGCTCTATCAATTCAAACAACAATAACTGGTAAAAAGTCTTCGAGTGTGGCTCTATGCTGGTGCTAGCTCGATCGAAATTTCCATCTCTTTCTCTAGCAATGGTCTGACAGTTCTCATGACAACACATCTAGAAATTCTTAGACCACTGAGATGCCTTCCATCTCTAGTTCTCCATTCTGTCCTACCCAAGACAATCGCCAAGCAACCTTGGTAACCTCCATCTAACAAACAAGTTGCCTTCAGCCAATGAGATTAATGAAATTGAAGATTCTTTTTGACTCCCAATAACCTCGACACTTTCACATGCTAATGGACTAAATTGGATTACTCCAAGACCATGATTCATTATCACAAGATGCTCCATGAACCCACACTATTCACGGGGCGTCAAACTCATACCTTAGCAACTAGTCAAGCATAACTATTGCTAGTGATTCCCCTTTCTTTCACTTATTTCAATAAACTGAAGTTCCCCAAACTTCATCAAAACTCTGCTACGATACTCTGATAGAATTTTCCCCAAAACATTCTTCCTCTGACTAGTGCTGGGTCGGTTCCATTTTCGTTCTTCTCACCATACCCGGACACTAAATTCATCCATGTTTCCTTCCACAATTTCGACACATATCTTGTAAGTCTTCTACCACCTACCAAGTGCTAGCATGCACTATTTCTTGTAACGAGGACCTATCCCAACAATTCCACAATGCGTTCTATGGCGCACTTCTTCTGACTTGTCATATCGACGATGACAGCAGTAACCATTGTCGAGATTCCATCTACTTATGCCAACAACCCATAAATCACTGTCCGTGCTAGGGACGTTTAACACAAACTCCTGTCCTCAGAACACACGAGACTGATCCATATCATCTTCCATGGAACAACATGTTTCATTTGTCTGAATACTGACCTTACTATTCCACCCTTCCTATTGAGTGGAACAAAATACTCTTCCCTCAACATCAGTCTTTTCCCTGACCAAATTCCAAGTCTGCCTGAGCTGAATCTTGACTCAAATATTGAAATCTGTTCCCTAATCATGCTTCCAGGTTGGACCTCAACAAAGGTAGCAACAACAACAACTTGATCTTGATTTTACTGGCTCATCCGGATCCCAAGGAACACTTGCATCAGAACGATTTTATTGGACTTAGGATCAATTAAAACTGCTACACTAGTAGCAACTTGCAGTGGCACTCTTACACTCGAGCTGGCCAGAGTCGACACTCTGCCTTCCGAATCCACATCAATTAAAAACAAGCGATTCACACATGACAAACAACTCTACCAATCAGCTATTAAAGACATGCACCGGTCATGAATTTAAAGGCCTTTCCTATTACTATCCCATAGGTCATCTCAACTTATCACTCCAATACCTAACCATTGCTCTGATACCATAAAAAGCAATGTGATAGAAAAGTAGGATCATATTTTTCATACTAAAATTCACAACTACTCTTTTATACAAGCATCTCATAGTATATAATGCAATACTATTCATAAGGGTCTGACCTAACACTTATCCACATATAATCAAGGTCTAACAAAACAAGATGGGATTTCAGTCCTCATCTGGGTCGTACTCAGGATCCTCCTCATGGTCATCTTCTTCTCCAAAATCTTCCTTCTCATCTGGTTCAACATTAAGGTTCTCCTCTTCAGATTCCTCCTCCTCAGGCTCCTCATTAGGGTCCTGAAATGGTTATCAATAACTATTGATACCACGTCTCAGCAAGTTCTACCCCCTAAGACTCGATTAGTAAACTAATACACCTTAGGGCTACCTATACACAACATGAGTCAGAGGACTTACCTTGGTCTCAAATTCTACTTGCATATTAGCACATATCAGATATGCACCCAAGAAATCACATCACTGATCGAAGCATCGATCAAATCGACCTAGTCGATTACATGTCTACAAGACCACTCACGGTCATTTCCATTCGATCAATCAATTCACAAAATCAGAATGAACCAATAATCAATCGACCTAGTCAATTATATGCCATCACGACCCATGCTTGGTCGGCACATTCAATACTATTTATAAGTCTGACCATAGTCCAAGACTGCTCATTCTAAGCTGATAAATAGATAGTATAGCTCGCACTAAGCTGATAGGGTTAAGGTATATTACTTTAGCTAAGCTGACATATTATTTATAGGCTGATATAGTATATCGGTATACTGCTCTCGCTAAACTGATATATCAGAGCTCGTAAGATGATATAGTATACCCCCAATGCTCACCAAAAGCTGCCAGATCCACTGATCCGATATAATAATATGCTCACAAGAAGTTGCTAGATCCACTGATCCGATATAATAATATATGCTCACTAGAAGCTGCCAGCCATACTTTTACAATATGCCGAAAATAATATATATGCTCACCAGAAGCTGCTAGCCATACTTTTACAGTATGCCGAAAATAATCATTTAATCAATCACCATTTTTATCATTCACGATAAAATATTCGTGTGTGGGTACACGGTCGGCCTTAGGCAAAATACAATAATTTCCTTTCCATCAATCCCACCATTTTATATAGTCCACCAAAATATTTTTGGCACTGTCAACCGATGCCGGGTTATTTTTCAATTAATAACCAAAGATTATTCCATTAAAGAATAATTCCCAATTTCACAAATAATTCAATTCAGCACAAAATAAAGCTCAATTAATTAAACAAACTATGCCACGACACTCAGCACAAAATTCCGGTATTTGGCCATCCCGGTTAATTTCTCGGGAAATAAATAATTAAATAATTAATTTCAATAAATAAATAAATAAATACAATAAATTCAATTTAGCACAATATAAAGCTCAATTAAATAAACGGACTGCACCATGATCATCAGCATAAAATCTTGGTCATTGGCCATCTTAGTTGAATTTCCGAGAAATAAATAATTAAATAATTAATTTGAAAATTAATATTTAATTACTAAAAATTCCACTTAAGCCCAAATTGCCTAATTAACACCCGATAAGGGTCGGGAAAATCCCAAGTAGTATTCAATAATTAGTATTACGTGCCTACTCGCTAATTGCACAATCCAATTGACTAACATGCATCACAAATATCTAATAATCACTAATTGACTCTAATCTAACCACCTAATTGCACTTAATTAAATCTAATCAACCTTTAACTATAATTAGCAAACTAAGAAGGCATTAGTGAGTAAAAATCACTCAAAACGACGACATCGACGCGAGGATCGACTTTCCTCAAGGCGGGTCGAGCATTCGGGCTCGGGAAGACAGCTAAAACGGGCCAAACCCTCGCTGCAATATCCATTTTCTGCCCTCTTTGTTCGCTGCTGGTTGAGGCCGGATTCGGGGCTAAGCTAGCGAGGCAAGGCCGGCGGAGGGTGAGGGGGCTCCAGCGGGTCGAGGTGGCGGCGCACGGTGGCCGGAGGTGGCCGAACCGTGGCTTGTGATGGCCAAAATGGAGCTGAACAGTGGCGGCTAGAAGCTAGGGTCACGCGGTAGAGCGGTGAGAGGCACGGCCAAGCACAGCTACACGCGGGCAACGCGCGGGGATGGGCAATCGGCGATGACGGCAGCTTCGACGTGGCTGCAGCTCCTTTAAGCGACGCTGGTCACTGCTTTTGCTTCTGCTGTTCCAGCTTGCTCGAACCAGTGGAAGAGAGAGGGTGCGGCAGAGATGGGCGAGGGCAGTAGGACGGTGCTCGATGGCGGCGACAGCAACGAGTGGCGCTACTGCGTTGGTGCGACGACGACAGCAACTCCTGACCAAGCAACCATGGCTGCTGCTTCTACTTGTGGGTCTTCGAACGAAACCAAGAAGAAGAGGAAGAGAGAGTTTGGTTGCGTGAGAGAGAGAGAGATGAAGATAGAGAGAGAGAGAGAGAGAGAGAGAGAGAGAGAGAGTTTGAAAAGTCAAAAGTATAAAGGTGGAGAAAGCAAAGTGGAAGACAGCAGAGCATTCGGTGGGGGGGGATTTCGCACGAGGGAAAAGAAATGAGAAGAAAAAGGAGAGAGAAACTTGTGGGCAAAGGGGAAAAATGGTGTTTGGCCATAAAGGGAAAAAGAAATGGGAAGAAAATCAGAAGAAAGAATTTCCTCAAATTGAAAATTCTTATTCCAATTTCTTTTTTAATAAGCTCATATAATCCCAAAGGTCGAGAAATCGATTCCTGGTCGAATTCTCAAGTCTATTTGCCTTAAAATCCTTAATAGCTTACCCAGCTAGTCTAGTTATCTCGTGAGTGGCCAACTCAGAGAAAAACACTGTAGTTATGTCGATGAAATGCCCAATTTATCCCATCAAAGTCAGAGCCTAAAAATCTGGATGTCACAACAGTAACTTATACAGACAGTGTCTTATTCAGCGGTCTCGTCTGTCACGAGCATTGTAGTCATAGTTTGAGTCATCTAAGTTGTGGATTGTTGCCAAAACATGTTCATCATATTTTTGCTCAAGGGCTTCTAGGTCTTCTGGTGTGAGGATCTAGTTCAGCTGATATGTTGTAGATGCTAATGCTTCCTCGTGAGCCCAGTGGGATGCTTCTTCTTGAGCCCAGTCTGTATTATCATCATTTGTAGTGTCAGTAGGAATGCTTGGCTATGGCTAATTAGATGGCTGTGCATAAAAAGATGTATCCATGTTCTAAGATAAGGACAGGGGTCCTTGGCTATAAGGGTCTTGAGAAAGAGGACCTCCCCATCTAGTATAGGGGTCTTGAGAGGTTTGTGCATGTCCGTCGGATGATGAAGCTTGTCTGAATTCTTCGAGTGCTTCTTTGGCTTCTGATGTTAGGTTGTAATGATCACATGTAGTGGGTACATCATAATTCCATGCATCTGGAGGAATAGTTTTATTTTCCTGGTATAGGAATCTCTGAAGTTCTTGATACTGGTGCTTGCAACAACCAAGAGGTCTTTGATAAGATTTGTGAACTCAAGCCTCTACACTATGTGGACCATGTCTATAAGATGAGGTTCTTGTACTCAGGAGTGCTTTGATGATGTTACCATTGTTAGTGAGAAAAGCCTATGATCTTCAGAAAAACATAATGGTATGGATTTCAGGGTTTGGCTGTGTAGTTCTCAATTCTTTCTCCAAGAGCCATTTCCAGTAAGTCGAATGATAAACCAATTAAGAAAATCTAAAAGATTTTTGTCACTTTCATTTTCAATCTTATCTCCGCCGAGTCCGAATATCCTAGTGAGGTTGGCAATGAATCTCTTGGTTGTAATTTCAATAGCTATTAAATACTTATTGGTTAAGTACCATAATAACCATTGAAGTTGATCAGGAAAATCATCTTCTTTCCAAATCAAATGATGTATGAACGGATAATCTGCATTTAATCCAAAAGGATAAAGAATCGAACCTCCATTGAGTTTGAACAAGTCTGCATGGCATTGCCACATGATTTTATCCAAATTTTCAGTAAAACTGTCTTTTTGGATTTGTTCAATGATCTCCGGGGGGTATCTCCAGCTTGGCCAGTCTTATACTTTCTCAAATTTATATTTCTCATTGTGATGAGTAGTATAAAAAACATGCCTCATGATATACATGTTGATTTCTGCTAGGGCTTTTGGTCTTGACAAAGAGTCAGCAAGCACATTTTTCTTTCCAGCAATGTGTTTGGTTTCAAAGGAATATTTTGAAAACCATTCAACCCATCGAAGTAGCTGGGAATTTGGAATCTGCTTCTGTTTGAATTTAGTCATCTAAGGGAAAGATGTCATATCCAATTCTACAAAATGATGGCTAATGAGATGAAACTCAAACTCTTTTATGCTATTTCTCACCGCCAAGATTTCTTTGAAAGTGGAATGATAATGCATTTCAGCTTAAGAAAATTTTCCACTTTTGTAAGCATATAAATGTCTCTTACCATCCATTTCCTTGAATAGGATGGCAACCCAGTATTCATCACTAGCGTCAGTCTTGAGAATTCTCTTCCTAGTTGATGGGATTTGTAACGGAGAAAGAAACTGCATAATCTCTTTAAGTTCAGCAACTGCAGTAATCTGAGATTTTCCCCAAGGTGGGGGATTCTTTTTCAGTATTGTCTACAATGAGATTAGCAGCTTTGCAAGATCTGGAACAAAATCTCTGAGATAATTAATTATCCCAAGAAATTGTTGAACTTGTTTTGTTGTGAAGTTTTCTTCAGGAAATTTTAGCAATTCCTGAGTAATATGTGGCCCTGGATAATATGTTTCTTTGTTAAGGTGCATATCAAGAAATTCAATTTCTGTTTGGGCAATGTTCATCTTCCTTTGAGAAAGCATAATTCCATGCTTTTTCACAATTTCAGCGAACTGCTCGAGAAGTTGGCAGTGTCACTGCTCATCAAGACTGTAGAGCAAATATCATCAATGTATATTGCTGCACTTAAGAGGACCGGTTGAAAGATCCGACACATCGCCTTTTGGAAAAGAGATGGTGCAACCTTTAAACCAAAAGGAAGGACTTTCCATTGAAAGTGTTGATTTGGGATACAAAACCTTATCTTGGGTCTGTCTTTAGGATGAATGCCTAATTGCCAAAATTTGGCTTTAAGATCAAATTTGGAATAAATTTGGGCCTTGGATAGTCTAGCAAAAAGAGAGTTTCTAGAAGGTAGAGGGAATTTATCATCTTGAAGGAAAATGTTAAGGGGTTGGTAATTGATTACCAATATCATTTTTGCTCGGTTTTGCTCTACACGCTTGTTAACATAAAATGCTTCACATGCCCATTGAGAATGTGAGACCTCAATAAGGCCTTGTTGCAGTAGTTCTGAGCATTCATTTTGAGCCAAAATCAGATGTTCTGGATTCATTCCCATATGACTCTCCTTGGTTAGATTGATGTCTTTATTTTTTTTTTTTTTTTTTTTAAAGGAAGGCGAACAAAGAATTCTGGATTTTTTCCATAAATGATGGGAACACTTCTAAGTGAACTCGTAATGAGATTACGAACATGATTCTAACAATTTTTGTATGATTGGATCCAAATGAGACTCATTTGGATGAAAAAAGTCTCCGAATGTTAACAAATTCAGAATTTTTTTTTTTTTGGTGAAAGATCATTGCATTGAGCTTAATCAAAATGTACAAGCAAACAACACCAAAACTTACACTCAAAATGAACTAAGCATAATGAGTGGAAGGGTGCCGAAAGAAGAAAAAACAAAAGCCTACAAGGCAGAAGAGCAAGAAGGCACGGTCACACAACGACGGTCACAACCAACGGTAGGACCAATACAAAAGAAGGCAACCAACCAGCCAAACAGAGGCAACCGAAGCCCAAAACCTGGGATCAAAGAACCCCGTCCACAAGCAATAACGAGAGACTCCACGGTAGCAACAAAGCATAGCAACAGCCCACCCAGCAACAAAAAACCGGACAGCAAGAATGCTAAGGAAGTACTTAAGAGGAATAGAAAATACAAGGGTCAATCCCCCATGTGCGTTGAAGCCTCTTATTTCTTGGATTGTCTTCAACATTAGTGAAAGTCAAGGCCTTATCCTTAACCACTTTAATCAAGTGATTCTTCGTAGCCGGAACTGTGAAGGTGTAATTTCTAAACAGAATCTCATTCCTATATTTCCTGTTATTCGAAAAATTGATCTTTATACTTAAGTTAAGAAATTTGAGTCATAATGTCCCATCCAATGATCAAATCTTTGTTAGGAAGACTTGAGCCAAAGATTGATTGTGGTTATAGAACACTGTGGAAAAAACTGGACGGTGATTGGAGTGGTTATGACATTTGTAGAGAATGTATCTCCTGAAGCTGCATTGAAGTATCGGACACAGGAAGTCCAATATTATTCAGGAAGAACTTTAGTGTCTAAAATGGAAGAGGCAGCTTCAGTGTCTATAATAGCAATAACAGTGATTAGCTTAGCAAACTTTGAAGTGAATGTTTTTACAGAAAAATGGGGATAATGAGTTTGGCTTGAAAATATGTCAGTGCTTTCTTTTGAAAGAGTCAAATATATGTGGAAGATATCTTTGGGATCTTAATCTAAATTAGTTTCACTGGGAGTTTGATAACAAAGAATGATACAAAGAATTTGATCACATGGTTCTTCATCCGCAGAAAATAAAGATTCAATATCATCGTTTTCAAGAGAAATATTTTTCAAGAGAAATATCAGTTTCATTCTTTATATGATGCATCAAATGATTCTGACCTTTTTTCGCCTAAGGACGGTTTTTAGCAAAGTGTCATTTTTGGTTGTAGATGAAGCATCGCTTTGATTTCTTGTGTCATGAGTGATCCTTACTCTTGCGTAAGTATCGCCATTTTTTCTTCCTTTTGAAGTGCTTAAAGCCATGTCTGGATTTATTTATCCAGATCTTCTTGAAGTGCTTTTTTTCTGGAAGATTTTCTGCAAGAACCATCACAATTCTTCCTGGAGCATTTAATTTTCAGGTTCTAGCGAGAACAAGCCTTGTCAAGTTCTCTGTTGTTGTTGACATAGGACTAGATCATTTGGCGTTTGATGCATAGTTCTTCAAGGTGGAGATGAATTTCTTGTTGAATTTCTCCCAAAGGAACATCTTGGATTCTTCTCTGTCTGGATAGAAAGGTCATTTCAACTGTTTGAGATAATTCTTTGGGGATAGAAGTCAAGAAAACATGTTTCAAGTTTACATCAGCTCCAATTTGATAGAAGACCTTAAGCATTTCTCGATAATGCTCATCAAGATGTTTTTTATGAAGAGAGCAGCATCTTCTTTCGAAAAATTCTCTTCTCTTGAGTTCTATGAGATTAACAGGTTTTCCCACAAAGAAATGATATAAGAGAGTAATGGCATGACTAAAGTTTGGGGAAAGCAAAAATTTAATTTGATCCTGTTCTACTAAAGATTGCCACCAAGTTTTTTGTTGCTGGGTGGGCTGTTGCTATGCTTTGTTGCTACCGTGGAGTCTCTCGTTATTGCTTGTGGACGGGGTTCTTTGATCCCGTGTTTTGGGCTTCGGTTGCCTCTGTTTGGCTGGTTGGTTGCCTTCTTTTGTATTGGTCCTACCGTTGGTTGTGACCGTCGTTGTGTGACCGTGCCTTCTTGCTCTTCTGCCTTGTAGGCTTTTGTTTTTTCTTCTTTCGGTACCCTTCCACTCAGTATGCCTTGTTCATTTTGAGTGTAAGCTTTGGTGCCGTTTGCTTGTACATATTAATTAAGCTTAATACAATTATCTTTCACCCAAAAAAAAAAATTCTGAATTTGTTAACATTCAGAGACTTTTTTTCATCCAAATGAGTCTGTTGGATCCAATCATACAAAAATTGTTAGAATCATGTTCGTAATCTCATTCTGAGTTCACTTAGAAGTGTTCCCATCATTTATGGAAAAAATCCAGAATTCTTTGTTCGCCTTCCTTTAAAAAAAAAAAATAAAGACATCAATCTAACCAAGGCGAGTCATATGGGAATGAATCCAGAACATCGATTTTGGCTCAAAATGAATGCTCGTAACTACGCAACAAGGCCTTATTGAGGTCTCACATTCTCAACGGGCATGTGAAGCATTTTATGTTAACAAGCGTGTAGAGCAAAACCGAGCAAAAATGATATTGGTAATCAATTACCAACCCCTTAACATTTTCCTTCAAGATGATAAATTCCCTCTACCTTCTAGAAACTCTTTTTTTGCTAGACTATCCAAGACCCAAGACAGGGTTCTATATCCCAAATCAACACTTTCAATGGAAACTCCTTCATTTTGGTTTAAAGGTTGCACCATCTCTTTTCTAAAAGGCGATGTGTCGGATCTTTCAGCCGATCCTCTCAAGCGCGACAATATACATTGATGATAGCTTACTCTATAGTCTTGATGAGCAATCACACTGCCAACTTCTCGAGTAGTTCGCTGAAATTGTGAAAAAGCATGGAATTATGCTTTTTCAAAGGAAGATGAACATTGTCCAAACAGAAATTGAATTTCTTGGTATGTACCTTAACAAAGGAACATACTATCTAGGGCCACATATTGCTCAGGAATTGCTGAAATTTCCTGAAGAAAACTTCACAACAAAACAAGTTAAACAATTTCTTAGGACAATTAATTATCTCAGAGATTTTGTTCCAGATTTTGCAAAGCTGCTAATCCCATTGCAGACAATGCTGAAAAAGAATCCCCCACCTTGGGGAAAATCTCAGACTACTACAGTCGCTGAACTTAAAGAGATTATGCAGTCTCTTCCTCCGTTACAAATCCCATCAACTAGGAAGAGAATTCTCCAAACCGATGCCGTAATGAATACTAGGTTGCCATCCTATTGAAGGAAATGGATGGTAAGAGACATTTATGTGCTTACAAAAGTGGAAAATTTTCTCAAGCTGAAATGCATTATCATTCCACTTTCAAAGAAATCTTAGCTGTGAGAAATGGTATAAAAAAGTTTGAGTTTCATCTCATTGGCCATCATTTCTTGGTAGAATTGGATATGGCATCTTTCCCTTAGATGATTAAATTCAAACATAAGCAGATTCCAAATTCCTAGCTGCTTCGATGGGCTGAATGGTTTTCAAAATATTCCTTTGAAACCAAACACATTGCTGGAAAGAAAAATGTACTTGCTGACTTTTTGTCAAAACCAAAAGCCCTACCAGAAATCAACATGTATATCATGAGGCATGTTTTTCATACTACTCATCACAATGAGAAGTATAAAATTGAGAAAGTAAATGACTGGCCAAGCTGGCGATACCCTTGGAGATCATTAAACAAATCTAGAAAGACAGTCTGACTGAAAATCTAGATAAACTCATGTGGCAATGCCATGCAGACTTATTCAGACTCAATGGAGGTTCGATTCTTTATCACTGTGGATTAAATGCAGATTATTCGTTCATACATCCTTTGATTTGGAAAGAAGATGATTTTCCTGATCAACTTCGATGGTTATTATGGTACTTAACCAATAAGTACTTAATAGCTATTGAAATTCCAATCAGAAGATTCATTGCCAACCTTACCAGGATATTCGGACTCGGCAGAGGTAAGATTGAAAATAAAAGTGACAAACATCTTTTAGATTTTCTTAATTGATTTTATCCTCCGATTCATTGGAAATGGCTCTTGGAGAAAGAATTGAGAACTACACAGCCAAACCCTGAAATTCATACCATGTTGTTCTTTCGAAGACCATGGGCTTTTCTCATTAATAATGGTAACATCATTAAAGCACCCCTGAGTACAGGAACCTCATCTTATAGACCTATTCCACATAGTGTAAAGGCTCGAGTTCACAAATCTTATCTAAGACCCGTTGGTTGCTGTGAGCACTAGTATCGAGAACTTCAAAGAATCCTATGCCAGGAAAATAAAACCATTCCTCCAAATGCATAGAATTATGATGTACCTACTGCATGGGATCATTATGACCTAGCATCAAAAGCCAAGGAAGCACTCAAAGAATTCAGACAAGCTTCATCATCTGACGAACATGCACAAACCTCTCAAGACCCCTATGTTAGATGGGGAGGTCCTCTTTCTCAAGACCCTTACAATCAAGGACCCATGTCCTTATCTCAGAACATGGATACATCTTTTTATGTACATCCATCCAATTGGCCACAGCCAAGTATTCCTATTGACATTGCAGATGATGACAATACAGACTGAGCTCAGAAAGAAGCATCCCATTGGGCTCACGAGAAAGCATCAACATCGACAAGATGTGACATCTCAAATTTCACCGACCTTCATTAGTGTAATTAGATCATTAGAAACTTAGATTAATTAGATTGGGCCAGAATGTGAACCCGATGGATCGTGAGGAATGTATGGGCTTGAGAAATAAGTGGGTTACACAAATTGGACTTAAGAAATCTAATGAGAGATTATGGGCTTGGACTTGGCTTGAAGCGAGCCAAGGTTCGGAATTATTAGATTTGTAGATTTAGTTTAGTGGGCCGGATTGTTATGGATTAAGCCTATTGGGCCGGAAATGAATATTTAGGCCCGAATGATTTTATTTTATAGATTATAGTTATAATAACTTGATTAATGTTTATAATGCTAATATCAATTTCTAACTTTAGCATTTTAGTGATGAATTCTTTATAGACTAACATTGACTAGTCGATATGTTATGTCATGACTTGTGTAATCACAAAAGGATTGAAATCAAGTAGAAACAAAAGGAAATTAATTGAAAAACATTAGAAACTAATGAACCGACTAAATGATTCGGATTAGAGACTAATTGATTTTGAGTGACAAATTAAACTTGAGAGAACAAACTTGGAAGCCACATCACTCTCTCTCTCTCTCTCTCTCTCTCGTTTCTCCTTGCATGCGACACCCACGGATTTCTTTCCTCTAGAAACCGAAACCATCAACTCAAGGAAAACAATCATTAGCAAATTTCATCATTAGTCTAGCCTAGGGATTAGCTTTGTAGACCTATTTCCCCTTAAGTTTCGTAACCCTTCCTCTCTCTCTCTCTCCATATAAAAATCGAGAAACCCATCTTCATCTTCTTCTTTTCTATTTTTCTCTCGGTCGAGCGGTGAAACCAGAAGCAAACCAGCGATTTCTTCTTCTTGCATGCGAGATTTTGGTGTTGATCTTGAAGCATCTTTGTGTTGTCTAATAGCTAAACAAGGTAAGGAAAGATATAACTCTAAATTGAAAGTTATCCATTGTTTTGTCAAGAAAGCTTGTGGGTCAATCCAAATAGTGAAGGATTTAGTTTGTAGTTGTTGTTTTGTGGTTAATCTAAGCTAAGTAAGTGTTAGATTAAAGGTAGAAGCCATTGCATGTTGTTTTTGAGCCTTGCATGTTTCAAAATCCAAGTGTGAGTATGCTATTTTGTTGAGTGAAGTGATGAAATGGATGCCGAGTGGATGGATATGGTGTATACTGTGATGAGTGAACTCACGGATGCATTTATACTTCGAGCCGAGCTATGGATGGGCTTTTTGTTAAAGAAAAGCTTGCTGAAAGTACTTGTAGTTGCTGTGATTAGGCATTGGAGTATTGTAGAAGAAGTTCGTGAAAAGATAAGTGGTTTAGCTGGGTTAGAAGTAAAGGAAATCGTGTACCTATTCTGATCTAAGTGAAAACGGTTATGGAGTTTTCTGTTCTGTGTTATTTTCTCTATGTATGTTAATGGAAATAAGAAAGAAACAATTCTACATGATAGAACATCTATAAGATCAAGTTATACACGTAGCTACAACCATATGAATATATAAAACGTAGAGATAGAAGTGAACTTAGTAAAACCAGTAAATTGTTCTTGTGAGAAATGGTTTGACCTTTATTGATTATACGAATTTTCTGTATTTACCTAGTTAGATTTGGATTTCGAATCCTTAATGAAAATTGTACAACACATCTTAAGAAATGACCTGTCAAAATTTGGGATTAAATGGATAAGAGTTGGCTAGTGAAACAATTTTCTTTGTAGATAAAGAATCTGGACTTCAATACAGGGTGCTAGTAAAGATTATGGTAATTGTTACTCTTAATACAGTGAGAACTAGACTTAAGTTTCTTCACATGAATTGTTAGTCTATGTCTCAAATATAACATACTAAAATTTGGTAGTATTTTGACAAGAATTGATATACCTTCTGTGTCCGAAACCGAAACTGTACACTTAGTTAGTAAACTGTCTGGACCCGAGAACATATATTAGAGGTTATGTCTTTTATATTAGGCTTTTGTGATGCACGTAGAGTCTAATAAACATCATAATAGATTTTAGTCATATAAGAGTAAGTCTCATATTTTATTTGAGATATATAAGTGCATATAGTATCATGCGTGTGCAATGAGTGCGGTGCATAGTGCTTGATTATGGGGTAAATATTTGTTCGGCATGGAATAGGACATGTCGTAATGGGTTTTATCTTATAATTTGGACACGTACGTGTGCTAGGTTCATGAGAGTTAGAATATATGGTTAGATACTTTGGAGTCTTTTCTTTTGCATATGATAAATGCATTAATCAAAGGTGTGGTGGTGTGAAACGTGTGCTTAAGATGAATGAACCCATCGGTACCGAGATACCGGTGATGCCCTCGGAGTGAGATGCCCTTGTGTGTAATCAAGGATGCCTCGGTTGTGTGATACTGAGATGCCTCGGAGTGAGATGCTCCTTGCTGAGTGGTCTTGGGAGGACCTCGGTTGTGTGATGTAGGGATGCCTCGGAGTGAGATGCCCATGATAGAAATATTGTGGAAGTCCGGATAAGGTAACTTCCGGAAGTGACTCGATCAGGCCGGTTGAATTCCGGTTAGTGATTGATCGAGGGTGGATCATGTGCATACTAAATATAATTCTACTTGGCGAGTGAGTCCATTTATTATCGTCGCATTACATCTTGATATGAGATTGAGCTTGAGAAAGGTAAGCCTAGAAGTGGATGCTCATAAGGTGATTATATACATAATGTGTCAATATCCAATTGTTTATGCTTGTGATATACTTCCTTTAGCATCCTAAATTGTTTGATGATTCTCTTGTAATCTTGATGACTGTGGATTGTTTAAGTTAGAGTTTTATCATTCTTTACTGGACAAGGTTGTTTGCTCATACCTTACATTTTTAGATTGATAGCATGGATGTACCGCTAGTAGCTCGATATGGGGCGGTAGTGCGTCTTGATGTTTCTCTTCATGACGTGTATGATCCCGACATTGACATAGTTTTCTCCAAGTATGAGGCTACTTTATGGCTGGATGACGATAGAGCCGACTTGACATCGATGACGTTCGTTGCATGGTTTATCAACCATGAAGGGGAGATATTTGGCCCTTTACTCTTTGGAGCAGGAGGACCTGGAGCGGGGATGGACGGCGCTTAGATGCCTTGGATCTTGTAGAAGTTGACTG
Organism: Eucalyptus lansdowneana; assembly: GCA_017140395.1. Lineage (NCBI taxonomy): Eukaryota > Viridiplantae > Streptophyta > Magnoliopsida > Myrtales > Myrtaceae > Eucalyptus > Eucalyptus lansdowneana. The sequence continues at coordinate 31,843,523 of CM029484.1, read as the reverse complement.
ACTTTTTGTTTTGTTAGATGCGAGCTGTGTGGGAACTTGTGGAGTAGATACCCTCACCCTTTATCCTTGGCTTTTGTTACGCTTGACTTTTGTTATGTATATGTTGTATATATAGGCAATGAACATAGAAAGAGTCCATGTTGATAAATTTTGTAAGCCCTTATGATGATAAGAAGAAATGAAGCTTCTTGTGATCTTGTTTTGTGCATGAATGATTTGGCCAATACTTAGAATTGAAGGTAGAGTGATTGTAGGACAACCTCATAATATAAACTTGAGATTTTAAATAATCCATGTTATACATGCTAACCTTCAATGGTAAACACTATAGGTTATCTATAGGACTTTTATATTAGGCAAGATGATAATGATAAATGATAATTCCGCTTGCGCTTAGTACGTGACGCCCTGGGACATCCCACAACACATCAGTTGAACCAGATCCTCACACCAGAAGATCTTGAAGCTATTGAGCAGAAATATGATGAACATGTTTTGGCAACAATCCACAGCTCAGATGACTTAGTCTATGACTATAATGCTCGTGATAAACGAGACCGCTGAACAAGATCACTGTCCATACAAGTTACTGTAGCAAGTTACTATTCACTTTTACTATAACAATGGGAAAGTTACTGTTCATTGTCACTATTCATACCGTGCGAATAATTTCCTACCGAAATTTTCGGAAGCCTTTGTTTGTTCCTAGACCCGTGAACTTGGTCCTTGTTTGTTTGTGACCTCTTTTTTTTTTTTTTTTTTTTTTTTTTTTTTTTTTTTTTTTTTGGTAAAGATTTGTTTGTGACCTCTTATTGCCTATAAAAGGTGATGAGGATGTAATGTGTTGGGCAAAGTCCCTTGAGTAAAGTGAGTGTTTTGTGAAATTCTCTCTATGGCTTTCTAAACCTCTTTTTCTTCTCCAGCCTGGAAGATCCTCTGAGAAATGTAGCTCAGATAGTTAGAAATGTTACCATCCTGGTTCTATTTGGGTGTTTCTAAGCTATGAACTAAAGGGCAAAGTGGTTTTCTGCTAAAAGGCTGTTCTTGAAGGGCTTGAAGATGATGGGGTTGTAGTGAGAGAAACGGGTGCTTCGAGAATTTCTGGTTCGGTAGACATGGTGTACAGAGATCTTCTCAGCACTGGATTCACCTACTAGGCGCATGGAACGAATATCATTAGAAACTAAACCATGGCTTTGATACTATCAAATGTATCTAAGCTTAGAGCCAAGGAGGACCAAGTCAGTTTTCTGTGCGATTGGGTGGTAGATCAACCAAGTCCCAAACGTGATTTGCCCACATAGACTCCATCTCATATTCCAAAACTTTTCTCCATTCTTCCTTATAAGAGGATGAGAGAGTCTTTTGAATAGTCTTAGGCTCAGCATCGTCTTTCTGAGCAATCATAAATGATTCTCTTTCAATCTCAAAACAACGACGAGAAATACTTTTATGATTACTTTTACGCAACTGAATTTCTCTTAAATTTAGTTCATCAGGCAATGCAACACTCCCACTAGGTCTAGTATGTTAAAGTAAATCTTCATTTCCCTCTACAACATTAGTGGGCATATAATTAGGATCTCCCATCTCATATAATTGTAAGTTCTTATTAATCTCACCTCTATTAGGAAAATCGTTCTCCAAGAACGTGACATCTCATGACTACATTTCGGTCATACTTCCATCAGCTTGTTCACCTATGAACACGTACCATTTGGAATGTTCAGAATATCTTATAAAGATACATTTCTTCCCTTTAGGACCTAATTTATCATATTTATGAGAAGAATCACAAACATAAACTACACATCCCCATGGACATAGACTACTTAAGTTTGGTTTCCACAATTCATAAATGATGGAAGTGACTGATTTTGAGGGTACTCGGTTAAGTACAGAGGCAGCAGTCAATAACGCATCTCCCTAATAAGAGATAAGTAAATTTGGTTACGCCATCACAGACCTAACCATTTCTAATAAGGTTCTATTCATTTTCTCAGCTACCCCATTTTGTTGTGGAGTACTAGGAATATTCAATTGTCGTACAATTCTCCTTTCATCACAAAGAGCCTTGAATTGCCCCGACAGATACTCACGTCCATAATTAGTTCTCAATACATTTATTGTTTTTGTTCAACTGACTTTCTACCATCATTATATATCGTCTAAAGCAGTTTAATGCTTATGACTTATGGGAGATCAAAAAGACATAACCGAAACGCGTGAAGTCATCTATGAAAGTGATGAAATATGAGGCTCCATGCCTTGCCCTCACATTCAAAGGACCACAAATATCATAATATATAAGTTGCAATGGAAATTTGGCTCTAGTCCCTTTACCAAATGGTTTTCTAGTTGTTTTTTCTCATTGGACAATGTTCACATACGGGTAGATCAACATTAGTGAGTGACCTTAAAAGGCATTCTCTAGCTAATTTTTGCATTCTTTGCAATCCAATGTGACCTAATCTAGCATGCCAAGTACTTGCATCAATCTCAACATGACTAGAAGATGCAATTAAAGAAAAACAACCATCGACATTATTATTATACTGATCATAGTCAATGTCTAACACCATAAAACTATTCAATACATTACATGAACCATAATAAACTGTTCCATACAAAATGTTAACACAATCATCATAGAAATTCAATACATAACCTAGAATAAGAAGAACAATTATGGATACCAAGTTTTGTCGAATATCTAGAGCATAGAAGACATCATGTAGGAATAGGCTTCGACTGTTGGAGAAATCTTCGTGAAGTGTTTTGAAGCTGACAAAACGTTTCCATCAGTCTAGTCTGAAGATTTGCAGACTCTACTATTTAAAGTCTGAAGACCTCCGGACTGCCAGACTCAAGACTCAAAGTCTATTCTCATTGACAGTTTCTAATCCGTTGAAGAAAGGCTATCCAGAACTAGATGTTTCATTAAGGATGTGACCTTATCGACTGGAGAAGATCTTTTGGCTGGATATGACATAATAGAATCCTTTATTTAATCATGATTGATTCGGAGATTAATGATCTGATGATTAGCGAAGTATACTTGGAAGGTTCTACTTATGGAAATCGAGATCCTAATTGTATGGACGAACAGGATTGATGGGCTATCGACATGTTCCTTTAATAGCTTGAATGATCTTCCTAATTGATTCCGTCCAATGGGTAGATTGGAGGAATTCCTTTAGTAAGTGCCAACGGGTATGATGGCATAAAGGAGTATATAAGGAAGACGTTCCAGTTGTTCGAGTGGGTGTACGATAGAAGAATTCCAAAGTCTGAAGCTCCTTGTTCTTAGTCAATTCATTTGAGCGAAATCTTGTACGCAAAAGAGAGTCTATATTCGTGAGAAACCTTGAGGAAGTGTGGTAGAATATCTACACTGTGGAATCAAGGGAGAACTTTGCTGTAACATCTCTTTTGTTCATAGTGAAATCTAGCAGTGGGTTGTCAGTGCGGAAGAGTGGACGTAGGCTTAGAATAAGCCGAATCGCTATAAACCTTGTGTTCAATTTTCTCTTTCCTACTCTATGCTTTACTTTGATCTTAATACATTCTCGTTAACGAAAGGAGAACTTCCTTTCTATTGTTTATTTCGTATTGCTCACTTATCATGAGAAATTATTATACACATATTCACCCCCCTCTAAGTGCTTATACTAGCTATCACAATTGGTATCAGAGCCTGTGTACTCACTTTGTTTGAAGTGTTTTACTTCAGAGTTAAAGATCCATGGCTAGTATGTTGGCTCCAGGGCTGGTAGGGCAAAGCAATACCAGACCGCATTACTTTGATGGAAAGGATTACAACATATGGAAAAACAAGGTGAAGGCGTTTCTAAGATCAAAGGATCATCTGGAATGGGACGTTGTAGAAAAAGGAATCATTCCTAAAGCTGCACCTGTCTCAGAGAGAGGAAAAGATACTGTTGAGTCTAGTGAAATGACTTAGGAAGAGATAATCAAGAGACAAGCTCTTGATGCAAAAGCAATTTATTCTTTATATTGTGCTTTGTCACCTACTGAATATAACAGAATATCTTCTTATGTTATAGCGAAAAAAAGTCTAGGATAGATTACATATTACCTATGAAGGAACCGATCGAGTAAAAGAGACTAGAATCAACATTCTCCTCGATCAATAAGAAGCCTTTAAAATAAAATCAGGAGAATCTATAACTGACATGTTTAGTCATTTTACAGAAATCGTGAATGGTCTTGAAAATCAAGGTCAACCAATTTCTGATCCCATGAAGGTAAACAAGCTTCTGTGTGGACTCTCCAAGGATTGGAATCACATAAAGACCTCAATAAGAGAGACACAAAGAATCATGCCACTATCTGTTGATGAGTTGGTTGGGACTCTTCAGTCTTATGAAGTGGAACGAATCAATAAAGACGAAGATCCTAAAGGTAAGAAATCCATTGCATTAAAATCCAATGATGATTCTGATGTTACAGATTCTGAAGACGATATGGATGATGAGGAGCTTGCTCTCATGATAAGAAGATTCAGAAAGCTGAACAGAAAAGGAAGAAGATTCAATCCAAATAAACAAAGTTTTCAAAAGCAACAGACTAAGTCTGTTGAAGATGATGAATCAAACAAAGATGTAGTCTGTTTTGAATGTAAGAAAATGAGACACATCAGACCCAACTGTCCTCTTCTGAGGAAGAAGAAAGGAAAAGCTGAAAAGTATCGAAAGTCTCTTAAAGCAGAAATCTGGAGTGATACAAAGTGTGAAGAAAGTGATGATGATTATGCTAATATATGTCTGATGGCACAATCTGATTCAAATTCAAACTCCGAGACAGACTCAGATTTAGAAAGTGAATTTGAGGTGAGTAACTTCAAAATCCCTATTAAAGTTTCTCAATACATTGATGAGTTGTGTTTTAGTTTTAAGACTTCTCTTAAAAAGATTTCCGAACTCAAAAGAGAAAATTCTGCTCTAAAACAACAGGAAAATGTTTTGAAAGAAAATGTGAAATGTTTAGACATGAATGTTTCTTCTCTTAGAGAAAGTGAAGATAATCTTTCAAAAGAAAATGCATTATTGAAAAATGATATCTCAAATATTTCTAAAAGATTTTCTATAGGATTTGAGAAACTGGAAAAAATTCTTTTTGTTCAAAGACCTTATTTCAATAAATCTGGTTTGGGAATGATCTGCTGAAACCATTCCTTTAATTGATTTTCCAAAAGTGAAAGAAAGAATTAAGCAAAGACCCACAAGAGATGCTTACAAAAATCATTTTAAAAGGATCTTTGTAAAACAAAGAGGTCGCAATGCTCTCGATGTTCAAAGTGCAATAGTGCAGATTATTTTGAAAAAAAAATGTCCTATGGTTTGGAAACTGTTAAGAAAGTATGGGCAAAAACCGCATATCATACTAACACCAATGGACCCAAGAAAAAATGGGTACCAAAGAAAACTTGAGTTTCTTTTTTAAATGCATGTCATTATCAAGAAAAAGGTAAAATGGTATCTAGATAGTGAATGCTCAAGACATATGACAGGAGATTCAAATTGCTTCATAAAGCTTGTTCAAGTGAATGGTAGAAAAGTCTCATTTGGAGGAAAAAACAAAGGAATAATTGTGGGATTTGGAACTGTAGAGATTGGAAACCTCACAATAAGCAATGTTTCTTTAGTTAAAGGACTCAACTACAATCTGCTAAGTATTAGTCAGTTGTGTGATACCGGTTTCAAAATCAACTTTCAAGAGGAAATATGTTCAGGAATCAGTAAAGATTCTACTTAGTCATTCATGGGTCGAAGACATGGAAATATCTACCTCTTGGATGTGAAACCAGATGAATTGTAATATCTAATCTCAATCCAAGACGAAGCGAACTTATGGCACAGAAAGCTTGGGCACATCAATATGAAACAGATAGCCAAAATTTTACCAAAGAAGCTTGTTCGTGGTTTACCCAATCTTTCATACCAAAAGTCTGATCTATGTACACCATGCATATTGGGAAAACAAGTAAGAAATTCCTTTAAACTAATAAATCAAGTTTCCACTAACCGTGTACTGCAGCTTCTGCATATGGATCTCTTTGGACCAACTAGAACACAAAGCATTGGAGGTAAGAAATATTGCTTAGTAATTGTGGATGACTACTCTCGATTTACTTGGGTATATTTCCTGGCAAGTAAGTCTTAAACTTTCTCTTACTTTAAAAAATTTGCTAAAAAGGTTCGAAACGAAAAAGGGTATGTTATTTCAAGTATAAAAACAGATCATAGAGGTGAATTTGAAAATCAAGATTTCACGAAATTTTGTGATGAATCTGGTTTTCAACATATGTTCTCCTCTCCATATACTCCAGAGCAAAATGGAGTTGTGGAAAAAAAGAATTGGTCGCTTCAAGAAATGGCTAGAACTCTTCTAATTGAAAGCAACATCTCTTCACGTTTTTGGGCTGAAGTAGTTTCTACAACATGTTATATCATTAATAGAGTTTTTCTAAGGCCTATTCTGGAAAAAACCCCCTATGAGTTATTCAAAGAAAAGAAGCCTATTGTTTCATATTTTCATGTGTTTGGATGCAAATGCTTTTGAAAAATGTAAATGATTGAGTTGGCAAGTTTGAAGAAAAGTCAGATGAAGGCATCTTCCTTGGATATTCAACCACAAGCAAAGCGTACAGAGTCTACAACAAGAAGACTCAATTTGTGGAGGAATCAATGAATGTCAAATTCCAAGATTCTATGCAAAATGAATCTATTTAGACTCATCTTGAAGAACTTGAACCTGCTCCAGACTCTACAAAGTCTAAATCTCTCAGAAGCACTCGAGACTTTGAAAGACCAAAGAACAAATGATTGTTGAAGATTCAAATAAAGGAAGTGATCATCAACCTGACAAATTAACCAGCAACTAGAAGCATAAGTCCAGTCATCCCAAAGATCTTATTATTGGCGATATTAATGAAGGAATTTGCACAAGATCCAAAAGGCGCGAAGAGTCTAGTGCTGTGGCTCTTATTTCTGAAATAGAACCCAAAAGCATAGAAGAAGCTTTATCTAATGAAAGTTGGATTGAAGCTATGCAAGAAGAACTAAGGCAATTCAACATTAATGATGTCTGGGAGTTAACTTCTAAACCAAAAGGTAAATCTATTATTGGTGCTAAATGGGTTTTCAGGAACAAGATGGACGAGAAAGGAAAGGTCATAAGAAACAAAGCAAGACTCGTAGCCAAGGGATATACGCAAGAAGAAGGGATAGACTATGACGAGACTTACGCACCAAAGTAGCAAGGTTAGAAACAATTCGATTATTACTTGCTTTTGCTTGTTATAAGAATTTCAGGTTATTCCAAATTGACGTCAAAAGTGCTTTCCTAAATAGATTTATCCATGAAGAAGTCTATGTGGAACAACCACCTAGGTTTGAAGACCTAAGGAAACCATACTCAGTAATTAGACTCAAAAATGCTTTATATGGTCTAAAGCAAGCACCTCGAGCTTGGTACGACAGACTGAGTAAGTTTTTGATTCAAAACGGCTTTGTAAAAGGTAAAGTGGACACTACTCTGTTTATCAAAAGAGAAAGTAAAAGTTTTGTGCTTATTCAAATATATGTCGATGATATTATTTTTAGATCCCCTAATGAAAGTCTGTGCAAGAAATTCTCTAAAACTATGCAGGATGAATTTGAAATGAGCATGATGCGTGAGTTAACCTTCTTTCTCGGGCTTCAAGTGAAACAACTGAAGGAAGGAACTTTTATTCATCAAGAAAAATATGCTAATGATCTTGTCAAAAAGTTTGGACTGGATAATTGCAAAAAGGCTGATATACCAATGTCAAGTTCCTTGAAGATAAACAAAGATGAAGGAGGAAAGAAAGTCGACCAGAAGCTATACAAGAGTATCATTGGCTCACTTATTTATCTTACTGCTTCTAGACCTGACATTTTGTTTAATGTTTGCATTTGTGCCAAATTTTAAGCAGACCCTAAAGAATCTCATTTAAGTGCTGCAAAGCGTATTATCAAATACATTGCTTCAACTTCAAGTCTTGGTCTTTGGTATCCTAAGAAGGGAGACTTTACTCTTCTTGGATACTCAGACGCAGATCTAACCGAATGTAGAGTTGATAGAAAGAGCACCTTGGGTACCTATCAACTACTTGGAAGCAGGACAATGTCTTGGTTTTCAAGGAAGCAAAGTACAGTAGCTCTCTCTACAGCAGAAGCAGAATATGTAGCTCTTGGAAGTTGTTGTTCACAAATTCTGTGGATAAAACAACATCTAAGAGGCTTTGGAATTGAAGATTCATGCACGGAGATTATATGCAACAACACCAGTGCAATCAATTTCATCAAAAATCCAATTCTTCACTCAAGAGCAAAGCATATAGAGATTCGACATCACTTCATTAGAGATCATGCTCAAAATGGAGAAGTTTCGATTCAGTTTGTTAACTCAAAGAACCAATCGGCGGATATATTCACAAAGCCTTTGGAGAAAAATCAATTTGAAGCTATTCGTTTAGACTCAAAATCTTAAAGTCTCGAGGAAATTCAGACTCGGGATCGAAAGTCTAAAGATACCAGACTCAAATGATCAAGTTTTTTTTTCTTTAGTAAGTTATTTTATTTTATATCTCGAATCTCATCTTAAAAGGTACGATCATCAACCGTGTTTGATTATTGTTATCTTTAATTGACGTGATTATTGCAATGTTTCCTTTTCGAAAAAGGAGTTATTTTTTAAATGACCATTATCTAATTTCTCGAAAAAGGCAGTTATTTTTTAAAAATGCATCTTTTTACTTTCTTTTATGACATTTCGTATGCCTCTCTTTAACTGTTTATGCACTGTTGTTTTTTCTTCGCTTTACTCTCCAAAAACCCTAAGAAAGCACCGATCTTCCATTTATGTTTTCTTCTCTTGTTTAATTTTTGAAAAAGTTGTCATCTTTCTTGGGAAAGTCAAGTTTGGAATCTTTCAAAAACTATGAAAGATATCGTCTCAAAGGAAGTCTTCGAGGATTGCAAGCAAGGGACCGCAAATGCGTGAGGGGCCTACGCACTTCGATCTCACTGAGGAAGAAGAGTCTCCTAGTCAGCAGCAGAGCCCACAATATTCTCAGCAGCGTCATTCTCCTCCATCTAGTCCACATGATGTTTGTCATCAAGAAAATGAAGAAATCATCAAAGGCGCTGATCCTGTAAGAATTCAAAAGCCCTCTTTTATTTACAAGCTTTATCGTGCTTTGAAAAGAGGTGGAACTCCATTGAACTACATCGATGAGTTTCTTAAGGACAAAGGGTATGGAAATGAGTATATCTTTTTACGAATTATGGAATGTTTGGGAATTGCCCTTACGGGGTTAGCAGAAGAAACCCTTGCTAATATCCCAAGTGATCCGCTTGTTGAAGAGTTGAATCAGCTAGATGGGAATGATGATGATAAGTTGTACAGTCAGTTTCAACCGAGAATGGGTGTTGCGGCAAAAATTCGGGAAAAAAGGACCGACTTGTTTCGATCAGAGGAACAAAAGCTTTTATACTCTAAGTTGTTGAAGCGTGGGATGATAAACCCTAGAAGTGTGGATTTTGATTTCCTTGATGCTGTGAATGTTAATTTGAGGGAAAAATTCAATCTTCTTCAACTTGAACAGTTCTGTTCTGACTCTACAGAAGCCTATGCTGAATTCACTACTTATTTCTATTCGAATCTTAGTTTCTTGGATGCGAATAGATTCTCTTTTAGTGTCCGAGATCAGGACTATGTGGTGGATGTAGATATGTTGGCTGATGTCATTGGGGTTGAGAGAGGGAGATATCAACCGATCAATGTCCCAATTGCCCATGCTACATTGTAACTTGTTAAGGATAGAAGGATGGAGGAAAAGATTTCCTACTTGAGGATGAGCGCATTTAACATTCTGCTTCACAAGATTGTCATTAATTGCCTCAGATCCAAATCTACTTCAAAGACTGATGTTTCAAACTTAGAGGCAAAGCTGATGTATGCCATCATTGCTGGGAAAAAGTTTTCTCTTCCTCACACTATTATGTTCCATATGAATAGAGCAGTGGTGAAGGATAAATGTCAACTTACTTATCCAAGTCTTGTAACAAAGTTATTCAGACATTTGAATGTTCAGCCTCCACGAATTCTCTGTACTCGATCTTGTGATCATATGGTGGTAGGACTGAAAATGGTGACTAAAATGCGTCTGAAGGAACTTAGCAAGGCGTTGGAGAAATTCAAGGAGAAGACCCATTTCAAAACTCATCAAATCTCTTCTGCAGCAAAAAGAAAAGGGAATGAGCCCATGGTTGCTCCATCCAAGAAAAGAAGAGCTCTCATCGTTGAGGATGAAGATGATGAGGAAGACATCACCATTTCTGCAATGGCATTGAAAAACCTGAGCCGTTCTGTTCCAAAATCAAAGGAACAATAAGAGAAAGACTCAGAATAGAGGACTAGAGAAAGAGAAGAGAAAGAAGTAGATGAGAAAGAAATAGAGGAGAGAGAAGAAGAAGAAAGAGATGCTGAGAAGGAAAGAATTGAAAAAGAAGAAGAAGAGAAACAAGATCAAGAGGAAGGAGAACATGAGGAACACTCTTCTCCACTTGGAGGCATGGAAACAGGGGGAGACCGTGAGAAAAGAGGAATGTCCTCATATCCTACTACCAGTGAGGGAGTCAGTCGCTCTCCAGCAGATCCAGAGGACATTTATGCCTCTCAATTTCTTGAGGAAGGACATGATGTTTCTTCGCCAAATCTGCGTGATTATGCTGATCTGCCATCGTCTGCCTTTACTCCATCTGACCGTGCAGAAGCCAGTACGCAAACCGATAATTCAGCAGATTTTCGTAGAATTCTTGATGTTCTCTTGGAAATGCGAGGTCAGATATATGCTCTGGGATGCGAAGTTTAGAATTTGTAGAATGCAGGACAAGCTTCTTCAATTTATTTGAATGATCATATCCAAGCCCTTACTCTTCAGATTCAAGCAAATGCTAAGGGTGAAGATGTAGCTCAACTGAAGGAAGAATTGAAAAAGCCGGAAGGCATCGTTCAGTCAATGGGAGATTTCCAGCTTGTTCGTATTCCCAAGCAATCTTGACTCTATTCCATTTCATCTCAACCTTTTTTATGCTGACAAAAAGGGGGAGAGATGCAAGATTTGAAACTTTGAACTTGAACTTTTGATTTATTTTGATGTTTGTTTTGTTTGACTTTACTTTCGTGTCTGGATGTGGACTGAATTTGGGATTTGGATTTGACTGCTTGTATTAAGTACTATTGATATCTTATGGATGGCTTTACTCACATGCAAGACTAACCTATTTTTCTGTGGTTGCAGATTCTAGTGTTATCATTCATTAAGCCATTTATCTTTATAAGATATCCATATTTGTTTGAGTAATATTTTGCAGGTCAAAGTTATCCAAATCTGCAGAAAAGTTTTGTCACCATCGAAAATGGGGAGATTGTTGGAGAAATCTTCGTGAAGTGTTTTGAAGCTGACAAAACGTTTCCATCAGTCTAGTTTGAAGATTTGTAGACTCTATTATTTAAAGTCTGAAGACATCCGAACTGCCAGACTCAAGACTCAAAGTCTATTCTCATTGACAGTTTCTAATCCGTTGAAGAAAGGCTATCAAGAACTGGATGTTTCATTAAGGATGTGACCTTATCGACTGGAGAAGATCTCTTTGTTGGATATGATACAACAGAATCCTTTATTTAATCATGATTGATTCGGAGATTAAGGATCCGATGATTGGCGAAGTATATTTGAAAGGTTTTACTTATGGAAACCAAGATCTTGATTGTATGGGCGAACATGATTGATGGGCTATCAACATGTTCCTTTAATAGCTCAAATGATCTTCCTAATTGATTCCGTCCAACGGGTAGATTGGAGGAATTCCTTTGGTAAGTGCCAACGGGTATGATGGCATAAAGGAGTATATAAGGAAGACGTTCCAGTTGTTCGAGTGGGTGTACGATAGAAGAATTCCAAAGTCTGAAACTCCTTGGTCTTAGTCAATTCATTTGAGTGAAATTTTGTACGCAAAAGAGAGTCTATATTCATGAGAAACCTTAAGGAAATGTGGTAGAATATCTACACAGTGGAATCAATGGAGAACTTTGCTGTAACATCTCTTTTGTTCATAGTGAAATCCAGCTAGTGGGCTATCAGTGCGGAAGAGTGGACGTAGGCTTGGAATAAGCCGAACCACTATAAACCTCGTGTTCAATTTTCTCTTCCCTACTCTCTGCTTTACTTTGATCTTAATACGTTTTCGTTAACGAAATGAGAACTTTCTTTCGATTGTTTATTTCGTATTGCTCACTTATCAAGAGAAATTATTATACACCTATTCACCCCCTCTAGGTTCTTATACTAGCTATCTCATCGACCACCATGTAAAATTAATTTACATGTGTCGATACCCTTCACTTCAATTCTTGAATTATTCCCAACATATATCCATCTTCTTCTAGGGTGTACCTGATGATATTCCATAAATGCTTCTCGATCTCTAACTACGTGATTTGTTGCTCCTTAGTCTATAGTTCACATTGGATGAGATTCAGCAAGCATCACAGTGTTAGAAACAAAAGCATTATTTAAAGTAATTGAGTAATAAGGTACCTCTTTCAGCTCAGCGCATTCACGAGCAAAGTGACCCATATTGCCACAATTGTAGCACTTCATCTTGGCCTTGTCCTTCTTCCAAGCACGCTTCTTGCATTAGAAAGTCTTAACCATTTTAGATGCCTGATCAGTCCTCTTCCCTTTATTGTTGAATTGATGATTCATTTTGCGCTTTAAGCCCAAAGCCTTGCGTGAACTCAATTCAGCAACATAAGCATGGATAGAGAATCTCATAGCCTCTAGGCGTTCATCCTCTAATTCCAAATGACACGCAATATTATCAAAAGTAACAATATTTTCATTATGTGTCATATTGATTTTCATATGCTCCAATTGTCAGGAAGAGACCTTATAACAACATGAACTTGCTGTTCATCAGTAAGGGAGTGACCTGCCGACTTCAACTCGCAAATCATGTTTGACATCTCCCGAAGATGCTACCTTATCGTTACATTTGAGCGCTTTCGGTATGTGGCAAACCTGATGGTGAGTCTCCTCAACATAGTGGCAAATTATCTTTCAAGGCAACTCACATGGCTTGAGCTTTCTCATAACTTTAAAACTCACACGTGAGATCATCTTGCATACAACTCAGCAACGTGATTCGAGCAATGCTATTTTTCTTTTTCTAAACTTGATAAGCTTCTAGATCTCTCCTATATTGAGCTAAAGTTCTATGCTCAAGTTCATCCATAGTGTGGTTGAAAGTTTCCAAAATCTCTTACTTCTCAATGATGTATTGAACCTTTCGGTGTCAAATATCATAATTGTCACTGTTCAGCTTCTCACTAGCTTCTCACCCTTATTGAGGTCAACCACAATGGTCTTAGATGCCGAAACCATAATCAATTGTTATAACACATTGACATAACAAATATAGAATCAATACTAGCACACTTTTCAAAGTAACACACATATTTTATTTGCAATAAAGACAAACTAAATCAATGATAATTCAACAAAAGACACAGGAACAAAAGTTCACTATGTTCCCAATCAGCTCCTATGTACGATTGTTCTATTACCATTAATTAGTTTAATTTGTGCAAATTTTAAGTTCTAAATGATAATTTCTTCAAATTCTACCAACTTACGAATTCCCACTAGGAAAAATAATTACACGACTTCATATAATTTCTACATTTTTCCATTAAAACAAACACATAGCATGATTTGAACCAACATACAAAAAACAATCATGCTATAGTTACAATCAAAACCGCAATTCAACATGTAACGGAAAAAGAAGAATTTCCTATCATTGTTCGAATTTTCTTCGAACTAGAAAATTGCAATTATATTAAACTATATACATGCTACCATCAAACTAAGCTCTACATAGCGTATATTATATCATTTTTATGTAGGCAACCTACTATATTTCCAAAAAGTAAAGAAAATACAAGTTACAAATGAAAAAACTATGCATTTATACCCTAAAAATACACGTACTTAGGGTTTCGAGCACAATTTTATACATTTATAAAATTCAAACATCCAAAATAAATATACCATAGTGTAGAAGACATTTATACGAACCAAATGTCGCTGACCATGCTTCAATCAGAGCTCTCACGCGCCCACACGCGCCAGCGAGCCAAACGGTTCCTATCCGGTTCGACCGGTCCAACCGATGACCGGTCCGATCGATTTGACCTTTGAATCGGTCGACTGGTCCAACCCGTTAACTAGTTAACGGTTGGGTCGGGTCACTGGTCAACCTCAGGTTGGGTTGCCGGTCGAGTCGCCGGTCGGTGACCAGCCGGCCAACCGCCGCCAGCGGTGACGTCATCCAGCAACCGATCATTGGATGACATCAGCGTGACGTCATCACGCATCGGTTCACCGATCGACATGTGTTACGCACGCGCTAGTGTTCCCAGTACTTCAGGCACGTGACGCCCACACACATCGGCTTCTGGCTGCACATGTGGGCGCGTCCGGCGTCTTCCAGTGGCGCTCTACTCATCATCGGACTTGTCTCAACGAGTACTTTCAACCTGTATATTTAAAAATTAATTTTTGCCAAAGAAATATTTCGAAAAATGGCCAAAACCGTACAGGTGTACACGACCCCGAACCCGTTCTTCGCTTCAGTTCGTTTTTGACGATTAAGATTGTAATTACAAGCAATAAACATCAAAACAGTGTAGAATACAATCTCTTGATCTCAATATCAAGCAGTAAATGAGAAAATTTGATGAAAAACAAGGCAAAAATCACGACCGGGCTCTGATATCAATGTTGTAATTCAAGTCGGCGAAATATGACTTACCTCTTTCGATGCGCGATCAACAATATACCCCGGAACAAACGTTGAATTTGCGGATGAATCACGACCAAAATTAATTCATGTTGGTCTGAATGCAATCACAAGGAAAGTATCAGATTTCTACAAAGATAAATGCAAACTGTTCTCGTAAAGAAGAAATGAAACGCCTTCTCTTTGATGGAAATAGGACAAGAAAATGAAAACTTTCTTTTCTGTACGTACATTCTTCTAACACGTGCCAACAGTTGTCTTCGGGAGTCTTTTATATGACTTCATCACACCCTTTCAAATGGTGTCTTTCCATCGTAGCATATTAAGGCGAAACGGTGCATTTTCATCACACCCCATCATGGACGTACTAATTTAACACAACAAAGGGGATTGAGAAGAGGAAAGTAGACGAGGGAATGAGAGTGAAAACGATGGATTGACCCAGAAGTTGATTGAAGTTGTGCTGCGTTTGAAATTTTGTGGAAATTTCTAGGAAAAATCTTGGATAACCTCTGATGCTTGACGCCGGAGTCTTTTATAGAAGCTTGAGGTTCATAGAAGCTGGATTTGAGTCTCAGTTGCTGTCGAGACGGAAGAGCTAGCAATTTATAGAAGCTTGAGGTTTACATGTTGCTTCAATTCACGTTAACATTAAATCAATCCTAACCAAAGGTTTAAATTCGTGATTGATGATTTTAATAAGTGATGTAATTTTTTTGAATGTGTCGGGATTTTTTTGGTGGTAGATGTTTAATTCATGATTGATCAAATTTCTTTTTTTTAATAATCCGAGGGACAAAAACGTGAGGACTCAACAACTTGGACAATCATGAAATAATATGCAAATGTCATGAATTGATTAAGCCATACATTTGGCTTGTGCAAGTGGCCTTAATTTAGAGTAGTGCGTCGAATTTATTTACTCAGGTAAATATCGTTAGTTTTCTCCCTGATTTTGAGCGTGTGTTAAGGAGATTGATTTCTCACAAAAAATTAGGAGATCCATATGTAACCATGTGCATCTCTTGTTCATTGATAAACACCGCAGGTTTAGTGGAGGAACTACTTATTGAGATAACTTGAGGCTATCGATGATTTGCTATGGTCTGACATGAGTTCCCTAGAGGTCAACGATACCTACTATAATCTCTTGTTCATGGAGAGAATAAGTATTTTATTTTCTTTAGTTTAATAAGTTTTTAACTTTAACCATACATGTGTTGATCTATATTCAGAAAATGGCGGACAATGCCTTGATTTGGAAACGGACGACAAAATGTATTAAACAAAAGAATAAAGCCGAAAGTTTTGCTACAATTTTCAACTTATAATTTATCATCAGTTATCGTGTGAGTTTGTGAGGCAAATGGATCCTCAAAGGTGAGTCACCTTAAATAAAGATTCTCACATGCCCACCTTTTGAGTAAAAATAGATGACTTTTAGCCAATTATTTCAGTCTCCGCAAAACAGGCAATGTTTAGAAACGAGGAGTGTAGAGGTGCGTTTAGTAAGGTTTCTGTTGAAAAATTGTTTTAAGAAATAGAAATAGAAAAAACTATTTCTGTTCCGGGAAACAATTTTTGAACAGAAGAACGCGTTTGGTAAATTTGTTCCTGGAATAGAAAAAGAACAGAAATACATTTGGCAAACTTGTATAATTTTTTTGTTTCTTTTAATTTTTTAATATTTTTATTTTATTTTTCCTTTTTTTCTTTTTTTTTTTTTTTTCCTTTTGGCCGGTCGCCGGGTCTTGGCCATGGCTGGTGACCGGCCGACAAGGGCCGACAACCTCGCCTAGCCACGGCAAGGCTCGCCGGCCCTCGGCGAGGTCGAGCCCGTCGCCTAGTAGTGGCCCGGCAAGGCCAAGCCTCGTCGGTGGCTGGGTGAGCTCGGCCTCGCCGGATCTGGGCAAGCTCGAGCTCACCTAGCCAAGGTGAGGCCGAGCCTCGCTAGGGGCTTGGCCTTGCCAGGGGCTGGCGACACTCCGGCAAGGTCATCGGCCCTCGACGCCGGGTCGGCGGCCATGGCCGAGGCCAATAACCGGCCAAAGAAAAAAGAAGAAGAAAACAAGAAAACAAGAAAGAGAAAAAAATATGAGAGAAAAATTGTTTCTTGGAAGTATTCCAGAAACAAGAAACAAGTTTTTCTTGTTTTTTGTTTTTGTTTCAAATTTGTTCCTGGGAACAAAAAAATATAGTTGGAACAAAAATGCAAACAAACGTGTTTTTTTTTTTTTTTTTTTTTTTTTTTTGTTTCCTAGAGCAAAAAAACAGAAATTATGTTCATGACTAGAAAAAAAGAACATAAACAAACAGGGCCTAGGTGGCACTGGAATGAGAGCTGGTGTGTGATTCCACCCATTCAACCGGTCCAACCATTTATGGAGACGGGTGTGGTTATAAAAAATGAAGTAAAAAAATAAGCAATATATGTAATGATAATTTCAAAAATATAGTGTGAATCCACATGTAATATTCATATGCTTTAAAGGATTTTAGGTGTTTCTGCATAAAGTAAAAATCGATTTTATTCCTATCAATTGTAATAGGCTGAATTGTATAAATGTCGGTGAGCAGAGACCCGCTAATTTTCCAAGTTCACCCTTTAATTTCCAGGTCACAACAAGAAGATAGTAAAACAAGATGTCATACAATTACTATTTAAGAGACATAAAAGCTCAGAGAGGCAAATATTGGTGCCTCTTAAATGAGTTTGTGTTAAGTTATTTCACCCATTTTTGTTTCTGATAGATTTATGAGATGGGCTTAAGGCCCGTCCGCCCATGCTGGGCCCAAAAAGCCCGGCCCACGGGAATAGGGCCCGTGGATGGGGGAAGGTATAAAAGGGAGGAGAGAGAGAGAGATGGCACCGGTTGGAAAAACAGATGAACGTACGCTTTTCTCCCGCGCGCTCTCTCTCTCTCCAAAAAGACAAAAAGAATAGTAAGGCAAACGGCACTTTCTTCTTCCCTTCAAGGCGTCATCGGATCGAAAAGGGCCAGTTTCTCTTCCTCTATCGGCGTCGGTGTCTAATCTGTGACTAACAAAGTACGCTCGAATCTGTGGTGTGCTTTACGATCGGTGATATGTGTTATTCCCGGGCTTCGTCTTCCGCATTGATTTAGGGGTTCGATTTAGTGTCGAATCCGTTTTTCGGGGATTCGTTATTCCCAACATTGGTATCAGAGCCCGGTTCGCATTTTCTCGATCTATTTTGATGTTTTTGAATGGTTTTTCGCGAAAGAAATTCGATCGTACGGATCGGGGCGAGAAATCCCGACACCCGAGCGCTGTTCGCCCATTTTTCCGAGTTTTCGTAAGTCGAAATCGAATTATGAACACATGGGGAGAAAGGCGACGTCGAGACGAGGCCGGCGACATGTCGCACGCCGCCGGGAGACGCTGCACGCGCCCACATGGGCGGCCAGAAGCCGCTGCGCGTGGGCGCGACGCGCCCGGAAGCGCTGGCTTCACCAGCGCGTGCGCCACATGCGCCAAGGACGAACCGGCACGTGCGCGCCGGCGACCGGCGAAACGGCACGCGCCGGTCGGCGAACCAACGCGTGCTGACGTCATCGTGACGTCACCCAACGGTCGGTAACTGTCGAGATGACGTCATTGATGACGTCAGCGTCGACAACGGTTGGCCGGCCGGTCACCGGCCGACGACCCGACTCGACGGCAACCGACCCGACCCGATCAGCCTGGCGCATGCCGCGCACGTGTCGGCTGACGTCTGCGTGACGTCAGCACGCTCACGCTCGAGGCACGTGCCGGCTGACGTCTGCGTGACGTCAGCCAGCGCACGCACGCGGCACGTGCTGTCGGTTCGTCCAACCGGCCCGGCCGGTCCGACTGGCCCGACCGGTCCGTCCGGTCCGACCGGTCCACCGACCCGCGTGCCCTTTGACCGTTGACCGTTGACCAACCGTTGACCATTGACCGACCATTGACCGTTGACCGATCGTTGACCATTGACCGACCGTTGACCGTTGACCGACCGTTGACTTTGACTGTTGACCCACCAAAAAAAAAAATTTGTTTCTTTTTCAGTCATGCCTATGTGTGTTATAAGTAATCCATTTTTTTAATTCTGCATTTGTTGCATGAATTATGGAAAATTATGTATTTTCCCTTTTGTACATTATGGATTATAAGTAATCCATTTTTAGTTCTGCATTTGTTGCAGGAACTATGATGCGTTATGCAAGGATACCTGCAATCCCGAGAACGGACGAGGGAATTGCAAGACTTAAAAGGCTGATGACAGAGTTAGCTGATTATCGGTGGCATGACGGTGATTTAGTATCACATGTGGTCAGGGTCAATCAGATGATACAGGAAATCATCTGGAATGGTTATCTTATGCCGGATTTTGAGAAGGTGCCAACTTTGATGAACACTCTTCCACCTGAATGGCAAGCAGTGTTAGATCGGCTATGGGAGGTCAACGTGGTCCCGGGTTATAGGAGGCTAGTGGAAGCTTTTGTAAGAGAGTACTATAGGATTGAGTTGGCCAAAACTTCAACCCTTAGATTGAGCGCCACGTGCGTAGAGTAAATGCACCTTGGTGGCGACATGAATGCTCTCCAAAAGTTTTTCCATTGTTGGCAAATGTGCCTTCAGTTTTCTCAGATGTTTTAACTGATAGATTAGAAGGGACATTCCCTATTTATTTCTATGATTAATTATGTAATGTTTCTTGCTCGATTGTTGTTGATGTAGCAACCGACATTTTAGTTGTATCATGTGAAAGCATTGTTATTTTATTGGATGTTAAGATTTTATTTGCTTTCGCTATTATTGTTCTTTGTGGGTAATTAGTCGTGGGTAGTAATAGAAGTTTTTGTAACTTCATAGAATTTATTTGCATAAGACAATTATATTAATAATAATTTTGAGTTAAGATTTTTGGAGGATGATTGGAAACATAGTGACATTTTGATTCGAAGCCTTACTTGAAATTATTCATTAATATGATGGGTCTATGCAAATAAGGATGCATAAATGATAGGCATTAATTATTCGTGCATGTATGTCTGATGTGTTTAGAACGATGGTTCAGCAACTAAGAATGTAATTGCTGATATGAACGGCAACAATTGTGAAATATTGAATATGAAGATTCAATATGTGCTGGAAAAGCAAGAAGCACTAGAAGCTCTTGACCATGTTATGGAAGATCTTGAGGATGCCATGCGCCACCTTGAGCTAGCTGAGAATCGCCTAACGGCATTTGAGCCGAACATAGATATTTGCTATGCTGGTTCTAGCTCAGAAATGGCTTTGAGCTCTAAGCGCAAGCGTATTGATTCGTTCAATATGTGGGAATGCAAAGGATCGAGTTCTTGTTGCAAGAAATCAAGAGTTAACCAACACAAGAGAGGAAAACGTCCTCAAGAGAAGAAAATGTCAAGGGTGAGGTGTTACAATTGTGACAAGAAAGGTCACTATACTCGCAACTGTAGTGAGCCGAAAAAGGTCAATACCTCTTGTACATTTAAGAACTTTGCTTATGTGTCAAGTTCTGAAATATTGGCTGAATCCAATCCTATGTGGACTGTAGATTCATGAGCGATAGACCATGTAGCGAAGGATAGAGGATCTTTCGTGGAATTCCGACGAGTACCAACTGGAACTAAGTGGATCTATGTGGGATATGACTCCAGAGATGAAGTTAAAGGGATTGGCACCTGCCAATTGAACATGCATAGTGGACGCATCTTGATGTTCTATATGCTCTGGAAATTCGTCGAAATTTAGTGTCTGTCTTAGTGTTGGTTAAGCTTGGTTTTGGTATGAACTTCCATAATAAAGGTGTAAATTTGTGTTTAGATACAAACTACTATGGTTGTGGTCATTTATTGAATGGTTTTATTGTACTAAATGTTGACTGTGATGATGTCAATATGTTATTCCCTTGTTTCACGTCTTCTACCTTATATGATAATGATGTGAATATGGTGGCATGCTAGACTTGGTCATATGAGCCAACAACATATGAATAGACTAGCCAAAGAGGGCTTGTTGGGCAATATTGAAAAAGTCGATTTGTCCATATGTGAGCATTGTCTAGTAGGGAAAATGACAAGGAAACCATTTGGAAAAGGTAAAAGAGCTGAATTTTCTCTGCATTTAATCCATTTGGACGTCTGTGGTTCAATGAATGTGAGAGGAAGGCATGGGGCTGTTTATTTCATCACTTTTTTTTATAGATGATTATACTCGAGTCGGATATGTCTATTTGATTTCTCATAAATCTGAAGCATAAGTTGTTTCAGAAGGTTTATGAACCAGGTAGAAAATCAATTAGACAAGAAAATAAAGGTATTTAGATCCGATCGAGGTTGAAAATATTTATCTAATAAGTTCAGAAAAATATGTAATGAAAAAGGAATAGAAAAATAGTTGTCTATTCCATATACTCCTCAACAAAATGGTGTTGCAGAGAGAATAAACATAACCCTACTAGAATGGTTAGGTCCAAGATGGCGCATGCTAACTAACCTATCACTTTTTGGAGTGATGCGTTGTTAACTGCTGCCAATATACTTAACTGGATGCCTTCCAAATCAGTTATTTCCACTTCATATGAGTTATGGACAGTTTGAAAACCGGACTTAAGTTTTCTTAAGCCATAGGGTTGTGCTGCCTATATTCATTAGTCCTATCACAAGTTTGGGAAATTAAGTCCCAAAGAAAATAAGAGTATTTTCATGAGATACTGCGAACACTCAAAAGAGTATGTGTTCATAGGTGAGCAGGAAAGTGGGAGTATAACTGAATTTGAATCATGAGATGTCACATCCTTAGTGGATGAATTTCCTAAGAGGGGCAAAATAGGGGAAAATTACTCCCTATTTAAAACCTTGGATCCAGATAATGATGTCAGTGGAGTTCGTCCAAGTGGGAGTAATATGAGATGTGATGAATTGAATTTAACTCATTATCAATTGCAACCACCGATGTGACGACATCATCATTACCTAATTCAAGTGGGAGCATGATGGGGAATGATGTGCTAAGTGTACAATCTCCTATATGGTGAACAAGTCGCCAAAGTATTCCCCGTCGATGTTTTGACATTGAAAGGGAAACTTTTATGGTTGCTCCACAAAATGAGGATGAGCCAATGAATATTAATGAGGCTCTGAATTGCCCTAATAAGGAAAAATGGATTCATGCAATGAAAGAGGAAATGGAGTCAATGAAATCAAATTAAGTCTGGGAACTGGTTGATCTTCCAAAAGGACACAAAGCTATTAGGAACAAGTGGGTTCTCAAAATAAAGCAAAAGGCTGATGGCTCGATAGAAAGGCATAAGGCTCGCCTTGTGGCGAAGGGGTATAATCAACAGGAAGAAATTGATTATGAAGATACATTTTCTCCTGTAGTAAGATTTACCTCGATTCGCATTATTCTGGCAATAGTGGCTAGTCTGGATCTTGAGTTACATCGATGGATGTAAAGACTCGCTTTCCTCAATAGAGAATTAAAGGAAGAAACATATATGGAACAACCTGCTGGTTTCATAATGAAAGGCCAAGAAGAAAATGTATATCGATTTTTTTTTTTAGGTCGATATATGGCCGTAAGCAGTCATCGAGACAATGGTATATACATTTTCATAATGCCAAAATGGCATATGATTTTACAATGATAGATGAGGATCATTGTGTATATATCAAAAGATTTAAGGATCAATTTGTGATCATATCATATCATTATATGTTGATGATATACTAATTACTAGAAACAATATGGAGTTTGTTAATACTGTCAAGAGTTGGTTGTTTTCCAACTTTGAGATGAAGGATATGGGTGAGGTTGCATACATTCTTGGAGTTAAGATTTCAAAATTGTAAACCCATAGACACTCCTATTGCAAAAAGGTGAAGGATTGAGCCATAGTCTGTGTCCAAGGACTCCACAAGAGAAGGAACAAACGAAATATGTTCCTTATGCTAGTGCTGTTGGGAGCTTGATGTACGCTATGATGTGTACAAGACCTGGAGTATGTTTTGCAGTTGGAATTGTGAGTAGATACCAATCCAATCCAGGTCCAGCACAATGGAAAGTCGTTAAAAGAATACTAAGGTATCTAAAGGGAACTGCTGATTATACGTTGAGTTATAAAGGAAAGGATCTGTAACTCAAAGGCTATTCTGATGCTGATTGGGGGAGGAGATTTAAATGAAAGGAAATCTACCTCTTGATTTCTTTTCTTACCGAATAATGGCACCATATGTTGGAGCAGTAAGAAACAAAAGTGTATAGCCTTGTCCACGATGTAAGTTGAGTTCGTGGCATTATCAGCAGCAGTGTAAGAAAGTGTTTGGCTTAAGAGATTTTTGGATCATTTAGGTGTTATTGGAAGTGCTGCAGATTAATTGTTGGTTAACTGTGATAGCCAAGCAGCAAAAGCGTACACCAAAGATCCAAAATATCATGGCAAGACCAAACATATAGATACCAAGTATAATCTTGTCAAGGATATGGTTGCACGAAAAGATGTGAACTTAGAGTACATACTACGCATAGAATGGTAGCAGATCCTATGATAAAGCTAATACCTAGAGATGTGCTTTGTGGCCATATGAAATCTCTAGGATTGCGTAGAGGCTAATGTACGAATATTGTAATTTCCCTAAGTGTTCACATTTGATGAATTTGTGTTTTCATCATTAATGCCTATGAATCTTTGTTTGATCTTTATGCATCTTAATGCTTAGTGCATTACTTTAAGTTGAGAAAGTATGTCGGGAGATATAAGATTAGCCCACTCACACGGGTAATCGCCTCTATTTACTGTGTGATAAATAGAGATGAGACTGTTTTAAAGCTTATTATCTAGGTGATAATCGAGAGCTCAAGCTTAAAACACGTATGTCACCTTAACTAGGTGTTAAGATGAGGATATAATACTTACTATGTCCGAAAGTAAAATACCCCACATATTTCACTTTATCTGTCTAAGATGCCAGATGTGAGTTCTGATGAATTTTGTGAATGAGCAGATACGTGAACTCAAGTTAGACATTGGGTATGTCTGAACTATCATCTGTACGGTATTGAAAGGTGTAGACATACGCTCCATGGGAAATGAGTTAATACCGTAATACGTATTTCATACTACGTATGCATGAGACGACCAATAAGAGTGGCAAAAGTTTGATCTCAACTTTTATGCCGTGTGAGACTCTTGAGGAATAGAGTTCCTCAGTTTTAGTCCCCTCATGACTCTTACTTATTCTCAAGATTTCTATTTAGTGTTTGCTATCTTAGGATGTTGCCAATGGTCATGAGTTTGATTCGATCTAATGGGGCATTTCTAGAAAAGCAAGCTGAACTGAAATTGAGAGTTTGAAGGAAAGAGGAAGATCGATTTTGGAAAATCACATTGTAGTTTTGTATTCACCGGTTAACCAATTATGACTGTTTTTGTGATAATCATAATTGTGAATACAATATATATATCATTGTTTAAAAGAGATCAAGAGAGATATAAATGTGATCGATCGATCTAGGGTACGCATACTAAATCTACTCGAGTGTGACGCCCATTATGAGCTGCTATATATTCCTGAGATATATAGCAACGAGCTCTCAAAGTATGCTGGTCGCACGGATTATTCACCAGTATGAATGTTGAAGAGAGGTAAAGAGAATCTTGTTCAGCCCACCATGTGCGAGTGGGAGATGATAGATTTATGAGATGGGCTTAAGGCCCGTCCGCCCATGCTGGGCCCAAAAAGCCCGGCCCACGGGAATAGGGCCCGTGGATGGGGGAAGGTATAAAAGGGAGGAGAGAGAGAGAGATGGCACCGGTTGGAAAAACAGATGAACGTACGCTTTTCTCCCGCGCGCTCTCTCTCTCTCCAAAAAGACAAAAAGAATAGTAAGGCAAACGGCACTTTCTTCTTCCCTTCAAGGCGTCATCGGATCGAACAGGGCCAGTTTCTCTTCCTCTATCGGCGTCGGTGTCTAATCTGTGACTAACAAGGTACGCTCGAATCCGTGGTGTGCTTTACGATCGGTGATACGTGTTATTCCCGGGCTTCGTCTTCCGCATTGATTTAGGGGTTCGATTTAGTGTCGAATCCGTTTTTCGGAGATTCGTTATTCCCAACAGTTTCTTATTCCTTTTTTTTTTTTTTTTTTTTTTTGCTTTTATGTTATTCAGGGTTTAATCAATAAAGCCAGATTATCAAGCAAAGAAGTGATCATGAACCAAGTGCTGATAGAACATGAAAAGTAGACATATGATGACACACGTACCAGGTGTGGCTTCGCTCTAAGGATGCAAAAGGGACAGAGATTTCTGGGCCGCTGACTTGTCTGCAAGATGGATGAAGAGGAAGGCAAACCAAAACCAGTCCTGATAATACCACAATATAATTGGAGATCTCAGTACAAAGCAAAAGCATGGCGACACTAGTGGGGGAATAAAACTGCAGGGAACTGAAAAATGATTGAAGAGAAAATGTAATGGAGGAAGATGTTTCAACACCTTCAGCTTGGACTTGGAACAACTAGAGGATGAAGGGATTCTTTGCCGAGTTCTCGCAATGGGCCAATGACAGAGAGAAGGGGGGTGGCGCGGGAGTGTGAGAGAGAGAGGGAGGAAAACACATAATTGCCGAGTCCGATATGTCTAAAGGGTAAACAGTTGGATGGGCCAATTTTATAATGACCACTACTCACTCTACTTTTGACTTGAACGGAGTTGCCAAAGTACAAGCTCGCGTTAGGTAGCCAGGACTGTCGAATCAAATACGACTTAGATCAGATACTAAGCCCGACTTATTGGACAGGCAGCTATCCACAATTTCAGAAGCCATGTGCTGTAACTGGTCAATGCGTCTTTCTCGAGAAACCATACCTCCGCATTGTCCAAACTCTCTCTCTCGCGCGCGCAAGTACACACATTCCTTGTTCATCTACAAACAACATGCAATTAACAAATTGATTAGTTTAGAGCATAAGATAAAAAGGATGAGGACAGAATTCATTAGGTTGTTCTGTTCAATTTGCCCGGATAAATAATTACAAATGACCACTGAAAGAGACAAGAGGATATGTTTGGTTTAACATTTCCAATGAGCTTTGAGGCCTCAAAATTCCTTGGCAAATGCAAATAGTGTTGGCCAATTTGTTGGAGAATTTTGGGGAAATGCAATTGTATTTCGAGAGGCCTTTAGGTCAAGGTACGTTAAGAGGTCTTTTTTTTTTCCTTTTGTCGAGACAAAATTTCATTCGTTTTGGGATTTGCTTCCTTGGAAGCTTTCTAAGTTCCAAAGATATTTTAGAAAGTAGTATTCTTGGAATGCAAGTATTGGCACTGTTCATTGGCACTGCAATTTTCATCGAGAAGTTGGATGGAGGCTAGTGATTGCCGCCTAAGAGGTTGTGTGACCTCGGCACTACCGCCTGTGGTTACACAACCCCAACTAATGAGGCTTGAGGTCGCCTAGGTTGCACAACCCTAACCGGTCGTCGGCTTGGGTCGTGCCAACCCGGGTGACCATCGACTTAAGTTGTGCCAACCTAGGCAACACGACCCAAGCCGATGGTTGCTTGAGTTCATGCTTTCTAGGCTTACGGTTGCTTGAGTTTGGGTGACTTAAGCATGTTGACACCTAAATTTTTGCATATAGATTATCTAGGCATTTAATATAGTGTTTTAAATGGAAGATGTTTTTACTTAAAAAAAAAAAAAAGAAAAAAAGAAAAAAATTAAAAATATATTAAAAAAGATTAAAAAAAGAAGAAAAGAAAAAAAGTTGGGGCCGATGATTTGAATGTGACTAACCAAGCCCAGGAGGTCAGATTGTAATTAAAACGGCAAGTTGGGGCCAAAATGCAATTTCCAAAAGTTGAGGGACCAATTTGCAAATTTTGCAAAAAGTTCGCTCGAGCCTTTAAATCATCATCTGGGCCTCCAATCGAGTTGAAATTGAATTTGGGCCAGGTAAAATATATCAAATTGGGCAAAAATGACCAAACTTGCATTAAATTTGGTATTTTTGGATAAGAAAATGGCCAACTTTGAGGGACCTTTTTGCAAACTTGGGTGGGCAAAATTGCAAAATCCGATCGAGATCTTAATCTACTATACATGAGCTTGCTAATTGATAAAAAATCGCGGCTAAATTCATGGATTAAAGCACCTAAACCAGCTGACAAATCTAGTCCTCAAGTTGGTCTAAAGTCGGAGCTACTGAGTAAGCAACTTGGTGGCCCCACTATATCCTCCTTAGCTGTCCAACCGGCCTGATCTTTGCACGTGATGGAAGATCGTAATGAGTAGTGCAAGTGGACAGAAATTTGCCAAGGATAAGCTACTGAAGGCACTGGAAAGTCGCAGCAAAATCGGCACACTCAACATCTGCAAGATTTGAAAATTCTGGCTAAGTCAAAAAGTGGGTGGATAGCTCAATTGGCAGGCTTGGTAGGTGGACAAAAAGCTTACCAAGAGATTGATGAATCCGGTGGAGAAGATCTATGAAGCATGCTATTTTGAGGGAAGAGAGAGAGGAGACGAGAGGGAGAGGAGAGAGCTCACAGCCGTCCCCCAAACAGGTCCTCAGAAGCAACTCCAGAAAATCGAAAACCCAGAAAATCTAGACTGACCTTGAGAGAGAAAAGTGAAATTTTCACATACATGCGGCCAAAATTATCCAAAACCTTCAACTAGAGAGTGAAACTTCACTCAAAGATCTTTCTATCCATAGGTTGCATGTCCCAAATAGAGTTCGGGAAGGTCTCCTAAAGCCCCCCGAAAAAAAACCCTCCAGGAGGGCCAGGAAACACTGAAAATTTTTCGAAGTGTTGAGCCCAGTTGGTCACGAGTGGAGAAAAGCCAGTGTTTTTGAGAAAGTTGAGAAACAAATGAGGAAATCCATGACTTACAAGCCAAACTAGAATACATATAGTTTGGGTTTGTTTTAATTTGGCCAACAAAAGAGGTTTTGAAGCTTGATTTTGGAGGTCAATGAAAACCTTCGTTATCATTTCTTTCTTTGCAGATCTCGTTTTCCAGTTGAAGAAGCCAACTTCCATGGGCCCCCGAGGATAATTTCTCGGCTTCCTCGACCAAGAGCCACTTGAAAATGAAACTAGGAAGCAAGGTAAGAAT
Organism: Eucalyptus lansdowneana; assembly: GCA_017140395.1. NCBI lineage: Eukaryota > Viridiplantae > Streptophyta > Magnoliopsida > Myrtales > Myrtaceae > Eucalyptus > Eucalyptus lansdowneana. The sequence continues at coordinate 31,815,467 of CM029484.1, read as the reverse complement.
CCTAGATGTATTTTTGGTCAATTTTGAACATGTTTCGACCATGAAAAATCAAGAGGAAAACTAGTCCAAGAAACTGATTTTTGAGGCTGGAATTTTTCTAAATGTTGAGATCTCTTCAAGAGTTTTGCATGTGTGCTTTTTGGAGAGGTTGTTTTGATGTGTTCGGTTGGTCATTCTCTATGATGTTTGTTGCATTTGAAAGCCCATGTTACCTACTTTCACTCGGATTAAGTAATGTTTTCTTTAGATCTTGCATGTGATAAGTGTCGGGGCTTGAATATGAGTATGTAACCTGTTTGCTTAACTTGGGTTCAAACCCAGATTTGCAAAATCAACTCAAACCCGTGTATTTGAGAACGATTTTAACTTAGTTCTAGTGTGTTTTAAGCTATGATTTATATCTAATCTTGCTCCTTGTATGTGGTAGTATAATCTTGATACTTTAGTTCCGCGTGAGATTCCTTATGGGTTGAGATTGAAAGCCGCAAACATGGCCCGACGAAGCTATTTTGGGGTAATTTAATGCATGCCAAGTGTTCGATGAAATGTGCAAACCAAATTTCGATCTTGAAACGGTTGATTTGAGCTTGATTATTGTGAGATTGATGTGTTGTGTTACTCCATGTTAGCATAGATCGGTTTAAGGAATTATTATTAATTTAAAAAAAATAATTAAAAAATATGAAAATTTCTAAAATATCAAAAAATGTTAGATGGCATCAAATCAGGATAGAAATGACATATATGAAATTTTCCTAATTTTAAAAGGTCATTTTCCTAATTTAATGCTATTTTGGTATTTTATAATAATTTTTGTAAATAATCCATTTTGCGTAGATTAAAATTATTTAAAGTAATTTCATGCATATTTGAATTCTCATTTTGCTCATGGGGGTCCTGTCCTAGGGCGTAATAACAAGGCCATGTAATATTATTTTCCCGACTTGTATCAGGTTTACATTTTTCACGCTTATTTTCAAGTCATTTCAATTTCTTGGATGTTTACTTACGCACCGTTTTTCATTAATTTGAGTGTAAATTTCTCTTCTAAAGTATGTTAGGATTAGTCTAGACATTAAGGAAAACAAACCTACGAAAACATTTGCATGGACGCTTAGCAGTTTTATAAGGATTATAATTGATAATCAAGATTGTGTGGCCATTTAGATGAACAACCTTTTAAGTTAGTGGTACTGCAAGGGCGCTAATAGAAACATTAGCGTAAACAAGTCCCCGTTCCTAGAAATCTCTAGTTGTGTAGGAATCGAGACAACACTCCCGTGTCTCGATTGATTTCTAGCCGACCCCAATAGGCTAGTGGCGACTCCCAGAAATATTTAAGCTGTTAAGAACTAAAAAAACAAAATTCAACGTCGTGCGAGGTATGGGCTTGAGAGAGCCCGCGCCTAATTTAGGGCCATTGGTCTGCCTCCTTAGGCAAATACCCTAAACCCTCTTCCTTTTCTCCCGGACGGAAAAAAAAAAAAAAAAGAGAGGTCGTGACAAAGCAAAGTTGCCAGCATTAGATCTAGCTCTCTAACAGCTAGATTTAACCTTTTGGAATCTTGCAGATGCTAGTCCTTTGCCGATTTTGGTTTTTTTCTTTTAAAAACAAACAAAAGTGCTTTGCAAAGTATGATATTTCCTAATACCATTTGAACCAAAATTATTTATTAATGTGTTTTTGAAATATATTTTACCAAATACTATTTGCATTTCTGAAAACCTCCTCAACTCAAAGGCTTTTGTATTCCAAAGATGTTGCGACCTATCCCTTCAAAACAAGGAGGAGAGTATTAGGTTTAGAGTTACTTGCTTATGAGACAAATCAAATGGTTCATACAAATGATGATCTCAGATAGACCATCATTTGCTAACGTTGCAAATGATTTTATCTATCATAAACTTGGACTCTCCTAAGTCCATACATCATGCGACATTGGACTTTTAATTTTAATAAATTAATCTTACATAAAAGTCAATTAAGGAGTCGTCACTAGCCCTTTTTGGTCGGCTATAAACCAAGTAAGATACGGATAGATATCTTACTATTTGCACAACCAAAGATTTTAGATTCAGGGATTTGATTACATTAATCCGAAAATTAATGCTATTTCAATACCTAACCTAACCACGTGGTAACCAATGCCATAGCAACCTATTGAGAAATCCATGTTTCATCTTTACCATTCCAAAATGAAGAAAATAGCATCTAAGGTATTAAAAAGCGCAGCCAAAATAATTACAAAGAAAACATACAAACATCCTAACAAAAAAAAAAAAAAAAAAAAAAAAACAAACAAACAATCCAAAAAAAAAAGAACCCAACCCTAAAGGCTTGTCCAATTTCAGATTTTTTTTAAAAGAAATTTCCAATTTTCTTTTTATTATTTTATTTTTCTGAATTTTTAATATTTTTTAAATGATTTTCTGAATTTTCCAAAATTTTGAAATTTTTATGAATTTTTAGAATTTTAAAATTAAATAAATTTTAATGGTTTTTATAATTTTTTCTGATTTTTTTAGAATTTTTATGATTTCGGGAATTTTTAGAATACTTTATTTAATTCTACTTTTATTTTAATTCTGTTAAAAATATATAATATTAGAAATTCAAAAAAAGAATTCGGACCGGGTCAAAAGACCCGGCCCCACTAAACCGACCCACACCCTATCGGTCCGGTTGGATCGAGAACCCGGCCGGCCCTAAGGCCCGCTCGGAATTAATTAGACAGGCCCATGAACTCCTTTTAAGACAACCCACTAAGATTTTGGCCCAAGTTCTAGGAAGAAAAAAAAAAAACCTAACCCACAACAAAGAAGCCCAAAGCCCCTCTGTTCCTTTTTCTTCTATTTTAAGTTTTTTTACCTTCTTCATTTCTTTTTTTGTCTTTCACTATTTTGTCTTTTTTTCCAGTCGTCTTCTACCTCCAGCCATCCTCACCGACGCCAACCTCTCGCACTTGCAACTCGATTTTCTAGGACCAGAAACACACAATGTCGCGCCACCTCCACACGAGTCGTCGGCATTCACTCCACCGCCAAACCACCATCATCCGCCCGCCGCCCGTCCCGACCGGCGACGACCGACACCAGCCGCCCACTCCGGCGACCATGAAATTTCACAAAAAAACCCTCACTTAAACTATGGTTTGAACATCGGAAATTCCAGAAATCAAACAAAAACAAAGGCACTAAAAAATGGGGAGAGACGCTGACTCGAACGGCCTTGAACCGTGGGGCTCGCCGGCATGAGGAGGCTAGCTCCGGTGAAGGGGCGTATACAAGACCAGCTCAGACAGTGCAAAGTCACATGAAAGCACATCAAAATACGAAGCAATCAGACAAGGTTCAACAATATATGAATGATCAAACATTAAACTGAGCCTCAAACGTGATCGGATAAAATATATTTCAGGGTTTCATTGAGGCATTTTGTCGAACATAAGTCATCCATTTCGAAAAATAAGTTCCCAATTTATATTCATGGCGAAACGAGCCTCAATTTCAGCATACAGATCTCGAGTTAGCATTATTGATCACAGATCATTGTTATTTCTATGTGAGGTGTTCAGATCTCGGGTTCAATGTAGAGTGCAAAAATGGGGTGGTTTTGTGACAGGCTCCTACTAGGGGTGTGCAATGGAAACTGCCTGAACCGGGAACCGGCCAAACCGGACTGGACCGGTTGGTTTCGGGCGGTTCTAGAGGGTCTCGGTCCGGTCTCGGGTTCCTATTTTTGGAACCGGTGACCGGTTGGTCCGGTTCCCGGTTTCGGGGGTTGGAACCGGACCGACCGGGACCGGACCGACCGGATGACCATTTATATATATTTATTTATTTTTAGTTTCTAAACTAATCTGCAGTACCCATCACCATATTCATTTTTCCTCTTGTAACTCTTAAGCTAATCCCTCTCCCTTTTTTAGTTTCTGAACCTATCTACAGTAACCATCACATTATATTTTCTTTTCCAAATTTTGCAATTCTCACTTTCCCTTTCCCTCTCGTAAGCCTAACCCCTCTCTTTCTTTTATTTAGTTTCTACTCTAATCTACAGTAGCCATCACATCAACTTTCATTTTCCCAAATTTTGCAATCCAATTCGGCGGCAATTCTCTCTTTGCCTTTCCCTCTCAAAATCGTAACCCCTCCCGCGAGGTCTCGCCTCATACTGCGCTTGCTCGGATACTCGGCTCTCTTCCTTCTTCGAGCTCCTCGCCCAGACGCCTCGCTCTCTCTAATGCTTGGCTAGTGCCTCGCCTTGACGCCTCGCTCGCTCTGACGCTTGGCTCTCTTCTTCCTTTGCTTTGCTTGAGATCTACGCATTTACGCTTGGCTCTCTTCCTCTTATGCTTTGCCCGAGATCTGTGCATTCTTGCTACATAGGTGCGTTTCTCGGCTTCACTTTCGTCGGTTTTAGATCACTATCTTTTTGTAGCATTTGTTTCAGTATGATCTCACTTGATATAGGTGTGGCGGTCCCATTGGAGTTTGCTTGGTTGTTTAGTCTCTAAATGGGTCTGCTAATAGGTCATGCGAAGCATGTAGCAGTAAGTCGCAGCCTCCTGTAGTCGCAGCCTCGCCTCATGCCTAGCTTCGATCAAGTTGCTTAAGCCTTGACGTCGACACCTTCCCCTCTCACAACCTTGCCTTCGGCCTTGCTCAACACTCAAATGTCTTTCCATCGTCAAAATTGGTACATTTTCTCTTTTTCCACAAGTTGTGAAAATTTTAATTGCTAATTGATTCATTGATTTGGGGGCAATCCTCTAAGGTTTATGAAATGAAACAAGTGATGGTTCATTGGAACTGAACCGGACCGGACCGGACCGATTGGTCGGTCCGGTTCTCAGTTCCAAAACCAGTCGGTCCAGTCCACGGTCCAGAAAAGTGGGAACCGGTCCTCCCGGTCCGGTTCCCGGTTCTTGGGTGGAACCGGACCGAACCGGGAACCGATCACCCCTAGCTCCTACCTGGTTTGGGGATGAAGCTTCTACTGTTAAATTTTCACTGACAAAGCTTCGATGGACGACAAGCAGTATCCCTTCTCACCCGAGAACTGCGACTGAAGCTTCCGCCCGGCTATGGGCAGAATGGTGGTATGGGATCACGGGTTTTGGGTAGGTGGGAGGGAGGGGGGTCCTCCACTGCGCAACCCCCCTTCCTCCTCTATCCTCTCTCTTTCCTCTCGGTTTTCTCTGGTTTCCTTCCTTTTTTTTTTTTTTAGGCCGAGCTCTCCCTCTCCGCGATTTTTCTCTCTCCCCTCCTATGGTTCTGCCCTTGCGCGAGCGAATTTCTTCCTGATTACCACCCGAAGCCCTCTCTCTTCCTTCGGTTTCTATACTTCGCGAACATCCCCCCCTCGCTCACGCCCTCCTCACCTTTCGCTCGTGTCCGCGGGCGTGTGCGTGAGGAGGAGAAAACAGACCGCATGGGCTGGACTTCTTCTTTGGTTTCTGATGGGCTTCCAAAACAACAAAAGCGGTAGGCTAGAAAAAAGGAAATTAAAAGATGGTCCATGAAAGCATAAATGAAATGGTCCAAAAAAGAAGCAAAAAGGAGATGGCCCAAGGGAGAGGGATTTCTTCGGGGGCAGAATATAATGCTAAGTGGGCCGGGCGCACCGGCCCACATGATTTCACTTTATTTTATCTATTATTATTATTATTATTATTATTATTATTATTATTATTATTATTATTATTATTATTATTATTATTATTATTATTATTATTATTATTATTATTATTATTATCATTATCATTATCATTATCATTATTATTACTATCATTGTGTTCATTTTCATTTTTTATTATAAATATTTTTTGTTTTACCTTTTGATAAGTTTTTGTATTTTTTTGCAAAACATATGAATATTTAAAATGTCAATAAAAAATTGAGTGCAAAAATGATTTTTGGCAAGGGCAAAGCAAGGCCGAACCTAACACAGTCAAACAAATTGGGCAACAACCTCATTGTCTATGTTTCTTTCTCCATTCTCGATGACGTGGAAAGACACAGCATTTATTTTTCCTTTTATTTGAAATTGACCTTGTAATTGCGACTTGAACATTGCAATTTGCTAACAAAGTGCACCGGCCCAGTGACCAGAGCGGGGTGGAGTGTCATTTGAAGTGGTGGGCCAAATCCAGAAAAAAAAAAAAAAAAAAAAAAAAGGTGTTTCTATTAGAGGAAGAAAAATCATTTGACTTTCAACGTATTGCAAAAAAAGAACACATAGACTTCTTGAACGGGAGAAAATATTGTGTGCACAATATGTGCTAACAGAATTAAGGGGTACTCGTTAGACATGTCGGTTCTAAACACTATGCGAAGTACATATCTAACTAACAAGAAGCAAGCTTCCGGTAGGGACTTCCAGAAGTAGTCCGATAACTTGGCGCTTAGTCTAGATACATTTCTTATTTTAATATGCCGGTGTCCGCACGTCCTAATCCCCCAATTGGAGAGAAAGTTTTTCTTCCCTCACCATTGGGAATACCTTCAAATTTTATGTCATGGAGTTCAAACAAGACGATTTGAGAACATACTGCAATAAATTGACTATGTCCTCCCTAGTTCTAAGCTTAGGTCTATTCAATGGTATCAGAGCCATGATTTCGTTTGCAATCATATATGTTCCATGCACTTAGTAGGTGAATCCAGTGCTGAGAAGATCTCTTCACATCATTACAGATCCAGAATTACTAGAAGCACTAATTTCTCTCGCCGCATCTCCATCTTCTTCAACCCCTTTAGATTTTCGTGTTTCAAACCCTTCTAAGATCGACTATCTTTATTAAGTCTCTCTTAGTGATGAAACCAAAATTTCTGAAACTCAACTTCCCCTTATGAACCCTTATTCCGCTTTTGCTAAACCTACCTCATCGTTTTCCCCCATCCGCTCTATCCGGCAACTCATTCATCAAACTCCAAAGGAAGTAAAGAAGTACGTCTAGTTTTCCAAGTTCGATCAACATCCTTTCCCTATCACTGAAAATGAGTATTTTGTTACTCTTCAAATCCCTCCCAAGTTTCCTAGGCAATGTACTCAACATGGATATTCTCATGTCCATTATGGAGTTGTTCGTCTTACTCTTACTTTTCATGATCGCAAGGGCTTGCCGGTTGTGGCAAGGATAGCATTATTGGATACTCGATTCTTAGAATACCAGCATGCTTGCATTGGTATTGTTTAAACTACTCTAAATGTCGAAACAATCTTTGTGGCTCTATATCCACACTTCAATATCGCTCTTTCAGATCCCCAGCTACTTTCTTTCCTAAAGGTCTAAGTCCAGCTCACTGGAGCTCCTCAAATTGCTGCAGCAACACTACACTACCAAATGGTCTATCAAGTGCAGAATCACGTTCTTGACTTGAATTTCCACAATGGAAATGAAGATGCTTTGTTTATCTCTATGCAGGATGATCAAGCATCTTGCATTCATGTCCACGGGCAAATTCCGAAAGAGAAGCTGGCCAAGCTTCTTCCGGAAGCATGGATCACCAACTATGAAAAGTTACACCAGAATAACAAGCCTTTCCAATCTTCAGACTCTGAATTTGTCAAAAAAAAAGATGTTACTGTTTCCATCAAATTTGGCAAAGAAAATGAAGAAAGTCCTTCTATCTTCCAGACTTTCTTCATGATTGAACCATGTATTTTTGAGTCAATTTCTGAGCTAAACCCAAAAAAGCTTGTTCAATACTTTCAAAGTAATGGAAACACTATCCACTACTACAAAGACCAGTACGCTCACTACTTCTGTGATCCTTTTTGTCAATGTTCTTATTGTACAAATTCTCCCAACGAAGTAGACCCAACTGCGAGACCCCGACAGAAGCATAATAAGCCAAAGGATATTATGTACCAAAGGTACTTGAATGGAGACACCTCCATTGATACTCTTGGTGAGTGATAAATTCTAATTTATGGTTTCTTATGCCCCAACTCCACCTCCAGAGTTTATTGCTTCATCCTCTGTCTCACCACTATCATCACCTTCTCCTCAGAAAAAATCAGTCATTTCCCCGTTTTATAAGCCAATTCTAAAGTGGGCAAAAAAACATTCCTACCCACTCGATACCCCACAAGCAACATCGCTCAACTCTTACATTGCTATGTTCCGAGAGGCAGATTTTCCTCCTCTCACATGAGAAAAATCGAAACTTACATTTCCTACTCCAGAAGAATTCATTGATCCACAAGACAAATATCGACATGTTCCCAAAATACCTATCCCCACTGATGTGGATGAACATGGAAGACAGAAAAGGAATCTTGTTGTTGAAGTAGTCCTAAATTGGCAGTTGGAGACTCTTTTAGCACACAACAATCCATTCAAAGCAATTGACTCCAAGATTATGGATGTGTAACAAGACCTTCGAAGATATGATGAAACCACCCAAAAGATTCTTTTGGACTTCCAAAAAGGCTTAATGCCTTGGAATCCGGACAACATTTGGGATATCATCATCCTGAAAGCCCCAAGGCGGAAATAAAAAGACTCAAAAAACAGATCCAACTCCTTGAAAAATGAAGGTTTAATCCTTTCAACCCGTTTTCGACTACGTTGTGGACAGAGCATTCGCCTTCACCACCTCAGACGTCTATCTTTCCTGCCCTCACAGACACTCCTATCAGACAAGACAAGACAGATGTGGTAGATATGCGAAAGGGAAAGAAAGAGGAAAAGAGAAGATGCCTGAAGGAAAATCCCCACTTGTTATAAAGGAAAAGCCAGACTAGATGATGCTATCAAATTCGTTAAAATCATTCCTGAAAGATTTAAGCAATCGGGATGAATAGTCAGATCCTGTCACTCCAAAAGACCAGATTCTAGCAGAAACGGTTTTTCCAAGTAATTCTGATACTGAGTCAAAATCAGTATCTCTTTCACCCTCTTCATCCTTCTCAATTCCTAACATTAACTCTTTTTTTATTATACCAGTAACTTCATCCATATTTATCGTTGACCCTCTTGATCAAGATATGGAATCCAACCCTTATGAACTAGAAATTGTTCATTCAAACAATTTCCCTCAGAATGTGACCACTTCTTCAAAATAGTTTTTCACTGTTGACGATATTCCCTATTCCAAATGGCTAGAAAGATTTAAGGAATTCCATACTTGGTTAAATGCCCAAGCTTTTACCAATCAGAATAAATATGATGTCATTTTTTGTTTTGTCACAAGGTTAATAGGAAGCCTTAAACATTGGTGGCAATCGGTGACAGAACAAGATCAACTCCAATTTTTACTCTCACCAGATTTTGGCCATGCCATTACCCTTCTATACCATTTTTTCATCAGAAAACCTTATGACCTTCATGAACTCAAAAAGAGAGAATTTTTGAAAGAAAATGTTGCTCTCTCCAGAAAAAGCATCTTAATAAATATTATCGGGAAATGCTCAAGCTTTTCTATGGTATTGGAGCTGATCCAAACCTAAAGCAGATCTTCCTGACTTCCATCCCCAAAGAGTTATCCCAACAGGTTGAGAAAGCTTTTCTCATTAGAAATAGAAGAATTATGGATATTTGTTTGGGAGAAATACAGCAAGAGATCCATCTATGCCTTGAAGACTTGTGTTTAAAGCGCCAAATGGTCAAAAATTATCTCACGGACAATAGAGAACTCGATAGAGCCCGTTCTCGCTAGGAGCTAAAGATTCAATGCTCCAAAAAAAGACTGTGATGGTTCTTGTGGAAAGTCTTCTAAAAAAAGAAGCATTTTAAGAAGTTCTGGATATATAAATCTAGACATGGCTCTAAGCACTTTTGAAGAGAGAAGAAATGACAATTCCTACGCAAAAGGAAAGATCGTTCAAGCCACAAGAAATCAAACCGATGTTTTATTTGCAACCAAAAGGGCTATTTCGCCAAAAACTGCCCCTAGGGAAGAAAATGTCAAGATCATTTGATAAATCATATAGAGATTAAGACAGACATTTCACTTGAAAATGATGATGTCAAATCTCTATTCTCTGTGGATGATGAACCATCTGAACAAACTTTGTATCATTCATTGTTACCAAACTTCTAGTGAAACTGATTCAAATTCAGATTATGAAGATATTTTTCACATATCTCTCACTTCATTGAAACAGAACCCTGACATATTTTCAAGTCAAATCCATTGTCCCCATTTTTTAGTAAAAATCTTTACTTCAAAGTTTGCTAAGCCTATCACTATCATTGCTCTTATAGAAACTGGTGCAAGTTGTTCAATCTTAGATACTAAAGTTCTTCCTAAAGAATATTGGACTTCCGTGTTCGATATTTTAATTTTGCTTCAAGAGATACTTTTTCTACGAATGTAAGAACTACCCTAGTAATTGTCCAGCTTTTTCCCAGGTGTCCATAACCATAGAAATCTTGGGATCCAATCTCCCCCATAAAGATTTGATTATTGGTTAGGATATCATGACTTAGATTTCCCAGCTTTGTATCATTCTTGGAAAGAGTCTTAAGTATAAGGACCAGTTCTCTGAATTTGTCAATATCCAAAGGCTTTTTTCCATTCAAATGAATCTATTGGATCCGATCATGCATAAATTGTTGGAATCCTATTCAGAATCCCATTCTGAATTCGCTCAAATGTGTCCTCTTTCTTTATAGAAAAATCCAGAATTCTTTGTTCGCCTTCCCTTCAATAAAAATGAAGATGTGAATCCAACTAAGGCGAGTCATATGAGAATGAACCCAGAACATCTGGTTGCTGCTTAGAAGGAATGCTCAGAACTGTTGCAATAAGGCCTTATTGAAATTTCAAATTCTCAATGGGCTTGTGAAGCCTTTTATATCAATAAGCGAGTCGAGCAAAATAGAGGAAAGATGCAGTTGGTAATAAATTATCAACCCCTAAACCTTTTTTTTTTCAAGATGACAAATTTCCTCTACCTTCCGAGAATTCCTTTTTACCAGATTGTCAAAAGCCCATATTTACTCTAAATTTGATCTTAAAGTCGGATTTTGGCAATTAGGTATCCATCTTGAAAATAGATCCAAAATAGGTTTTTGCATCCCGGACCAACATTTTCAATGGAAAGTTCTTTCTTTTGGTCTAAAAGTAGCACAATCCTTATTCCAAAAGGTCATGTGTCGAATTTTCGAACCAATCTTGTCAAGTGCAGCAGTATATTTTGATGATATTCTACTCTATAGCCCTGATGAGGAATCCCATTGCTAACTTCTTGGGCAGTTTGCAAAAATTGTGAAAAAAAAACATGGGATTATGCTTTCTAAAAAAAAATGAATATTGCTCAGACAGAAATTGAATTTCTTGATATGTACCCTAACAAAGGGACATATTATCCAAGGTCACACATTGCTCAGAAATTGTTAAAATTCCCTAAAAAAAACTTTACGACAAAACAAGTTCAGCAATTTTTGGGATAATTAATCATCTCAGAAACTTTGTTTCAAACATTGCCAAACTGTTGATTCCACTACAATCAATGCTGAAGAAGAATCCCCCACCATGGGGAAAATCTCAAATTAAAGCAGTCGCTGAACTTAAAGAGATTATGCAGACTCTTCCTCCATTACAAATCCCATCAACAAGAAAGATAATTCTCTAGACTGACACCAGTGACGAATACTGGGCCGCCATCCCGTTTGAAGAAATTAAAAGTAAGCGACACATATGTGCTTACAAAAGTGAAAATTTTTCCTAAGCTAAAATGCATTATTACTTCACTTTCAAAGAAATCTTGGCAGTAGAAAATGGAATAAAAAAGTTTGAATTCCATCTCATCAACTATCACTTCCTGGCAAAATTAGACACGGCATCATTTTCTTAGATGACCAAGTTTAAATAGAAGCAAATTCCAAATTCTCAACTGCTTCGATGGGCTGAATGGTTTTCAAAATACTCTCTTTTGAGACCAAACACATTGCTGGGAAGAATAACGTGCTTGCTGACTTCTTATTAAGACCAAAAGCACCAGCAAAAATCAACATGTACATCATGAGGCATGCTTTCCATACTCTTCATCATAATGAAAAGTATAAGATTGAAAGGATATGAGATTGGCCAAGCTGGCAATACCCCTTGGAGATTGTTGAACAAGTCCAGAATGACAGCCTCACTAAAAATCCGGAAAACCTCATGTGGCAATGCCACACAGATCTATTCAGACTTCATGGAGATTCAATTCTTTATCCTTTTGGATTAAATTCAGATTATCCGTTCATACATCATTTAATCTAGAAGGAAGATGACTTCCCTGATCAACTTCAATGGTTATTATGGTACTTAACTAATAAGTACTTAATAATTGTTGAAATTCCAACTAGAAGATTCATTACCAACCTCACTAAGATATTTGGACTCGGTAGAAACATCGAAAAGGAGAGTGGCATTTCTTAATTGGTTCTATCCTCCTACTCACTAGAGATATCTCTTACAGCAAGAACTAAGAATCATGCAACCAAATCCTAGAGTCCACACCATTTTATTCTTCCGATGTCCATGGGCTTTTGTAACAAACAATAGCAGCATTACCAATGCTCCACAAATTATAGGTACCACATCCTATAAACCTCAACCACACAATATAGAAGCTCAGACTTACAAATCTTTTTCAGGACATGTTGGTTGCTATGAACACTAATACCAAGAACTCCAAAGAGTTTTGTGCCAAGAAAATAAAATCATTCCTGAAGATGCATGGAACTATAATGTACCAATTGCATGGGATCATTATAGCCTTACACCAAAAGCCAGGGAAGCACTCGAGGAATTCAGACAAGCTGCATCATCACATGAGCATGAAATACAGACACAGATGACCTTGCGCAATCCTCTCAAGACCCTTATGTACAATGGGGAGGTCCTCTTTTCCAAGACTCCTATGATCAAGAGCCTTTGTCCTTATCTTTAGGCATGGACACATTCTACTATGCTCAACCATCCAATTGGCCTTAACCAAACATGCCTGCCGACACTACAAGCTCCTTTTAGGTTCAAGAGGAAGCATCCTCATCAAACCAAATTCTCTCACTAGATTCACTTGCAGGACTTGAGTAAAAATATGATGAACATCTTTTGACAGAAATGCATAGCTCTAATGATTTAGACTATGACTATAATGCTCGTGATAGACGAGATCGCTGACTGTAGCAAATCACTATAGCAAGTCACTGTAGCATTACTATAGTAGTAGGCTAGGGAAATCACTATTCATTGTCACTATTCATATTGCCAAAATGATTCCCTACTAGAAGTTTCCAAAGCCTCTGTTTGTTTCAAGACCTGTGAGCTTGGTCCTTATTTGTGTGTGACCTCCCAATGTCTATAAAAGGCAAGGAGGATGTAATGGTCTTCTTCTCCAACTTGGTAAAATCCTCTGAGAAATGCAGCTCGGATAGTTAGAAACGTTACCATCATGGCTTCTCTAAGTGTCTTTAGGCTTTGAACTGAAGGTCAGAGTGGTTTGCTGCTAAAAGGCTGTCCTTGAAGGGCTTGAATGGTAGAAGTCCGTCCATTGTGGGAAGGCGTACCTACAGTAAATTGACTTTGTCCTCCCTGGTTCTAAGCTAGGTCCATTCAATATGTAGACTTCTTGGATGGGATAAAATATAATGTGCACAATATGTGCCAATGCAATAAATAAGAAGGGGTGTGAGGTCGCAACACGTGTCCAAATGGGCCTAAATGTCAGACTATTTTGAATTCTCGGTAGGCACTCTTTTCTTTATTAATTGAGCGCTCTCTCTCTCCTCTCTCTCTTCTGTTGCACACTCCCTCCCTCTTACACTCACACTAGCCTACACATATTTATCTTAGTTCCATCGCTTCCACTCTCTCTCTTCCTTCTTTCTTTCCAAGGAAGAAAAGAGAACACACAATTTTCTCTCTCTCTCTCTCTCTCTCTCTCTCTCTCTCTCTCTCTCTCTCGTTAATTCAAATTCTCGATCTCTGCCTTCGGCGCTCGCCTTCTCTAGCCTTCGCTCAACATTTCAAGAGAAACGCTCCAACAAAACAAGATCCCGAGGTCATTAGGAAAAATCTTGTCAAGAAATGCATCAACCTCTTCTTTGAGATTGCAGAGAGCAAGGAAGACTACAACAAGTTCTACGGGCATTCTCTAAGAACCTCAAGCTCAGTATCCACGAGGATTCATAGAGCAGGACAAGGCTTGTTGAGTTGTTGCTGTGCCACTCCACCAACTGTGGCAATGAGATTGTTGGAAAAATACGGCTTTGAATTAATAGAGCAATCAAGTTGAATTTTAAAGCATGATATCACTATCTTTAAAGATTTAATTACCCCACATGGTCACCAGCAAATATCCTTCAAGATACAATAAAATCTTAAATGAGAATACTAAATAACAATTCTGGTTTTCTCTAAGATCTCTCTAGGAAATAATTGAAAGGATAGCTATGGAAAGAAGACTCGAAAATGATTTTCATACTCGTTCATGCCAAAAATTAATATATATATATATATATATATATATTAGTCTTAAATAACCTAGAAAATTCTTCGCGAAAGGTTGTAAAGTGAATAAAGATATTTCTTCAGAAGAAGTTGCAAAAATGAACAAATGTAACCCTTCGGGAAAGGTTGCAAATTGAACAAATATAATTTTCAAAGGTTGTCCGGCGAGGGTAGCCCTTGCTCTCGCCCGACACTAGTGAGGGTGGCCTTCGCCTAAGTCTAGCGACCTCCGCCATGGCCAACAAAGGGAAGAAGGGAAAAGAAAAAAGAAAAAAAGAAAATGGAAATAAATTTAATTAAGTAAAAGACTAAAATGCCATTCAACCAATAAGGTTAGACTCTTAAGTTCCAAAAGATATACTTAAGTGCCACTTTTTAAAAAAAAAATTGGAACGGAACACTTAAGTGTCAATTCCTATGAGAGTAGCCGGAAATTCGATGTGGCATTATTTTAAAAATAAATTGATCTGCATGGCTCTCCGAAGTTGCTTACTCAGTAATGAATATGCAAACCAACGCTGTTATGCCCCAAAATCGATTTTTAATACAAATATTAATTTAATTTTAAAACTAATTAAAAAATGAAGGAGTAACAATAAATCAACTAGGGCCTCTAATGCCTCGCTACCACCGCCACCCTAGCATTGTCGAAAAGCGTTGGTGAATGAGCCAAGGGGGGGGGGGGCAAGGGTCGGCTAAGCCCTAGCCAATGGCCGACTACTTTGGCCAACTGCCAAAAAGGGCTCGATTGAGACCTGGCAACCCTAACCGACCCTTGCCCCACCGTCACCGGCCCTTTCTGGCAAAGGTGGGGCGACAGCAGTAGCGATAAGGGCTATAGAGGCTTCACCAAAGTTGTGGCTATTTTTTAAAAAATTTTATTTTAATTAATATTTATATTAAAAATTAATTATGGGGATTAAGCCACGTGAAAAAATTGCCACATGATAATTTTTTTTTAAAAAGTGACACGTTAGTAAAATAAAAATTCGCCAGAAAATGCCACGTTAATACTTTGGCTGGAACTTCTCGTCATTGGCACTTAAGTATTCTACTCTTCTCCGATTTTGGTAATTAAGTATACCATTTGAAACTTTTGGCAATTAAGTGTGGCACCCTCGACGGCCCCCAATCCATAGGGTCACCACAAGTACCTCTCACTTTATCCTAAAAGTATATTACTTTGATACCAAAGAATTTCATGATAGTTCATAAAATCCAGGGGGTTTGTATCTTTTAAATTGGTCCTTGCGCAGAAAGTATAGCGGAAGCATAACCAACTACTCCCCGTCCTGAAATTAAAACGATGCACACCAACTAAACATTTATAAGTTAAAGCCGAACACTTTTATTTATATAATCAGATGGACGTCTTTCGTTGATACACCAAAATGCCAAGGTTTTTCTATACCTGGCTACTTTCAAAAGATAACCAACATCTTTTTCCAATAGTCATCTACAGCAGTCCATCACTCAGTGTCGGCATCCAAAAATGCTTCCTCTATTGTCCTTCACTCTCAGTCACACCCACCCGTCCGGTCCATTGCTGGCGGTGGTGGCAACGGCCCCAGCATATGTCCATCTCGATGGACAAAGACAGTCAGGTACTCCTGAAGTACTGGGCCGATGGGAGGTCCAATATCAAACACTATCAGTACCCACACTCAAATGAAAACCAGCCCTTGTACTTCGGGATGGTGATGCTCCGACCATTCGCACTGTAGGTCGACTGGAATCCCATAGAACGTGCTGGGAGGTACGGGCAGCAGAGACATCTTGTCTAGTATGAAATGTTAGTCCCCAAAAAGAGGTGAGTACAACCACTCAGCAATAAAAGATCTACTAAACTATATCGTGTAGAACCATTACTATCTAACTTCATGCAAGATAGACAAAACATATAATCATAGGAATGAGTATACATCAAATCAATAGAACTTTTCGAAGTGATAGCAAATGCAGTTTCGAAACCAAGATGCACCATTTTCAGTCACATGGGTCCCGATTATAGGGCCAAATTGTTATGACACGTCCCATTCCATGCCATACAATTTAGTCCTATGATCAGACCACACACACACTTAGTAGAGCCATCGGTTTTAATATTCAAAAGGTTTCACCTCCTAGAGGACCAATGTTTGCGTCCTTTTGGGCATTTGCACCCAACCTGGCGTCGTGAAGTCCTCCGGCATTACACCACTGGGCCACTGGGCATCCAGAGTGTATTACGTTACACCTCTAGGCATCTCGCATCCCACCTGGCATCACGAGGAATCGCCGGGGCACGCCATGAAAATAGTTACCCCTACCCTCTGGAATTACATACCAACATACCACCGGGCATCCCTCGGAATTACGTACCGATAATAAATCAAGATGCATTCACCTTTGAGATAAATTGAGCAAATTCGGAATATAAACAACCCAAAATCAGAATGCACAGTTTTAGTAATAATTTTGGAATAACCCCTAAACGAACTCAGAAAATTATAAATTCTTGATATGTTATAAATAAGATCTAAAGGAAAGAATTTCATGAAGAACACTAAGGCAAATTCATCATAAATAAATCGCAACAAATCGCACAACTCAGCCACAATTTTCTTCCTTTGACAGAATCTGTATTTCGGTAGAAAGCATCTCACTTTAAAAGTCACTGATGCCTCTGTATTGGTTTTGAACAATCTAACCAAAAACGTATGTCTTAGTTTAAACAATTCCTCACAACTTTCATGAAGAAAATCGGAACCAAAGTCACCCTAGAACTATCTCAAAAATCTACCAAATTGCTGAGTCACATACGACCTATCTTGTACAGCACGGATTCGGTAGGATCCTGCGCCTATACCACGACTATTTCACTTGCAAGAATTCACCACAGATTGTTCTTTCAATCATAATTCAACAAAATCAAAATGCACGGAGATATCCAAAGCATTTCCTCAACTCTTTAGTTCCAATCTACGGCAATCACTCAATAATCCAGCATTCAGCATTCAATTCAGACATTTCTCAAGTCTACTTGCACTACCTCAGACAATAACAGCCTTACATTACATAGGTTAGTAGGCTTTTACTTGCTTCAAGTCCTATGGCTCAACGGCAAGCAAAAGCAGAAACTTGCTGGGCCTCGGGTGCGGCTCAACAGTGGCGAGGACGAGCTATGTTGACGGCGGTGCCGCACGAGCACGGACAGAGGGTGGTCTTCCTCCTTTCCCCTCACTCTTGCTCGCTGCACGCTCACGAATCTCTCTCTCGCTCGCTCTCTCTCTCTCTTTCTGCCTTATTTTTCTGCTCGGTCACTCTCATTTGCTCACATTCACGAGCAAATTAGTCGCTGGTTTCGCTAAAAACCAGTCAACAAAGAGGGGGCTTTCGGTGGCTAATTGGGTGAGTGGCAGCTGGATTATACGTGTCCAGCAATTGAATTTTTCTTCTTAGCTGCACGACACCTTGCTTCTCCATGCAAGGAACGTATCCACCATTTGCTTCCCCTCGGTCAACAATCTCCAAGAGCTGTTGACCCCATTATGTCGGTGATTAGGAGAAAGCTTGGGGTTATTTGAGCCGAGATAACCCCACGCATGTACGTCCCCATGCATGTCAATATTTCCTCCTTATTTGACTAACTTCAAAAAGAAACGTGACTAAGATTAGTGTCCAAAGTCATCTCTTGTTGCATGGTTGGTCGGTCCAAGAAATAAAAGAGAACGTGGCCGTTGGTGGGATTGTTTGCATGGCCATTCAAGGAGAATTTCTTTTTCTCCAAAAGTTAATGTTTCGGGATGTCGAGTGATGATGAAACTAGGTCGAATGTGGTGCCGACGATGACGAATGTCGTGCAAGTGAAGAAACATGCATGGTCCTTACTCACGGTTCAATTCTTCCAAAATTCGACTCTTAATTTCAGCATGTGTAAGTACTGAAAAATAATTACTAACGTGGCTGCACGGGGTTGCAACAATGTGCATGGGAGGTTCGGTTTGTAGGGTACACAATTGGACAGCTAAAATCAATACAAAAGATATCTACACCTTATGGCACAAACCTCATTCTTACTAGAGATAGTACATAGGAACAAGGCTATAACTCATTCGACAGTTGAACCATTTTTAAATGTGACCCCTCGGTACAATGGTGATAACAAAACAATGTCCGTTATGGTGTCGATAACACCGTCCGACGATACTTCCGTCACTTAGTCACGGACTGTCGTATATTTGAGGGTCGTCAAAATTTCCGGATGCCACATTAAGTGTCTCACATGCCAAGTTTTGGTACTCGTGGTGTCCACGTCCCCTTTTTGAGACTAATATAGCTATTTCAAGTTATTATTTGAAAAAAAAAGTTGCACTTCAGCATTTATTTGAGACGATTTGGCTACTTTAGGTCATTATTTGAAACAAGATTTACTTTAAATCCTTATTTGAGAATAAGAGAGCACTTCCGGCCCTTATTTAAAATTTTCCCAAAGGACTGCTTGAGAAGAGCACCATTACTTCCTACAAGTAATAGTGCAATTTAGACCAATCATTTTGTTTTGTGCATAATGGGCAACCGGATCACTAATTTGCTGTCCAAGACCATCTCTTTTGCATATGTTTATTATTTAAAGAAACAAATATACCAATCTCCAAGAACAAAAAATTCATGGAGATATTGACTGCCAAATATCTGGCCGGAGAGCGGGGTCCTGGCGAATACGAGGATCTTGAGGCAGTGAAGACCGGTAGGGAGGTGGGGAAGCCATCGGAGAAGGAATTGTCATTTAGGTAGAGGGACCTAAGGTTGATGAGGCCGGAGAGGTTGGGAACATTGCTGAAGATGGAGTTGTCCTTGAGGCTGAGGACGCGAAACGAGTCAAGCCGGTTCAGGGTCTTCCGTCTAACTTGCTGGTCATGTTCAAGCACTCGAGGGCGAGCTTGGGACATTTTATTCACTTTGATGTGGAGAGAGAGAGAGAGGAGCCGTCAATTTGGGTAATTTTCGAAACATCTTCTTCTCTTTGCAGCTGCACTTGCTCTGCTTCTGCTCTCTTTGCCCACCACTCAGTCACAGATGGAGAAATTGAGAGAAAAAAATATAAACCCTAGAAGTAGCAGTTGCAGAGATGGCGTTTTAAGGGTCAAAGAGAAGAGAGAGCTCCAATGGGACTTGATAACTATCAACAATGCCTAGCAAAATATGAAAAGAAAAGAGAAGGAATGAAAAGCCAAATGGTCTTTATCTTATAAATGCCAAGAATTCCTTGGAAACCGAACAAGTTTCCTTGGGAAAATGTGAGGTGCAGACTGCACCATCACTCTTCCAAACGTGACAATACCGTCTATTTCTCATTTCTCAATTCAAAATAGTTTGATATTTGGGGCTATTTTGGGCTATTTTGGGCTATTTGGACACGTGTCACAACCCCACATCTCTTCTTATTTGTTGTGCTAGCATATCTTGTGCACACCATATTCCAAAAGAGGGAAATATTATCTTTCCGAACCTACGTGGCAAACGGGAATTGTATGGTAAGCTAACATGTCCATTTTTAAGAAAAAAACAAAGTAATAAAATCTTGAAGCAAAAGCAAATGTCACATTTTCCTTCTCTTTCTTCCTTTCAATTTGCCGAGAGATCACAAACGCAAAAACAAAAACACGCCGAAATAGAGGAAAGATTGAAGAGGGAAAGATAGTTAGAATCGGACGACCTACAAGAGGGAGCATTGATTAGACATTTTTAGAAGAAATACAGGAGCCATACTGGATGCGCTTCAGACTTGAATCTACAAGATCAGGGTCAAGGTGGGCAAGTAGAAGGACGCAAGCATGATCTTGCCACCGCCGTCATCGGGGTCGTTATTGGGGTTTGAGAGATTGGCCGGTGGCTTCCCCACCGCTGTTGAGGCAAGGCTTGCAAGCAATCTCAATAAGGGTCACCAGCACCACCCATGTGATTGCTATGAGCGAGTTTGTGATTGTGAACATTCTTTTTCATCTCTTCTTTAGTGTCTTTTGGGCCCAAACATGATCAAGCTAATGGCCCAAATCAAATCATCACATTGATGACAATACACTTGACCCGCAAAGCCCATTAACGGAATATCTAATGAGTTCATTAATTATGAGTTTCTAAAGGTATACTCAAATGAAGTACAAGACTCAAGTGACAATCTATTGACTTGGAGTTAAAAGACCGAGTCAAGGAGCATCTATCAATTGAGAATAACCATCGCTAAGGAATCTGGAGTATGCCAATCATTCCTGGAGTAACACCCAAGTCAAGATGTGAGATTCTTACAGAGAGATCAAAATGCATAATGATATGATCCATCTGAAGACATAAGAAGATTCGACAACGGGCATCACAATAACACAACTGCCCATCAAAATGACTCTGAAGATATGAAGATGGGAAGATCATCCGTAACAAATCGAATTAGATTAGATGTTGCCTAAATTTGGATTTGAGTTTTGAATTTGATTAGGTTCTATTCCATTATTCGACTTTAATTATAAAAGCATTCAAGTCATATTTTGTAAGTGTTTGTTTTTACTTTCTCTACGCAATCTAGTAA
The DNA here is from genome assembly GCA_017140395.1 of Eucalyptus lansdowneana. Lineage (NCBI taxonomy): Eukaryota > Viridiplantae > Streptophyta > Magnoliopsida > Myrtales > Myrtaceae > Eucalyptus > Eucalyptus lansdowneana. The sequence goes on along the minus strand of CM029484.1, from coordinate 31,794,445 downwards.
TCTTCATTAGCAGTTCATGTTCAGTTTGAGCCATTGAGCAAGGATGACCTCCGAGAATGTAATACGTAAGTTTTGATTCCTTAAAAGCTCATGCAATTTCCATGTTGCTTGTAATCTACTGTTTGTGTACAACATTAGTATTTCAGATTTCACAAAGTCCTTCAGACTTCACAGCGCATTAGGATCCATACTTTTGAATCAAAGTTAAATTTAACGATTTAATAGGTCATCGATTATCCTCAATTGGATTTTAAACTAATTGAATTCATCGAGTTTGCGGCAACCACTACCTTGCAAAAATTTACATAACACTATGCTATCGCGACTTGGAGATCGCAAGTTGGGGGCCCTATGGCTATATTGGGTTGGCGCGTCACTTGTAAAGTTCTTATTTATTAATGATGTTAATTAAAATTTCATGGACTCTTTTTTTTTTTATCCAAATGAATTTTTCTCGTCCTAAATAAAAAGGGTGGCGGTATTTCCACCCCATTTTGGCTAAGACAATCCTTTTTCCTAATTAACTTACCGTAATACCTTCCTCTCTCTCTTCAATTTATTATTTCTTTTTTAATCAGGCTAATTTGCAAAACTGCCTTTGTTTCTACCATCTCTCATATCAGTTTCACAATACAAATGCCCTATTATATTCAATAAAATATCATTTTACCACGCATCTTGTTATCAACTTGCCTAGACAATGCTGTCAATTTTAATATATGGTCTCATATCTTCAATCACAAGATATTTCTACTTATGATAACTTATGAACACCCAATTAATTGTTTTTTTTTTTTTTTAGGTTTAATATCCTGAAAATCTTTAAATTAATACATTTGTAACAAATTTACCACAGAGTAATTTTTTGACCATGAAAAACTTTAAAATAGCACACCATGACAAATTTACCCGACTGATTATCAAAAATCCTAAATTGGTACATTTGTCATAAATTTACCCCAAACTAATTTATTTGACCGTCAAAATCTCCAAACTAATACGTTTGTGACAAATATACCATATGTTAAATTAGATTAATATCACGAAAAATCACAAAAATTGTATAACTGCATCAAATGGAGAATAAAATCCCAAACCGTACAGAGTCAACTATCACGTGTCATTCAACTTAGTAATTTGATAGTAAAATTTTTCATAGGTTGTAAATTTGTCACAACTATATCAATTTGGGGAAAATTTGTCAAATGTGTACCAATTTGGGATTTTTGGTGGTCAAAAAATTAGTTTTGGGTAAATTTGTCACATGTGTAGTAATTTGGGATTTTTCAGGGTATTAATCATTTTTTTATCAAATAATACGAACAAAACTATATTTCAAAGTCGAAAATTAAAATTCATTTAATTATTTATCAAAAATGGAAAAGAAAAATTGATCAAAATATGAAAAAAGTTAACTTGTTAGAAGCATGATCAAATGTCAAACATATTTATATTTAGATCATATATAAATATTAACAAAAAAAAAAAAGCACATCAACGGAAAAAAAAAAAAAAACTTCTTCCTATATATTGATTGTAAATTCAATCTCATATCAAGTGGATTAAAACTTTAAAAAATGTTTGAAACTTTCTTTCAAAAAAATTTGATGACTTTGAAAGTGAAGAAGGTGTAAATAAATTGTCAACCCTCATCTTGCAATTCTTATTAAAACATACAGGCTCAAAAGAAAGCACAAGCCAGCAATATTTAACTTTAAAAACCTACGAACTTATTCCAGAAAAACACCCACAATGTCAATGTCGGCTAGATAATTAGATTGAATTTTAATTTTCAACTTTCAAGTAAAGTTCCCTCAAACTATTTGATAAAAGAAAAGCAATTTATTATGTATTTAAGAGCAGTTAAAACCAGAAATTTCTAACATTCTATGTAAATTTTGTGATAAAAAAATGAGATCATAAATTAAAAGTAATGACATTTTCTAGGCAAGGTGATAATAGGATGTAGGATAAGATAATTTCTTGTTGGGTGAAATTTGACATTTATATTGTGAAACTGATAAGATAAGAGAGATGATAGAACTAAAATGCAGTTTTGTGAGTTAGCATGTTAAGAAAAGGATTGGATTAGCCTGATAAAAGAAGAAACAATAAGTTGAAGAGAGAGGGAAAGAGGAGGGTATTTCGGTAAGTTCAATGGAAAAGAAGGAGTGTCTTAGCCAAAATTGGGGTGGAAATAACGCTGCCCAATAAAAAATAATGAAAAAGTTGATTTTTCCTCGTCAAATGTTTTTGTATAAAAATGCATGGGGTACTCGAATGTTTGAAGTCAGACTAATCCACATAGATGTATGTAAATCACCAAATTTATGTACATCAGGATTTATTGATTTTTTTTTTTTTTTTGAAATGTAGGAAGAGAAATACTAAAATTCATACGGTTCCTTAAAGTTGAACGCCTCTGCAGAGTAAGCTATTGGGGTCAAATGTGGTGAAAAACCTTAATTTCTCAAAACAATTCGAAAGTATATTTAATATCAATACTCATCAGGTTAGAGAAACATTTCATCAAGAGAGGAGTTATAAAAAAAAATAACCAAGTCAAAAAAAAAAAAATCACAATATCTTTGCCATTGGAACTCATAGGAAGGCAAATTGAGTAGCATAAGGAAACTAAATGCTATGGTCAACCTTCAGTCTTCATAAGAGATATGGTCACAAATTGGTCTTTTGTTAAAGGACCGTTTAATCAACACTTAGGTCTCTAGCCAAAAAGGAGTCGACACTTATGTTGGACTCAAGTACTTCATAGTGGAAATTGACTTTTACATGTGTTGACACCTAAGAAATGATTAACTCCTAGTAGATATTAACGAAAAGCAAGCTCAATCTATTAGAGCAAACTTTAGTCAAAGCAAAAGTCATTTATGAACAAAACAATTGAAGAGCTACAAGACTCATTAAGAGTGCAAGATGTCGATAAATCAAGATGGTAAGATTAATGCGGATGTTATAATAAAATGCTTCACCAGTTGACAATTTGAAGGAAATCAATTGATTAAGTCTGAGGTAGTGACATTAATGAACAAACAGAGGTTTACCACCACATTAGTCGAAGACAAAAATAATGGATCAACTCAAGCACATGATTGCCAGAAGACTACGCCGACAATCTAAGGATTTATAACTTTTTGTGGATAATCAAATCTAGATCTCAAAAAGCATAACTGCTTATAAGTTAATGTAGATAGATAATGCTATAAATCCATATAAGCATAACAGCTTATTGAGATAGCTAGTATAAGCACCTAGATGGGGGTGAATAGGTGCACAAACAATTTATCGAAATACGGAAGCGATTCTAGGCAACCGATAGAAAGGAGTTCACAAAATGAAGTACGATCAAAGTAAAGAGAGTAAGGAAGAGAAAATTGAACACAAGGTTTATAGTGGTTCGGCTTATTCCAAGCCTACGTCCACTCTTCCGCACTGACAGCCCACCGGCTGGATTTCACTATGAACAAAAGAGTAGTTACAACACAGCTTTTCCTTGATTCCACAGTGTAGATGTTCTATCACACCTCCTCAAGGTTTCTCACAAATATAGACCATCTTTTGTGTACAAGGTTTCGCTCAAAGGAATTGTCTAAACAACAAGGAGCTTCAGACTTTGGAATTCTTCTATCGCGCACACCTCGAACAACTTAGAACGTCTTCCTTATATACTCCTTTATGCCATCATACCCGTTGGCACTTACCAAAGGAATTCCTCCAATCTACCCGTTGGACGGAATCAATTAGGAAGATTATTCGAGCTATTAAAGGAACGTGTCGATAGCCCATCAATCCTGTTCGCCCATACAATCAGGATCTCGGTTTCCATAAGTAGAACCTTCCAAGAATATTTAGGCAATCATCAGTTCCTTAATCTTCGAGCCAATCTCGATCAATCAAAGGATTTCGTTGTGTCTTTTCCAGCCAAAAGATCTTCTCCAGTTGATAAGGTCATATCCTTAATGAAACATCTAGTTCTGGATAACCTTTCTTCAACGGATTAGAGACTGTCAATGAGGATAGACTTTGAGTCTTGAGTCTGGCTGTCCGGAGGTCTTCAGACTTTAAATAGCAGAGTCTGCAAGCCTTTAGACTAGACTGATGGAAACGTTTTGTCAGCTTCAAAACACTTCAAGAAGATTTCTCCAACAATCTCCCCCTTTTTTATGGTGACAAAACTTTCCTGCAGATTTGGATAACTTTGACCTGCAAAACATTTCTCAAACACATATGCATATCTTATAAAGATAAATGGCTAAATGAATAACACTAGAATCTGCAACCACAAAAAATAGGTTAGTCTAATATGCGATAAAACCATCCATAAGATATCAATAGTAGTTAATAGAAGTAGTCAAGTCCAAGTCTAGTTCAGTTCTCATCCAGACACAAAAACAAAGTCAAACAGATCAAAACAATCCAACAAAATCCAACAAACAGTCCAACAAACCATACGATTAAAAGTCAAATTGTTCAAATCTTGCATCTCTCCCCCTTTTTTGTCAGCATTAAAAAGGTTGAGATGAAAATGGAATAAAGTTAAGATTGCTTGGGAACGTGGACAAGCTGGAAATCTCCCATTGACTGAATGATGCATTCCAGCCTTTTCAAGTCCTCCTTCAGTTGTGCAATCTCCTCACCCTTGGCATTGGCCTGAATCTGAACAGTGAGGGCTTGGATTTTATCATTCAATGAACATGAAGAAACTTGACCCGCATTTTGCAAGTTTTGAACCTTGCATCCCAAGGCATAAATTTGACCTCACATCTCCAAGAGAATATCCATGATTCTGCGAAAATCTGCTGCATTATCAGTATGAGTACTTGCTTCGGCTCGATCTGATGGAGTAAATGCAGACGATGGTAGATCAGCATAATCTCGCAGGTTTGGCGATGAAACTTCATGACCTTCTTCTGGAAATTGAGAGGCATAAACATCCTCTAGGTCTGCAGGTGAGCGACTGACTCCTTCACTTGCATCAGGATATGAGGACTTCCCTCCTTTCTCTTGATCTCCCCCTGTTTCCATGCCTACAGGTGGAGAAGAGTGTTCCTCAGATTCTCCTTCTTCTCTTCTTTCTTCTTCTTCTTTCTCAACTCTTTCCTTCTTAGCTTGTCTTTCTTCTTCTTCCTTCTCGTCTGCTTCCTTCTCCTCTATTTCTTTCGTCTCTGCTTCTTTCGTTCCTTGCTCCGATTCTTTCTCTGGAACAGAACGACTCAGATTCTTCAAAGCCATTGCAGAAACAGTGAGATTTTCATCATCATCTTCATCTTCAACAATAAGAGCTCTTCTTTTCGGTTTTGAAGCAACCAAGGGCTCCTTTCCTTTCCTTTTTGATGAAGAAGAGGGTTGATGAGCTTTGACTGAAGTCTTCTCCTTAAATTTCTCCAACGCCTTGTTTAGTTCCTTCAGATGCATCTTGGTCACCATTTTCAGTCCTACCACCATATGATCGCACGATCTAACACAAAAGATTTGCGGAGGCCGAATATTCAGATGTCTGGATAACTTCGTCACAAGACTTGGGTAAGGAAGTTGACCTCTGTCCTTCATCATGGCTCTATACATGTGAAACATAATAGTGTGAGGAAAAGAAAACCTTTTCCCAGTGAGGATGGCATACATCAGCTTTGCCTCTGAACTTGAAACATCAGTCTTGGAAGTTGATTTTGGTCGGAGGCAATTGATCACAATCTTGTGAAGCACGAGCAATGTAGCACGAGCAATGGAAACTTTGATCGGTTGATATCTTCCTCTCTCAACTCCTAACACATCTGCCAGCATATCCATATCCACAACATAGTCTTGATCTTTGACACTAAAAGAGAATCTATTCGCATCCAAAAAGCTAAGATTTGAATAGAAGTATACGGTTAGTTCAGCATAGGCCTCTGTAGTGTCGGAGCAAAACTTTTCAAGTTGAAGATAACCGAACTTTTCCCTCAAGTTCACGTTCACAGCATCCAGAAAATCAAAATCCACACTTCTAGGGTTTATTACCCCACGCTTCAGCAATTTTGAGTACAAATCATTTTGTTCCTTTGATCTGAACAAATCTCCTCTTTTTCCTCGATTTTCAACCGCAACACCCATTCTCGGTTGAAATTGGCTGTACAATTTGTCATCATCATTCCCATCTACAGGATTCGGTCCCCAATCACGAGGATCACTTGCGATATTCACAAGGGTTTCTTCGGCCACCCCTTTACGAGCAATTCCCAAACTTTCCATTTTTCTCAAAAAGATATATTCATTTCCATACCCTTTGTCTTTAAGAAAATCATTGACATAGTTCAATGGAGTATGAGTTCCTTTTAAAGCACGATACAGTTGATAAATAAAAGCGGGCTTTTGAACTCTTACAGGGTCTGCATCCTCAATGATTTCTTCCTCTTGTTGATGATCAACGCCTTGAGGACTAGATGGGGGAGAATGACGCTGCTAAGAATGTTGTGGGCTCGGTTGCTATTCTAGAGACACTTCTTCTTCAGTAAGATCGAAGTGCGTAGGCCCCTCACTCATTCGCCGTGGTCCCCTGCTTGCGATTCTCGAAGACTTTCTTAAAGATGACATCTTTCTCAGTTTTTGGAAGATTCCTTGCTTGACTTTCCCAAGAAAGATGACAACTTTTTCGAAGATCAAACAAGGGAGAAAAACGGGAATGGAGAATAGATGCTTTCTAGGGTTTTTGAGAGTAAAGTGAAGAGGAATCAACAGTGCACGATCGGTTAAAAAGGGAGATAAACGAACCGTCACAAAGGAAAATAAAAAGATGCCTTTTTCAAAATAACTGTCCTTTTTCCGCGAAAATAGTCATTTCAAAAATAACTTCCTTTTTTAAAAGGAAATGATGCAATAATTACGCCGATTAAATATAGCAATAATTTAAACATAGTCTGACGATCGTACCTCTTCAAGATAAGATGAGAGAGAGAGAGAGAGAGAGAGAGAGACTAACTTACAGTCTGACGGTCGTACCAAGACTAACTTACAGTTAAAGTCTTGTATGTCTGAGTCTGAGAGTCTTTAGACTTTGATTTCCTCATACCTCAAAATGTTGAGTCTGGAACGGATAGTTTCAAATTGATTTTTCTCCAAAGGCTTTGTGAATATATCTGCCAGTTGGTTCTTTGAGTCAACAAATTGAATTGAAACATCTCCATTTTGAACATGGTCTCTAATAAAGTGATGTCGAATCTCTAAATGCTTTGCTCTTGAGTGGAGAATTGGATTTTTGGTGAGATTTATAGCGCTGGTGTTGTCGCAATTAATCTTTATGCATGAGTCTTCAATTCCAAAGTCTCTTAGCTGTTGTTTTATCCACAGAATTTGCGAACAACAACTTCCGAGAGCTATATACTCGCCTGCCGTAGAGAGAGCTACGTACTTTGCTTTCTTGAAAACCAAGACACTTTGTCTTGCCTCCAAGTAGTTGACAAGTAACCGAGGTGCTCTTTCTATCGACTCTGCATCCAAAGCCAAGGTGCGTCGAATATCCAAGAAGAGTAAAGTCTCCCCTTTTTGGATACCAGAGACCAAAGCTTGAAGTTGATGAAATATATTTGATAATACGCTTCGCAGCATTCAAATAAGATTCTTTTGGGTCTGATTGAAATCTGGCACAAATGCAAACACTAAACAGAATGTCAGGTTTAGAAGCAGTAAGATAAAGAAGTGATCCGATGATACTCACCCATCATGCTCATTTCAAATTCATCCTGCATAGTCTTAGAAAATTTCTTGCCAGACTTTCATTAGAGGATCCAAAGATAATATCATCGACATATATTTGAACAAGCAGAAAACTTTTGCTTTCTCTTTTAATAAAAAGAGTAGTGTCTACTTTACCTTTAACAAATCCATTTCGAATTAAAAACTTACTTAATCTGTCGTACCAAGCTCGAGGTGCTTGCTTTAAGCCATACAAGGCCTTTTTGAGTCTGAATACTGAGTCTGGTTTCCTTGGGTCTTCAAACCCGGGTGGTTATTCCACATAAACTTCCTCATGGATGAACCCATTTAGGAAGGCATTTTTGACATCCATTTGGAATAACCTGAAATTCTTATAACAAGCAAATGCAAGTAATAAACGAATTGCTTCTAACCTTGCTACTGGTGCATAAGTCTCGTCATAATCGATCCCTTCTTCTTGTGTGTATCCCTTGGCCACGAGTCTAGCCTTGTTTCTTATGACTTTTCCTTTTTCGTCCATCTTGTTCCTGAAAACCCATTTAGCTCCAATAATCGATTTACCTTTTGGTTTAGGAGTCAACTCCCAGACATCATTAATTCTGAATTGTCTGAGTTCTTCTTGTATAGCTTCGATCCAACTTTCATCGGATAAAGCTTCTTCTATGCTCTTGGGTTCTATTTCAGAAATAAGAGCCACAGCACTAGACTCTTCTCGCCTTTTGGATCTTGTGCGAATTCCTCCATTGATGTCGCCAATAATAAGATCTTTGGGATGACTGGACTTATGTTTCTAGTTGCTGGTTAATTTATCAGGTTAATGGTCACTTCCTTCACTTGAATCTTCAACAGTCACTTGTTCTTTGGTCCTTCAAAGTCTCGAGCTGCTTCTTGAGATTTAGACTTTGTAAAGTCTCGGAGCGATTCAGTCTCTTCAAGATGAGTCTCGAATAGATTCATTTTGTATAGAATCTTGGAATTTGACATTCATTGATTCTTCCACGGTTTGAGTCTTCTTCTTTGTAGACTCTGTACGCTTTGCTTGTGGTTGAATATCCAAGGAAGATGCATTCATCTAACTTTTCTTCAAACTTACCAACTCGATCATTTGGATTTTTTAATATGAAACATTTGCATCCGAATACATGAAAATATGAAACAATGGACTTCTTTTCTTTGAATAGTTCATAGGGGGTTTTTTCTAGAATAGGCCTTAGAAAAACTCTATTGATAATATAGCATGATGTTGAAACTGCTTCAGCCCAAAATCGTAAAGAGATGCTTTCAATTAAGAGAGTTCTAGCCATTTCTTGAAGAGATCTATTCTTCCTTTCCACAACTCCATTTTGCTCTGGAGTATATGGAGAAGAGAACAAATGCTGAAAACCAGATTCACAAAATTTAGCAAAATCTTGATTTTCAAATTCACCTCCATGGTCTGTTTTTATACTTGAAATGTCATACCCCTTTTCATTTTGAACATTCTTAGCAAATTTTTCAAAGTAAGAGACAGTTTCAGACTTACTTGCCAAGAAATATACCCAAGTAAATCGTGAGTAGTCATCCACAATTACTAGGCAATATTTCTTACCTCAAATGCTCTGCGTTCTTGTTGGTCCGAAGAGATCCATATGCAAGAGCTGCAGTACACGGTTAGTGGAAACTTGATTTATTAGCTTAAAGGAATTTCTTACATGTTTTCCCAATATACATGGTGTACATAGATCAGACTTTTGGTATGATAAATTGAGTAGACCACGAACAAGCTTCTTTGCTGAGATTTTAGCTATCTGCTTCATGTTGATATGCCCAAGCTTTTTGTGCCATAAGTTCACTTCATCTTGGATTGAGATTAGACATTGCGATTCATCTGGTTTCACATCTAAGAGGTAGATATTTCCATGTCTTCGACCCATGAATGACTGAGTAGAATCTTTACTGGTTCCTGAACAAATACCCTCTTGAAAGTTGATTTTAAAACCGGCATTACACAGCTGACTGATACTGAGCAGATTGTAGTTTAGCCCTTCAACTAAAGAAACAATGCTTATTGTGAGGTTCTCAATCTTTACAGTTCCAAATCCCACTATTTTTCCTTTGCTGTTTCCTCCAAATGAGACTTTTCCACCATTCACTTGAACAAGTTTTATGAAACAATTTGAATCTCCTGTCATGTGTCTCGAGCATCCACTATCCAGATACCATTTCACCTTTTTCTTGATAGTGACCTGCATTTAAAAAGAAACTCAAGCTTTCTTTGGTACCCATATTTTCTTGGGTCCTTTTGAGTTAGTCTAATATACGGTTTTTGCCCAGACTTTATTGACAAGTCTCCAAACCATAGGATATTCTTTCTCAAAATGATCTGCACTATTGCATTTTGAACATCTAAGAGCATTGCGACCTCTTCGGTTTTACAAAGGTCCTTTCAAAATGATTTTTGTAAGCATTTTTGTGGGTCTTTGTTTAATTCTTTCTTTTACTTTAGGAAAATCAATTAAAGGAATGGTTTCAGCAATGAGTCATTCCTAAACCAGATTTATTGAAATAAGGTCTTTGAAACGAAAGTATTTTCTCCCGTTTTTCATATCCTAGAGAAAATCTTTTGGAAATATTTGAAATATCATTTTTCAAAAATGCATTTTCTTTTAAAAGATTATCTTTACTTTCTTTGAGAGAAGAAACATTCTGGTCTAAGCATTTCACTTTTTCTTCCAAAACATTCTCTTGTTGTTTTAAAGCAGAATTTTCTTTTTTGAGTTCGGAAATTCTTTTAAGAGAAGTCTTAAGACTAAAACATAATTCATCAATGTATTTTGAAACTTTAATAGAGATTTTGAAGTTACTTACCTCGAATTCACTTTCTGAATCTGAATCAGTCTCGGAGTTTGATTATGAGTCTAATTGTGTCATTAGACATATGTTGGCATAATCATCATCACTATCTTTGCACTCTGTATCACTCCAGGTTTCAGCTTTGAGAGCTTTTCGATATTTTTCAGTTTTTCCTTTCTTCTTCCTTAGAAGATGACAGTTGGGTCTGATGTGTCCATTTTTCTTACATTCAAAGCAGACTACATCTTTGTTTGATTCATCATCTTGACAGACTGGTGCATTTGCTTTTGAAAACTTTGTTTCTTTGCATTGAATCTTCTTCCTTTTCTATTCAGCTTTCGAATCTTCTTATCATGAGAGCAAGTTCTTCATCATCCATGTCGTCTTCGAATAACTGTTACATCGAATCATCATTAGATTTTAATGCAATAAATTTCTTACCTTTAGGATCTTCGTCTTCATTGATTCGTTCCACTTCATAAGGCGAAGGGTCCCAACCAACTCATCGACAGACAGTGGCATGATTCTTTGGGTCTCTCTAATTGAGGTCTTTATATGATTCCAATCCTTGGAGAGTCCACGCAGTAACTTGTTTACTTTCATGGGATCAGAAATTGGTTGACCTTGATTTTCAAGACCATTCACGATTTCTGTAAAACGACTAAACATGTCAGTTATAGATTCTCCTGGTTTCATTCTGAAGGCTTCGTATTGACCGAGAAGAATGTTAATTCTAGTCTCTTTCACTCGATCGGTTCCTTCATAGGTAATGTGTAATCTATCCCAGACTTCTTTGGCTGTATCACAAGAAGATATTCTGTTATATTCAGTAGGTGATAAAGCACAATATAAGGAATAAATTGCTTTTGCATCAAGAGCTTGTCTCTTGATTATCTCTTCCTGAGTCATTTCGCTAGACTCAACAGTGTCTTTTCCTCTTTCTGAGACAGATGCAGCTTTAGAAACGATTCCTTTTTCTACAACGTCCCATTCCAGAAGATCCTTTGATCTTAAGAACGCCTTCATCATGTTTTTCCATATGTTGTAGTCCTTTCCATCAAAGTAAGGCGGTCTGGTGTTGCTTTGCCCTTCTACCAGCCCTAGAGCCAACATACTAGCCATGGATCTTTAACTCTGAAGTAAAACACTTCAAACAAAGTGAGTACACGAGCTCTGATACCAATTGAGATAGCTAGTATAAGCACCTAGAGGGGGTGAATAGGTGCACAAACAATTTATCGAAATACGGAAGCGATTCTAGGCAACCGATAGAAAGGAGTTCACAAAATGAAGTACGATCAAAGTAAAGAGAGTAAGGAAGAGAAAACTGAACACAAGGTTTATAGTGGTTCGGCTTATTCCAAGCCTACGTCCACTCTTTCGCACTGACAGCCCACCGGCTGGATTTCACTATGAACAAAAGAGTAGTTACAGCACAGCTTTTCCTTGATTCCACAGTGTAGATGTTCTATCACACCTCCTCAAGGTTTCTCACAAATATAGACTCTCTTTGTGTACAAGGTTTCGCTCAAAGGAATTGTCTAAACAACAAGGAGCTTCAGACTTTGGAATTCTTCTATCGCGCACACCTCGAACAACTTAGAACGTCTTCATTATATACTCCTTTATGCCATCATACCCGTTGGCACTTACCAAAGGAATTCCTCCAATCTACCCGTTGGACAGAATCAATTAGGAAGATTATTCGAGCTATTAAAGGAACGTGTCGATAGCCCATCAATCATGTTCGCCCATACAATCAGGATCTCGGTTTCCATAAGTAGAACCTTCCAAGAATATTTAGGCAATCATCAGTTCCTTAATCTTCGAGTCAATCTCGATCAATCAAAGGATTCCATTATGTCTTTTCCAGCCAAGAGATCTTCTCCAGTTGATAAGGTCATATCCTTAATGAAACATCCAGTTCTGGATAACCTTTCTTCAACGGATTAGAGACTGTCAATGAGGATAGACTTTGAGTCTTGAGTCTGGCTGTCCGGAAGTCTTCAGACTTTAAATAGCCGAGTCTGCAAGCCTTCAGACTAGACTGATGAAAACGTTTTGTCAGCTTCAAAACACTTCAAAAAGATTTCTCCAACACTTATAAGGATTTGTAGACCGCTATTGGTGGGATGTAAAAGCTACGTTATAATCCATCACATAACACATTTTCTTGCAAATTATTTTCCTCTTAATTTCTTGCAAATTACTTTTTCAGCATTTTCAATTGCCCATACCAGTTACCTTTCACACGACCTTTATTTTCAGTACCTGCATTTCAATTTTTTTTAATTTTACAACCTTTTAATTTCCTATCCAAAATCAACAAAAGAAAGCGATGTCCCTCTTTCAAATTCTTATAAAAATAATTCATCTCTTAAATCCGGAGTCAATCAAAAAACATAGACAAAAATCTAACTATATTCATATTGGTCTCGTCCAAGTAGGATTAAACCTCTTATAAAAGAAGGGCAAATACCTCGATTCTCTTAGTTTTACGAGACTCATGTCTCTTAAACTATCATGAATCCATTCTTGGTACCGTGGAGACAAATCTCTACAAAGGTTTTATACATTTTGATTGTTTTCTCAATTTCTCAGTACCTCTTAAAGATAGGAATATTCTTAAATCACTTACTCTCCAAATAAAAACTCATAATTACAAGATGGCAGATAAATCTATCTCTTTAGCTCTTGTCTATAAGATCCATTACAAAGTTGTGCCCTCTGCCTTTGAAGAGAATGCATTCCAATGTAGTCCAAAAGGTGAAACACTTCTTCTCTAGATTGATATTTCTAGAGCAAATACAATAACTCCTAAATTTATCAGTTTAAGTCAAGTGACTCTACCGAAACAATGGGAATTAGAGAATCAAATTCCCCCAACAAGTTTTTCATTATAAGAAGGGTCATATTGGGTGCAAAAATCCTCTAGATTTTAGTTAGTGAGTGATTATTCTACCTTTAGTTGTTTTTGTAATTTGATAGAATTACACATCTGTGTTCCTTTTTTATAGACATGTGAAACTATTTCACCATAAAAGTAGGCCTTATGGAATTTGTCCATTGTGATCTTCCTTAATTTTTATCTCTAACTTGGTTTCCTATTATCTGAGGTAGTCCTATTAAGCTTTCCAAAAAGGTTGATTACAGTCTAGTCTAACAAGGACCCTTTGGAGGAAAAGTTCTTCCTAAAGATTTGCATCTCATGTTAGATAGGAGGTCTTGGTTTTTATCTCTAATATGTAAAGGTTCTCCTATGAAATGTTGTGAGATAGAATAGATGAGGGTATTAACTGCATCTTGGATGACTTGTCCATTTTCATCACCCGTGCGTTGTCCATAGTCATCTATTTTATAAGCTTCTAAAATTTGAGTTATTTGTTCATCTGTTAAATAATTATCGCACAAACCTTTTAGTTGTTCTGTAAAGCCAGCTACTGAAAAATTTGTATGATTAGAAACATCCTGTTGATTTTTGTAAACATTAGCTAACATTACCATTTGGTTTAATATGTTTATAATAGTGTATTCAACTACACGATCTATGTTCCATTCATATATAACATTTGGAGAGTATTTATTCTATATTTTCTATGATGATTTATCTAAAGCAATGTCTGGTGGGGTTGCCCTACTATGATATATTTTTTGGGGTTGTCTCTACTTTAGTCTATTTGTTTTTGTGGTGAATTCACTGTCAGATTCATTTTTAATCTTTTCGAGAACATTAATATTATGTTGATCTAGAGTATCTTTTATAATTAATCCTTAAAATTTAGGAGTATCTATTATTGGACGAGGTTCTAATTTTGATTTTCCTAAACGTTTTCTTCTTTATTCTATGGCTTTGGCAAATTTAGGACTAAGATTTTTTGGAAACTCAAATGTTTTGAATATGGGTTTTTTAAAAGGTTTTACTTGCGACATAATTTGTTGGGTAGGATTTTGGACTATTGATTCTATCTTATTTAATTATTTTCCTATTGTTGCTTAAGTGTTTATTTTTGTAATTGTTTTGCTCAATTACGTTAATAGTGTATAGTGAATCCATTTTAGTGAGTATCTTAACGAGGAGTAGCTGTTACTTTACTATCCTAGTATTGGATTTTTATCCTTCTAAGTGGGGGTGGTTAGATTATGTGGTTTGACCATTATCAAGTTTCCACTTATAACTATGATTTAAAACTATGGTTTCTTTTGGTTCTAAAAATTGTTCTTCTAACCAATCAAAGAAAAATATATGGACTTCAAGTTTATACATATAGTCATAACATTTTTGTTTGAGATGTTTGGTTTGGTCTGCAAAAGTTTCAAAGAACCATTCTCTGATTTCTTTATTATTATTATTAGAATTAAATTCTTTATTAAGGACTACCCAATTTGGTTCAAACTGTTTTTCTAACACATCAAGTTCTGCATCTACCATTTGTGAATATGTAGGAGAGTGATGGGGAGAATCAATACTTTCTATGACTAGTTCTGGCTGATCTTACTAGTATACTAATCTAGAAATCCATGATTTATTATTGAGGCCACTAATGCTATTATAGGGAGGGTTAGGTGTTGTATCTAGAGTAGAAGAACTCCAATGAGTACTAGGTGGAATGGTGATTATAGGAGGGAGACTAGGATGACAATCTATTGACCTTCTTGATGAAGATGAGTGAAATGAGGGAACTGATCTTAAGTTTAAAGATCTTTAGGAAAACTGAATGGTTATCCTTTCCTTTTGGTGTCATATAATGTTGATTGGAATAGTATTTTGAGCAACTTGTTGGGGAATTTGGATCACTAATTCCCATCGTTCTAGTAGAATCACTTGACTCCAACCGATAGATTTAGGAGTTATTGTATTTGCTAGGGAAATATTAGTTTGAAGAGGCTAAAGTACACTGCAAGTACCAAAACTTGACATAAGTGGACATTTAAGTGCCAAAAGTTTCAAAATATACACTTAAGTGCCAACTCCAACGATCTTATTGGAAATCCAACATGACATTATTTTAATAATAAAATTGGTCACGTGGCTTGCTAAAATGTCCATTCAACAATCCTTATCTAAAACAACATCATTTTTCATGTTCACCTAAGTTCCACTCATGATTAAAAGTGAACATTTAAGTGTTAATTTATAGAAAGTGATCACTTAAGCGCCAAAAATGAAGTCGTTTAACATACTCTTGGTGTGTACATGGATAATTTTTTTTTTTTAAATAATTGCCACGCTAGTAAAAAATCTCACCTGCAAAGCCACGTCAATAATTTGATCAGAATTTCTCACCGCTGGTACTTAAGTTCTCTTTCTTCTTCGATTTTGGCATTAAACGTACCTTTTGAAAGTTTTGGCACTTAAGTGTCCATCTATGTCAAGTTTTGACAATTGAGATGTTTGGCACTCGTCTGGAGAAGAAGCGTTTCACCTTTTGGACTACGTTGGAAAGCATTCTTTCCAAAGGCAAAGGCCATAGCTTTGTAATGGATTCTATAGACAAGAGCTAAAGAGGTAGATCCATCTTTCACTTGTAATTATGAGTTTTTATTTGAAGAGTAAGTGATTTAAGAATTGTCTTATCTTTAAAAGATATTGAGAAATAGGGATAACAATCAAAATGTATTGGACCTTTTGCAAAGACTTGTCTCCACGGTATCGAGAATGGATTTATCATAGCTTAAGAAATGTGAGTCTCGTAAAAATAAGAGAATCGAGGTATTTATCTCTTCTTTTGTAAGAGGTTTAAATCCTATATGGACAATATCAATATGAATGTAATTTTACTTCTAGACCAACCCATACCAACAGTCATCCAAGATATTGGTCCTTTTTCTATATATATAACATGTAAATATATGTAATAAAAAAGTTCTTGTCTCTAGGTTTTGTAAAATGGGACAAAAAAATTTCAATAAATTATTTATCAATGATAGCATCATCTTTAAATAATAACACTCCAAGTTACATAACTTTCATACGATACTTATTTAAGTATCATAACTTTTCTTTTTCGACCACTTAAGTGTCATAACTTCTAAAAAATTCGCTTGAATACCATAACTTTCAATTGATCACTTAAGTATTAAGCACCCAAGTGTCGGAAATCCGACATGGCATACCACTTGTGATGAACGTTTTTAAAAAATTATGTCACTCAAATGATCTTGCGAAAAGTTATATAGTACTCAAGTGAGCGTCGCACATAAATAATGGCACTAAACTGATAAAAAATATATATAGTTATGGTATTCAAGCTAGCACCATACAAAAGTATGGCACTTATGGTGTCCTTATTCCCATCAATTATCAAATCAATGAAGTCTTTAATTTTGTTAGTGTAGAAAATGGCACTTCATTTGAAAATCTATTCAAAGAAGGTCTTCACGTTAATTCAACCATTCGCTGTGACAGTGAAGGTGTAGAAACTTATGCCATAGAAAATAAGAGGTAATTCCCTTAAAAATCCCAAATTTCAGATTTAATCTCAAATTTGTCCTAAACTTTATTTTGTCTAAAAAAATGTTGCTACCCTCTCAAAGATTTTTTGACGCAGTCAGGGAAACAAGGGAATAGGCTTTCCCAAGCCCATTATGATCCTAAGGCAGGCTAACAACCCTCCATTAGGTATGGGCTTCTCCAAAACCTTATTTCATGCGATGTTAGATTTCCTTTTAATGTTCAATTTGTCACGCTCCAATCCTCAAGCGCATGCCCATCCATCGGTGGTCGATAAAATTTGCAACGTCCCAGGACGCATTGCCAACCCATTCATTTTATTGCGCATGTGGAAGTGAATAAACAATACCCTTGACAACAACCAACACAGGATAGAAAAGCAAGAAACATATTCATAACCAAAACACTTTTATAAATACTCCGGTTTATATACAAGACTAGTCTACAGTCAAGAGTCTACAAAAAACTGGGTCTCAAAAGAAGCTATCTTAAGACCTACTAGTTGGACACATTCACCAATCCTTCGGTCTCCATAGGCTCCGGGGGCATCGGGTTCTCCACAACACCATCAAGAGGATCAGTTGCACTCTCACCTAGAGTGGCATCAACTACCATAAAGGAAATCTCAAAACTCTGGGGGGGACCCACCCTGAATCCATTGAGTTCGTAGCGAAACCACGCTCTGAATCGATAAGGTACCATCTGAGGTAGGCCCTCATCGACCCAGATGGTGGTCATCACGAGTTCAAAGACCCAGTGACCCTCAGGAATATGGTAGTCAAAACTCTACTCGGTGGCCCTCATGGGCCAACCAAAACGTTCCGGAGGACCCGCCATCTAAGAACCTGAAGATATTAAAGCCCACGACAGGGTGAGACAATATCTTAGCAAGTTCAGCCCCTAAACTCCGACTAGGAATGAAATATGCCTAGTCATACAACCACACAGCCACACAATCATATAGACTTACCTCGTCTTAGCTCCTCCCTGCAGGTTAGCACAGTTCAAATACACAGCCATATTTGGGAATCACACTCAACCAGTTGGAATGCCACCACTTTCATCTCAATAAGCACAAGGGTCCCGATTATAGGGCCAAATCGTTATGACACGTCTCATACCGTGCCACACAATTTTGCCCCATAATCCGGCACGTCAATTTCACTTAGCATGCATTCCAATTTTTAATCACGACCACACATGGGCACGGCCTACTCGACGTTCAGTGGTCTTCTAGCATAACCAGGTATCGCCTCACCCCACTGAGCACGGCAACGTCACTATGTCAACGGCATTCCACATAGGAGCATCGGTCTAGCTTCTATTGCGACCGGCATCCATTGATAGGGCATCCCATATAGGGGCATGTCCACCCGACTCATTTCGAGGACAGGTTCTCTTAACCAACACACGACTATTCAATCTTAGCCCAGGACACCATGCATTGCACTCAAATGCCTCAATTAAAATAGTGAACCTGGCCTATTTTCTTCCTATAAAAATATACGATAAAATAATTGTGTATGGGTACACGGTCAAATTGAACCGAAAAACTGATGATCTTCCTTTTAAAATCCTATGGTTTGATATAGCCTTTTAAAATCATTTTCAGTGTTAAAACCCGACACCCAGGATTTCTAATTAAATATTGAAATTTCACAATTTTGGAATAAATAACCAAAATTCCAATCACCACTCAATTTACACAAATTAACGCTCAATTAAATAAACCAAACATACCATTGCAATCAGCACGAAATTCCGGTCACCGGCTATCCTAATATAATTTTCAGAAAATATTAAATAATTAAATAAATACCAAAATTAATTAAATAAATCAATTTAAATGCAATAAATAACAACTTAGTTTGGAAACGCTAATCTAACTACATAAACAAGCGTAGAAAATTTTTGAACCTACCTATCTAGATAAATAATACGACTACTTTAGTCCCTAATCTATCCGTTCTAACCACCTAACATGCACAAATGGATAATTAAATCACTAATCCATTCTAACTAACCACCTAAATCTTAATTAGTCTAAACTAATTATCCACTAAGCATCATTAACTCCATAAGTAGAGTTTAGCAAGTAAACTCATTGGTTTAGCAATTTGGTGAGTCCACGACAACGGCAACGTAGAGGCGGGCAATAATTAAGCCTATGGCAACACCAAACAAAGACCGGACAAGCCTGAAAATGGGCCACAAAGCCCAAAGACCCTTGCTGGCTTTGGCTTTTGCTCCTAGGCTCAAGAGGCTGCTCGAGCGACTGGCTGGGCTGGAAAAGATGAGGACAGGCGGAGAGGGTTGCTGCGGGCAACGACGAGTGATAGCGGCTGATTCGGTGGCCTGGATTGGCGAGCTGTGACAGCGGCCTAAAGCGGCTCGAGACACAGCTGGGCGCAACAGGAGGTGAGACGGGCGGAACGATCGTGCGGGGACTCACGATGGCGTGATGGCTTGCGAAAAATGAGTGGCAGTCCCGGTGGCTCGAGAAGCTATTGATGGGCAAGGGGGAAAGCTTGCTCTAATTTCCTCTGGTTTTTGGAGCTCAAAATGGCCAACAATGGAGAAAAGTGGGGCTGGATGAAGGAGAACAAGGCTGTTCAAGGTTGGAGGGTCCCAATGACCACAAATATCCCCTTTCTTAATCATTGCATACCTGTGGCACCCTCGAAACGGCCCCCGATCCATTAGAGTCGCCACAGTTCACTTACATTTTTACTTAACCAGGCAAAGCATCACTCTGATACCATAGAACTGTGATGGGTCCCTAAGTCCTAGGGGTTTATATTATTTAAATCGGTCCCAACGCAGTTCATATAACGGAAGCATATTCGATATCTCCCTAACCCATACTCAAACTAAATAATGCAATGCACACCAACTACACACTTTATATATATATAACTTGATGGACATCATGAGTCAGTACATCAAAAGGCCAAGGCTTTACTAAGCTTGGCTATAACCAAAAGTACCCGACCCCACAGTCATGTACATCGGTCCATCATTCAATGTCAGCTATCCAACAAGAAGCTTCATCCTCCCTCCATCGTGCTTAGTCACACCTAACCTGGTCCGTCAGCCTGCGGCGGCGGCGGCATCCCCAACATAAGCCCATCGCGGCGGACATGCATGGACAAGAACTCCTGAATGACATGGCCGGTGGGTGATCCAACATCGTACAAAATCAGAACCCGCACACAAACAAAAACTAACCCCCGTATCTCGGGGTGATGATGTTTTGTACACTCAACCTCGACATCGGTCAGTATGCCATAGAAAGTACCAGGGTTGACTAGCGATAGAGACATAACTCCTAGTCTGAAATGTTAGTCCCCAAAAGGGGTGAGTACAACCACTCAGCAGTAAAAGATCCATCAAACTACACAATGCAACAAGCAAGACTACCAAGATTTCATGTAAAATGCATATATCATCCATGCAATCATGCATATATTTCCATGAGATCCATTCAATGCCTTAATGACCACATTTTCAATGCCAAATAATACCAACTCAAGACCATAGACAATTTATGTCACATGCCATATGCACACACATGCACATGATTCATTTCCCCATTTTGATTTTTCAAAAGGATCTCATTTTTCCCAAGGACCAATATTTGCATCCCTCCTAACTCTCGCATCTAACCTGGCATCACGAGACCTCCGGCACACACCTCCGGGCATCTCGCACCCCAACTGGCATCACGAGGCCTCCAACACACACCTCCGAGCATCCGGCACACACTTCCAGGCATCTCGAAACTCTCGAGGACATCCAGCACACACCTCTGGGCATCTCGACACTCCCGGGGTATCGTCGACTTAGCCATCCGACGGTATCATCAACATCACAATGTATACATATATGTCTCACTTTAAAAAAAAAAAAAAAAAAATAGCATTTGATGCAATAATGTCAAAGGTTTCAATCAATTTTTGATGTCATATGATATGCTAAATGTCACCACATATGCTATATAAATAACAACCCAAGATATCACATCTCATAAAGTAATTCAATTGTTCTTGAAAGTAAAATAATTTTTGGATAAAACAGAATGCACTCCTTTAATTAAAATTCTGGGAAAATTAGTAAACGATCTTAATAAATTCTAGGAATTTAACATGTTATAAAAGAGATCTAGAGAAAAATATTTTATGAAGAACACCATGTCAAGAAAACTTCGTACGAGTCGCTATGGTCCATGCATCACAGCCATAAAACTTCAAACATCACTATTGCACAGTTTTAATAACAAATTCGGTATAACCCCTAAATAAACTCAGAAGATTATGAAATTTTGATATGTTATATATAAAACCTTGAGATAAAAGTTTCATGAAGAACTCGGAGTTGGATTCTCACACCCCAAAACCACAAAGAATGGGAATGACATGGCCGTCCTTCTTTACAAAGAACGCAGCCTCAAATACAACCAATAAACTGATATCAACTTATATATATCTCAAACCATATATATATATCAGATAAACCAACAAATTGGTTGCAACATCAGAGTTTCTATAATCCACCAAAAGAAAAAGAGATATATGTTTAAAACTCAGACGATCCAACTACTAGTAAATATTATTTGCACCACTTCCTTGAACCATACCAAAAACAAAATAGAACTCCCCAAAAGCTCCCACCGACTATGCACTCGCTCTAATCGCCGCTAGCTGAGGAGCCTGAAAAGATTAAAGGAGGAATGGGATGAGCAACCACAGCTCAGTGAGTAGTACATATCTTCTAAGCAGATCGAACAACCACTATGCATGTATACAAAACAATACCAAATTCCATAATGCCGATTCAATATATAAAATACAAATCGAATCATATAAAAGTTATTTCTCATTATCAAAGCTTTATACTAATATGGAAAACTCATTTAAATCGCCATCAAAAACACATATCAATGGTCTATCCATTGATCAATCTTTGCTCAATAACTAACCATGGTCACGACACAACGCCTTGTGACAAGGCGACCAAGATTCCCCCTTGGTAAGGTCTCCACCTACAAAGCCGGTGGCTAGGCCCGAAGGATATCCTAAACCTGGTATGCATACCCCAAAAACCAATCACTGGATTCACAGTCATATTGAGCATAAATAACCATTCTCCAATATCAGAAATCAAATCCAAAAATCAATATCTCAAACCAAACAAATAACATTTTGCAACATAGCCCATCATCCATTTTCATATTTGTTGCTCAAATCATCATACATCTTTCCATAAATTAGTCGCAAAGCAATTTCATATATATTTCTTCACAAACCTTGTATAACATGCTTTTCAAATATTTACAATCAACCAAAAAGTAGCAATTGCTCGATCTGGCTTTTATGCAATAAAAATGCTCTTCTCATTTCAATATATATACATATATACTTCAAGACATGATTTTATAAAACCAAAGAAGATATAGTACCACTCACCTCGTCGTCGACGACCAAGCGACAAACGATACTCGTATCGTCGAATTCAAGGTCCTAACAAATAACCGAGAAAAATGTTAAAATCTAATAAAACTCTGTCTCTACTTCGAAACAACTACATTACACCTTAACTCTAACAAAAGGACTTCTACGCGCTAACAAATCGCATAACCAAAGCGATTGTTCAAGCCATTCGCAACACAAAATTTAAGTGCAAAACTTGATTGCGCCTTAACTTTCTCTTCCGAACTCCGATCTGAACGTACTTATATTCAATAAAGAGCCCTTGAAACATATCACAAGAATCTCAACTTGACCGTCCCAAAATCAAGCCGAAAAATGACAAAATACGGGCCCAAAGCTGCTGGACGCGTACTGTTCATTGTGCGCGGGAAACTTTGAAATTTTGTTTCGGACAAACCATAAGCTCAAATCACGATCCGTAAAATCCCACGGCTCCACAACACCCTAAATTACCATTCTTGCAAAAATACGCGGCTCAACGACTCCAAAATTAGACTTCGCCTCTCAGTTTTCCAAAAATTTCGAATTTAAATCCTAAATCCAAAAATTACTTCAATGGGACAAACGAGGCTTGATCTCTTACCGGGTGCTGTGTTATGGAGTCGAGTCGGCTTAGCGAGACATCCGAGATGTGCACTTGCCAAGATTCCTTTCCTTCTTCCCCCTTTCTCTTCTTCTTCTTCTTCTTCTTCTTTTCTTTCTTTTCTTTTTGGTAGAGGACCCCTCAACTTCTATTTAGCCGAGCCTTCTCCCCTCTCCTTTCAGTTTTACTAACTTTTCGGTTTCTTTTTCAGTTTCTTCTTTTGGGGCCCACTAACATAATATTACATTATTGCATAATATTACATTCTACCATCCTTAAAAAAAAATTTCGTCCTCGAAATTTACATGTACTTTAATCATGAAACAAGTGAGGGTATTTGTGTCTTGCCTCCTCCTCGAGTTCCCAAGTAGCCTCCCTCTCGGTATGGTTTTGCCATTGTATTTTTACATAAGGAATGGTTCGTCGCCGCAATACCTGATCCTTCCTATCGACAATGCGGATAGGTTGCTCCTCATATGTCAAGTTCTCCCGTAATCTCAGTGGTGTAAAGTCTAACACATGTTCAGGATTTGGAACATATTTCCGCAACAAAGAGACATGGAACACATTATGGACACCTGATAATGCCGGTGGCAAAGCCAATTTATAAGCGAGTTCACCAATTCTCTCTAAGATCAAGAATGGTCCCACGTACCTTGGACTTAACTTTCCACGTGTGTCAAATCTCATTACACCCTTCGTAGGAGAAACTTTTAAGAATACGTGATCCCCCACATTGCCTAGGGAGAGAGATCTTGGTTAGCTTATAAGGCTTGGTTCCTCTCACCTGTGTAACGCGTTTTAAAGCCGTGAGGGAAGAGACCGTGGCTGGGATGGCGGTTCGTCCGCGCTAGGGCGGGTGACCCAAAGCGGACAATATTACACAGTGGGGCCCGGGATGTTACAAGTGGTATCAGAGCCGACTCCCGACCGCGTGTGGGACCACAGCTCGAATGCTGTTCTGACGCCCGTGGGGCCATAGCGAGGACGCTATTCTGTTAAGAGGTGGAGAGTGTAACAACCTCCTCTCTTGTCCCACATTGCCTAGGGAGAGAGATCTTGGTTAGCTTATAAGGCTTGGTTCCTCTCACCTGTGTAACGCGTTTTAAAGCCGTGAGGGAAGAGACCGTGGCTGGGATGGCGGTTCGTCCGCGCTAGGGCGGGTGACCCAAAGCGGACAATATTACACAGTGGTGACCCAAATCAGAGCCTAAGTTTTGATCTTTTTAGGTGTAGTTATGGGACGTTGTGAGGTTGTGTGATAGATTTTATTTTTGCGTTAGTCTTCTAGATTCTAAGGTGTAGTTTCATTCTTGGATTCAGGTGATCATGAGTACCGACTCTGAGACACTTGCCTCACTTCGTAGAAGTCGCAGAGGCAAACGAGTCGCTACCCCTGAGGCTCGAGACTTGCCTCAAGCTTCTCGAGGTGCGTCTTTGAGAAGGAGACTTGAGGACCACTATGATAGGAGTCCTGACTTGCACGAAGTCAGAGAAGAGGATCAAGAGCCAACCCGTTCAACTGAATTTGAACAAGCGATGATCCATTGGTATCGCCAAGCAAAAGAATTAACTGGAGATGGAGCGGCGGTTCAGGTACTTTTGCCCATTTTAGAAAGGCGAAACCACCCACTTTTGATGGGAAAGCTGATCCTCTTGCGGTGAGCGTTGGATTAAAAAGATTGATGGGATCTTTGAAGTGAAGAGGTTCCGAGGATCGGAAAGTTAAATTTGCCACCCAATACCCGGAAGGTGAAGCAGAGTTTTGGTGGGATGGAATGAAGCCAAGTCTTGGAGGTAGGGATGTTATCATATCCGGGAGGACTTTAAAAAGGCGTTCAATGCTCAATTCTTCCCAAAGTCATTCCGGCAAAGATGAAGGGTGACTTTGTACATGTATCTCGGGTGACTCCACGGTTTTGGAGTATTCAGTCCGCTTTAATCAATTGAGTAGATTTGCGGAGCACTTAGTAGCAAATGAGGAAGATAAAGCCGACCATTTCCTAGGAGGGCTCCGACCTGAAATTAATTCTGCACTTGCTCCTTTCGTATTAACAACTTATAAGGATGTGCTAGAACGAGCAATCAAGGTGGAACAAAGTATTCGGAAGCACGGCACACAAGGAGCACCTCATTAAAAGGTTTAAGCCCACAAATGTGCAAGGTAGCCATACTGATGGTAGTGGAGGGCGAAGAGGCTTCAACCGGCTAGGACAGTTCAAAAATCCAAGTAACCAAGGCCCTTGTAATACATGTGGAAATTATCATCACGGTGAGTGTTATCGGAAAATGGGAGTATGCTTCTCATGTGGGAAAGCGGGACACATGCTGCGAGATTGTCCTATACGAAGGAATCCTCCTATTGGCAATAGATCATGTAATCTATGTGGGCGACAAGGGCACCTAGCACACCGGTGTTTCGAGCGGAGGAATGCCCCTTTTGTTGGTAGGCCCCAAGAGAACCAACAAAGACAAAGTACAAGCGGGAAAGTTTTTGCAATGACGAAGGAGGATGCGGCAAGCATCTAATGCGGTGGTTGCGTGTAATATTTCTATTGCCTCGCATTGTGCTTATGCGTTATTTGACCACGGTGCCACGCACTCCTTCATTTCAACTGAATTTGCGAAGAAGATTGATCGTTGCTGACCCTCTTGAATGTGAATTGTGTGTTGATACTCCTCTTTTGGCGATTTCTTAGTTGGTCATCAGGTGTTCAAGAGATGTGTGATTCGGATTAACAATGTTGAAATGCCTGTGGATCTAGTGGAGTTAAATATTCGAGATTTCGATGTTATTATAGGGATGGATTGGTTATCTACCTATCGTGCTATTGTTGATTGTTTTTCAAAGAAAGTTATATTTAGACTTTTGAATCAACCCGAATTCTCTTTTTCGGGAAGTTCGAAAACACGTCTCTAAGGTTGATCTCGGCTTTGCAAGCGAGGAAACTTTTGAGAAAAGGTTGTTGTGGTTATTTAGCTTGTGTAAAAGACACAAGTAAGGTTGTAGTAAAGTTGGAAGATGTTCTGTCGTTAGAGAGTTTCCAAGTGTATTTCTGAGGATTTACCAGGCTTGCCTCTTGATAGAGAAATTGAGTTTTGTATTGAATTGATGCCCGTACAAAGCACCAATCTCTAAGGCACCATATCGAATGGCACCACCGAATTGAAAGAATTGAAAACGCAGCTACAAGAGCTTTTGGATAAGGGTTTCATCGGACCAGTGTTTCACCTTGGGAGCTCTGTTCTATTTGTGAAAAAGAAGGATGGTAGTATGCGGCTTTGCATAGATTATCGAGAACTTAACAAGGTAACGATCAAAAACAAATATCCTTTGCCCCGGATTGAGGATTTATTTGATCAACTTCAAGGAGCTCAGGTATTTTCCAAGATCGACCTTCGTTCTGGGTATCATCAGTTGAAGATAAAGATAGATGATGTGCCTAAAACTGCTTTCAGAACAAGGTATGGCCATTATGAATTTCTCGTCATGCCTTTTGGATTAACAAATGCGCCTGCTGCCTTCATGGACTTGATGAACAGGGTGTTCAGGGAATATCTAGACAAATTTATTGTGGTGTTCATTGATGACATCCTAGTATATTCGAAGAGTTTAGAGGAACACGATCAACACTTGAGATTTGTCTTGCAGACTTTGCATGAAAAGAAGTTGTATGCCAAATTTAGTAAGTGTGACTTCTGGCTTGATCATATAGAATTCTTGGGTCATGTGATCTCGAAAGATGGCATATCAGTGGACCCAAAGAAGGTCGAAGCAGTTGTTAAGTGGAATCGTCCAACAAATGTTACAGAAGTGAGAAGTTTTCTTGGGCTAGCCGGCTACTATAGGCGATTTGTAGAGGGGTTCTCAAAGATTGCTGGTCCACTTACTCGTCTAACTCAGAAAAAAGTTAAATTTGAATGGTCAGACCAATGTGAACGTAGTTTTCAAGAGTTGAAGAGACGGCTGGTGTCGGCTCCTATTCTAACTCTACCGTACGGAAGTGGTGGCTTCGTAATCTCGTGACGCATCCAAAGAAGGTTTGGGTTGTGTTCTTATGCAAGATGGCAAGGTTGTTGCCTACGCTTCGAGACAATTGAAATTACATGAGAAGAATTACCCCACTCATGATTTGGAGTTAGCGGCGGTTGTGTTTGCCTTGAAGATATGGCGGCACTATTTGTATGGTGAAAAATGTGAAGTCTTTACGACCACAAGAGTCGAAGTATATCTTTACTCGAAAGAACTAAACATGAGGCAAAGAAGATGGCTAGAACTTTTGAAGGATTATGACTTGTCCATTAATTACCATCCGGGTAAAGCTAATGTGGTAGCGGATGCTTTGAGTCGTAAATCATTTGGAAATATGGCAGCTTTGCTCACTTCTCGAAATCTATTCTTGAAGATATGAGGAAGTTAGACTTGGAGGTGTTGGTGCAGCAGCTTGGTGCTCAATTAGCTAATCTTCAAGTACAACCTATGTTGATTGACAGAATTAAGGTTAAAACAGAATGAAGATCCACAATTACAAAAAATTAGAGAAGGTGTGGAAGTTGGAAGACAAGCGGATTTTGGTTTACACATAGATGGATCCTTAAGGTTTCGTGGTCGACTATGTGTTCCTGAGGACTCAAATTTGAAAAAGGAGATCCTGCAAGAAGCTCAAGTACTAGATTTTCAATTCATCCAGGGAAGCACTAAAATGTATAGGGACTTGAGAGAAAAATTTTGGTGGATCAACATGAAAAATGATATTATAAAATTTGTCGATCAATGTTTAGTTTGCCAAGCAAGTGAAAATTGAGCATCGAAACCGGGTGGGCGATTTGCAACCTCTAGAGATACCTAAATGGAAGTGGGAGCATATTGCCATGGACTTTGTAGTCGGTCTACCGAGGACGCCAAGTGGTAAGAATGCTATATGGGTGATTGTTGATCGATTGACTAAGTCCGCTCACTTTTTGTCATATCGATTTGGCCTTTCAATGGAAGATATGGCAAAGCGATATGTTAATGAGATAGTGAAGCTTCATGGAGTTCCGGTAAGCATTGTTTACGATAGGGATCCTAGGTTCGTGTCTAACTTTTGGAAGAGTTTGCAAGGAGCATTGGGCACTAAACTCAACTTGAGTACAGCTTTCCATCCACAAACAGATGGACAGTCGGAAGAACGATCCAGACATTAGAGGATATGTTGAGATCATGCATCATTGACTTCGGCGGTTCTTGGGATGAACATCTACATTTAGCAGAATTTTCTTATAACAACAGTTATCACTCCAGCATTAAGATGGCACCCTTTGAAGCTTTATATGGCCGAAAATGCAGAAGTCCTATTTGTTGGGACGACGTTGGTGAGAAAAGACTAACTGGCCCTGAGTTCATTCAATGTCGGAAGAGAAAGTTAGGTTGGTTCGGGAACGTCTCAGAACGGCTCAAAGTCGTCAGAAAAGTTATGCGGATCTGAAAAGACGCAAGTTAGAATTTAATGTGAGGGAAGAGACCGTGGCTGGGATGGCGGTTCGTCCGCGCTAGGGCGGGTGACCCAAAGCGGACAATATTACACAGTGGGGCCCGGGATGTTACAGATTCATTATAGATCATGAGCTATAATCACTATAACTCTCCTTAACCCTCGGTAACAGTCTCCAGATTTAACACTTTCAAAGAAAAATCGTTTCACCGACCAATACTTGTCTGTTTCTTCTAAAATTTTAGTATGTTACTCCTCAAGATGTCATCTACAACTTTCATCAAGGACACAAAGTCAAATTTCGGCTAGATAATTACAGAAAAGTCACGGAGTCGCCAAAGGTCAAGCTATTTTTCCATGAAACAGTTTGCTAGCCTAAAGAACTACTCCTATACTTTCGAAAATTCCAACATCCAGCACATCCAAGAACTATTACATTTCACACACAACCACAGCAAGCATTGTGCAGATCAATGGACTTCACTTGCCTTAAGTCCAACGCAACCACAACAAGCAAAACAGCGACTTGAAGACTTCGGGCGCGGCTCGATTGATGGCGAAGCTAGGCGACGTTGACGACGGCAGTAGGCACACGCACGGCAGGGCTGGTCTCCTTCTTCCCCTCGCTGATGCACCCTCACAACTCTCTCTTTCTCTCAGTCACTTCCCTTCTTGATCACTCTCTCCCTCAGTTGCTTCCTTGTCCATTCCGCCCCCTTTCTTTTCCTTTTAATTCCTTAATTAGCTAGTAATCATGAGGTTTTGCATGGGAATGACAAGTGGAAGTTGGTTATGGACAAGTATAAAATGGCATGCATCTTCCTCCCCCTTGTCCGATTCCCTTCTTCTCCTTCCCCCTTCTTTCGGTCAACGGCTTTAGGGCCTCCATGGGCCGCTTGAGCCCAAAAGTTTTGGGGCCAAAAGAAAGTCCAAGTAAAAAGGCCCATAAACTTTATAATATAAACCCATAATCTTTGCACCATTAAGAAGCATTTCATTATTTTTCTTAAAGAAATAAATTTTGCATTCTCATAATCCAATTGCTTCATATACAATTGCATAGCCAAAGTTCTTGCATGGAAAAGAAGAAAAATTTCGACCAAGCAGCAAGATTTCTTTTTCTTATTTGTCGAACTGCAAAAATGAAAAGGCGTACATGATTCTCAAGTTCAGCCCAATTCCTCAAAATTTTATCCTTAAATTTCAGCTTGCATGTTCCTCATACAAGACCGAATTCCATCCCTTCATAACTTGAAAAAATATTATTCAATCATAATCCAAAGCTTTTCTCTTGTTGCACGATTGATTAGTCCATTGCTAGACATATCATATAAATCAAATAAACAAATACGAATTTATGCCCATAAATGATATCAATGCCACAGTCCGACGATACTCCCATCGATTGATCATGACTGTCACCTATCCGAGGATCGTCTAAATTTTTGGATGCCACAATACCCCCGCCACTTGGGCTGTCATCCAAGGCCAATTTGCAGCCCTCAATCTTGCTCAACACACTTCCCAAATGGTCCAAAATGTTGAGTCCCACATGGCCTACGAATTTTGTACATTGGCCACTCAAATGGATTCAATTCCACTCTAATTCTCCCTCAATTGAACCTAATTTGATGTCCATAAATTCAACCAAGATGCCCACCCTTAAATTCACATTTTTCCTTGTCAATTTATCCAACTTGAATCCCAAAAATGCGACAAAAAATGGCCTTCTAATTTTTCCGGTCAAAATCGGCCGTACTTTGAATTTTTGCCAAAAATCTCGGTTTGCAGAAAAATCTTTGAAGGATGAGTCGACGTTCCTAAAATGAATCATGACATGGCAAAACTTTCAATTTCTAAAATCGGCTTTAAATTCGCGGTTCATTTCAATCTGGTGCGATTTTAGCGTGATTTAGCCTATCAGGTAGCTTTTAGGAATTTTTAGTGCAATTGACCCATGATCGATTATTTTTTAGCCACATTGTGCATCTTCAACACATTAGCGACTTTCAGTTGTCATGAAAATCTTAAAGTTTCAAATACAGGCACAAGGTACAAAAATGACAAAAAAATCGGTTTAGTGCCGTTCAACAGAAATTTTGTAAGCAAGTGAAATCATCCACACACTAATCACATACCTCTGTTGAATCGACCCATTTTTGGTCTCTAATCAATTTTGATAGTGTCGTAGTGACCCTTGCAAATTAGCGTGATCGACTAGTCGATTTTTAGTTGAATTCTCAAGTCTATTGCGTTAAAATCCCTTACTTCATCAGATAGTCTAGTTATCTTGTGAGTGATCAACTCAGCGAATAGAACTATAGACGCGTCGATGAAAAGCCCAACTTATTAAATTGAAAACAGAATCCTGAAAATCAGGATGTCACAACTCTTCTCATTTTATAAAAATTTCTTCCTCGAAATTTAAATCATTACAAATCTTTAAACAAAAAGGTGGGAGTATAGTCGTCTCATCGACTCTTCACTTTCCTAGATTGCTCATTCTGTGCTGTGGTGTTGTTAGACCACTTTAACCAATGGGATTATCTTGGTGCACAAAACCTGCTCCTTCCGATCTACAATCTGAACCGGTCTCTCCACGTACGACACCCTGTCATCCACGTTTAATTCTTCAAAATTCAGCACATGGGTTAGGTCAGGTTCATACTTTCTCAACATCGACACGTGGAAGATGTCATGCACTTACGCCAACCTCAGCAACAATGCAAGACGATACGCTAGAGTCCATATTCTTTCCAGAATCTCAAAGGGTCCTACGTATCTCAGACTTAGCTTCTCTTTCTTGCCAAAGCGCGAAGTACCCCTCATCGGTGACACTTTCAGAAAGACGTGCTCACCAACTTGGAATTCCAAAGGTATTTGACACTTATCCACATAGCTTTTCTAGCGGCTCTGAGTGGTCTTTAATCTGTCCCTGATGACGGCAACTACATTCACTGATTGCTGGACTAACTTTGAGCTTGTGATCTTTCGTTCTCTAACCTCATCCCAACAAACTGGTGTTCTGCACGCTCTGCCATAAAACGCTTCAAAGGTGCCATCTGAATACTTTGCTGGTAGCTGTTGTTGTAGGCGAACTCAACAAAATGAAGCTGTTCCTCCCAGCTTCCCTTAAAATCCAACACGCAAGCTCGCAGCATGTCTTCGAGGGTTTGAATCGTCCTCTCAGGTTGGCCATCCGTCTAAGGATGATAGGCCGTATTGTACCGTAGCTCCGTTCCTAAGGCGGTCTATAAACATTTCCAAAAGGCAGTTATAAATCTCGGGTCTTGGTTTGATGTAATCATCACTGGCACTCCATGTAGATGAACAATCTAACGCACGTACAATTATGCATACCTATCCAACGCAAGGTCCTTCCATACGGTGATGAAGTGAGCCGACTTCGTCAGTCTGTTGACCATTACCCAGATGGAATCATTACCCATTTGACTTCTCGGTAAGCCCATTACAGAATCCATCGTGATATGTTCCTATTTCCACTCGCGAATCTCGAGAGGTTGTAGAAGTCCTCCCGACTTACAATGCCGTGCCTTCACTTGCTGACACGTCAGTCACTTGGCGATGTGCTTGGCGATGTTCGCCTTCATACCAGACCACCAATAGTGTTGACGTAGATTCTGATACATTTTAGTATTACCTAGATGAATGCTGTAACTTCTACGATGAGCTTCTGACAAAATCTCTTCTTTAAGCTTTGCATTGTCAGGTACACACAATCGTCCTTGGAACCTTAGTGTTCCATCTTCAGAAATTTGAAAGTCAGCCTTCCTCTTTTCGATATCCTCTTGCGGAATCTTTTGGACTTTTGGGTCTATCGGCTGAAGCGTCTTGATTCTGATTTGCATTTCCGGCTTAATTCTGAGAGTGGCCATAAGATTTGAAATGTGGCTTACCTCAAACTTGAAAACCAAATTTCAAGCTCTCTCGAGTAAAATCCATTCCTTGACCATCATCTATGTGACTAAAGACTTTCGACTTAAAATGTTTGCGACCCCATTTGCCTTTTTAGGGTGATATAAGATATCACAATCATAGTCCTTTAGAAGTTCCATCCAGCGACGCTTTCTCATATTCAACTCATTCTGAGAGAATACACATTTGAGACTTTGATGGTCAGCGAAGATCTAGAATCTTTCTCCACACAAATAATGCCTCCAAATCTTCAGAGCGAAAATGATTACTTCGAGTTCTAAGACATGCATCGAGTAATTCAGCTCATAAGGTCTCAACTAACGGGATGCATATGCAACAACTCTGCCATGCTGCATTAACACGCAACCCAGTCCTCTAAACGATGCATCATTATAGATCTCGTATCCTCCAGGACCATATGAAATTGTCAACACGGTTGTGGTAGTTAGCTTCTACTTAAGCTCTTGGAAACTACGCTCATACTTATCCGTCCACACAAATTTCTATTCCTTCTTCAACAATCGAGTCAATGGCGAGGTTACAGCTGAAAACCCTTCCACAAACCTTCTGTAGTACCCTGCTAAACCTAGAAAACTTCTGATCTTTGTCACTGTAGTCGGTCTTGGCCAGTTGATCACTGCTTCAATCTTGGTCAGGTCCACGGAGATTCCTTTGCCTAAAATCACGTGACCTAAGAATGCTATACGAGTCAACCAAAACTCGCACTTGCTAAACTTACAGCATACAGTTCATGATTCCTCAGTGTCTGAAGTACCATCCTCAAATGCCTTTCGTGCTCCTTAAGACTTCACGAGTACACCAGGATATCGTTGATGAACACTATCACAAACTAATCCAGATACTCTTTAAACACTCAATTCATCAGATCTATAAAAGCAGCTAGGGCATTCGTCAATCCAAATGGCATTATAGTGAACTCATAATGGTCGTATCAAGTACAAAACGCTGACTTCGGTATGTCATTCTTTATGATCATCAGCTGATGATATCCTGTCCTCAAGTCAATCTTAAAGAATATCGATGCTCCTTGCAGTTGATCAAATAAGTCGTCGATCCTTGGAAGTGGATACTTCTTCTTGATCGTTACCTGATTGAGTTGACAGTAGTCAATGCACAGACACAACGAACCATCTTTCCTTTTCACGAACAAAACCGGTGCTCGTCAAGGTTATGCACTAGGACTTATGAATCCCTTATCCAACAGTTTTTGCATCTAAACCTTCAGTTCTTTCAACTTAGACAACGCCATCCGATAAGGAGCCTTAGAGATTGGCTCTGTCCCAACTGCTAACTCGATCACGAACTCTATCTCTCTCTCTAGTGGCAGGCCTGGCAATTCCTTCGGAAACATGTCTGGAAATTCTTGCGCTACAGCGATGTCTTCGATCTTCGACTCCTCAACTATCGTATCCATGACAGTTACTAAGTAACCTTGACAACCCCTATCTAACAAATGGGTTGCCTCAAGCGACGAGATTAAGGTAATTGAGGGTCCTCCTCGACTTCCAGTAAACTCAAAACTTTCACTCGCTAACGAGTTAAACTAAATCGCTTTACGATAGCAGTCCATCTTAGCTCGTTGCTTGGTGAGCCAGTCCATGCCAACTATTACGTCAAAATCATACTTAGCTAGGACTATCAAATCTATCCTCCCCTCTCGCTCACCAATCACTAACTTGCAACCAGTACAACCCATAGTAGACAACACATTATCCTTTAGTGGTGTAGATATACTAACCACAGACTCTAACATTTCAGGACTCAATCCTATCAGCTTAACAAATTGATCAGCTATAAATGAATGCGTTGCACTAGGGTCAAATAAAGCATAAGCAACATGGTCTTTTAGGGAAACAGTACCTGTAACCACATCAGGCGAGTCCTCAACCTGTCCTCTAGTGATGGCATACACTCTTCCTTGCACTTAAGGTTTGTTCTATCCACCCTGTTGTGTACTTTGTGGCATGTACCCTCTAATCTAACCCATCGGCGGCGACGGCGGCGACAACTGTTTTGGTCCCATAGGCCTTCTGGGACAATTCCTAGCGACGTGACCCTGCTGGCCACACTCATAACAAGACCCGCCTTGAATGGCATGGGGTTAATCCATGTCGCCTTCCGCAGAAGTGACACAAGCCCATCTAACTCGATGCAGACTTACCTATCCCATCCTTCCTGTTTGGTGGAACATGATACCTTCCTCCTAACATAGGTTTCTTCCCAAACCTATTCCCATCTTTGTTCGAACCAAATCGTGACCCAGATGTAATAGCTTGTTTGTTCATATCCCTTTCTATCAATTGGGCTAGACCATATAGTTCATTATAATCCTTCAGGTCAAAAGACACCAACGGATTCTTTAGCTTCAGTTGGAGGCCGTTTCTGAACCTCCGTGCTCTATCCTTAGGATCCTCCATTAGTCTAGGAGCGTACTGTGATAGCTCCGCAAACTTGGCTTCATACAGATCCACGATCAGCATGCCTTGACGGAGGCACTGGAATTCCTCCATCTTTTGCTCTCAGCGCTATCCAAAAAGTATTTTCCATTAAAGGCTCTCGGGAAGGCGTTCCACACTAGAACCTCACTTTCAAGTACTACTTTCCTCCAGTGGCCCTCCACCAGGTACTCGCGTTACCCTGTAGCTGATATATTGCCAAGACAACATTTTCCTCATCATTGCACATTAGTAGTGCAAAAGCTTTCTCTAGGTCTTGTATCTAAAGGATTGCAACCTCGGGATCTCTAGCACCAGTGAAACTTAGCGGGTTCAGCTTCAAGAATTATTCCATCAACTTGTGCATGGGCCTCTCCCTTTCGACAACCACGTTCCCAGGTGGAACTTCGGCATGTACGGCTGTGGTAGCAGCAACAACAGTGGTAGCAGCAGCTGTAGCGGTGGCAATAGTGGCGGCGGCTTGATTCTGGGCTTGCTGCCTCATCAGTGCTCCCAACGTCTCAAGCGCTTAACCAATCCCATCGATTCCGGGATCGCCAGGGGCTGCTACCTTAGCACCAACTGGAGGCGGTGCTACTCCACTAACGCTAGCCTAAGCTGGCGCTCGACCACGACCCCCTCGGGTATCGACCCTTGGCGGTGTCCTACCCCAAGTCGTATGTCCAATGGTTCTCTTCCTAAGAGTCATTTGCTCTTGATCACTCATCACGCAAGTTCTTTACAGAAACCTATTTTCCAATTCCACACAAAATTAGAAGCTAAACAATCCTCACAAGACAATCTACCAAACAGCTATCAATCACATGCATCAGCATAAAAGAGAGGTCATTTCTACTAACTATCCTATAACCTATCACACCTTATCACTCCAACCATCAACCAGCTCTGATACTACTTCGAGCAGGGATTGTCACGCCCAATCCTCGAGCGTGAGCACATCCCTCGATGGTTGATAAAATTTGCGACGTCCAAGAACGCATCGCCAACCCATTCATTTTATTATGCATGCAGAAGTGAATAAACAATACCCCTGACAACAACCAACACAAGATAGGTCCTCATCGACCCAAACTAATCTACAGTCAAAGGTCTACAAAAGATCGAGTCTCAAAAGAAGCTGTCCTAAGACCCACTAGTCGAACACATTCGCAGATCCTTCAGTCTCCACAGGCTCTAGGGGCGTCGGGTTTTTCACAGTACTATCAGGAGGGTTAGCTACACTCTCACCTAAAGCGACATCGACTACCACAGAGGGAATCTCAAAACCCTGGAGGGGACCCACCCTGAATTGATTGAGTACATAACGAAACCACGCTTTAAATCGATGAGATACCCTCTGAGGTAGGTCCTCATTGACCCAGATGGTGGTCACCACAAGTTCATAGACCTAGTGACCCCTGAGAACAAGGTAGTCAAAACTTTGCTTGGTGACCCTCATGAGCCGACCAAAACGTTCCGAAGGAACCGCCATCTAAGGACTTGAAAATATTAAAGCCCACGACGGGGTGAGACAATGTCTTAGCAAGTTCACCCCTTAAATTCCGATTAGAAAGGAAATACACTTAGCCATACAACCACACAATCATAGAGACTTACCTCGTCTCAGCTCCTCCCTGCAGATCAGGACAGTTCAAAAACACAACCATATGTAGGAATCACACTCAACCAATTGGAATACCACCACTTTCATCTCAATAAGCACTAAGGTCACGATTATAGGGCCAAATCATTATGACACATTCCATACTATGCCATGTAATTTTTTCCCATAACTCGACACGTCAATTTCACTCAACATGCGTTTCAAATTTTTAATCATGGCCATACATGGGCACGGCCTACTCGACGTTCAACGGTCTTTTAGCGTAACAGGCATCACCTCACCCCACTAAGTGTGGCAACGTTACTATGTCGACGGCATTCCACATAGGAGCATCGATCCAGCCTCTACTACGACCGGCATCCATTGATAGGGCATCACATATAGGGGCACGTCTACCTGACTCATTTCGGGGACGGGTTCACTTAACCAACACATGACCATTCAATCTCGGCCCAGGATACCGTGCATTGCACTCAAATGCCTCAATTAAAATAGTGAACCTGACCTATTTTCTTTGTATTAAAAAAACACGATAAAATAATTGTGTATGGGTACACGATCAAATTGAACCAGAAAAACCGATGCTCTTCCTTTTAAAATCCCACGGTTTAATATAATTTTTTAAAGCATTTTTTATGTTAAAACCCGACACTTGGGATTTTCTAATTAAATATTGAAATTTCACAATTTTGGAATAAATAACCAAAATTTCAATCACCACTCAATTTGCATAAATTAACACTCAATTAAATAAACCAAGCACATCATTGCAATCGCACGAAATTCCAGTCATCGGCTATCCTAGTATAATTTCCGAAAAATATTAAACAATTAAATAAATACCAAAATTAATTAAATAAATCAATTTAAATTTAATAAATAGCAACTTAGGCCGGAAACGCTAATCTAACCACCAAAACGAGCCTAGAAAATTTCCGAACCTATCTAGACAAATAGTACGACTACTTTAGTCCATAATCTATCCGTTCTAACCACTTAACATGCACAAACGGATAATTAAATCATTAATCAATTCTAACTAACCACCTAAACCCTAATTAGCCTAAACTAATTACCCACTAAGTGTCATTAACTCCTTAAGTAGAGTTTAGCAAGTAACTCACCGATTTAGAGATCCGGTGTGGCACCCCTCGACGGCCCCCGATCCGCTAGAGTCACCACAGTTCGCTTTTCATTTTTCTTTCCCAAATAACAAGTCGCTCTAATACCAAAGAGGGCGGCTGTGACACCCCGAACCCTTCGCAGGTCGTCACCAGCGCCGGTGCATCAGGCGGTGGCGGCGGCAACATCCTCGCATAGCACCATCTCGAAAATAACCCTATTTTCTCTTTTTTTTTTTTTGAATTCCTTTTTATAAATATTTCTAAATTCAAATTTCATCTTGGCCAAAGTCTTGGGATATTTTTAATTATTGAAATTTAAATCATATGGCCAAGCATTAATCTATTAAATTTGAATTTCCACAATCACAAGCATAATTCATTTAAATTAAAAGACTAATTGGCTAAGGCATAAGCCAAAAGAAATTCTATCACCTAATCAAAGATTTTTAACACACCTTAAGGCTCGGCCTTGAATTTCTGGGATGCCACATCCGGTGAGTCCACAACGACGGCGATGTAAAGGCAGGCAACAACCGAGCCTGCAGTGATACCAAACGAAGACCGAACAGACCTGAAAACGGGCCACGAAGCCTAAAGACCCTTGTTGGCTTCGGCTTCTGCTCCTAGGCCTAAGAGGTTGCTCAAGTGGCTGGCTGGGCTAGAAACGATGAGGACGGGCGGACAGGGCTGCTATAGGCAACAACAGGTGACGGCGGCTGATTGGTGACCTAGACGATGACCTGGCGAGCTGTGACGGTGGCCTAAAGTGGCTCGAGATGTGGCTGGGTGCAACAGGAGGTGAGATGGGCATAACGATCATGCGAGGGCTCGCGGTGGCGCAACAGCTTACGAACGGCAAGCGGCAATCCCAGCGGCTCAGGGGCTGTCGACGGGCAAGGGGGAAGGCTTGCTCTAATTTCCTCTGGTTTTTGGAGCTCAAAATGGCCAACAATGGAGAAAGGTGGGGTTGGATGAAGGAGAAGAAGGCTGCATAAGGTTGGAGGGTCCCGATGGCCACAAATATCCCCTTTCTTGATCATTGCATGCCCCCACCACTTGGGCTATCATCGAAGGCCAATTTGCAGCCCTCAATCTTCCTCAACACACTTTCCAAATGGTCTAAAATGTTGAGTTTCCCATGGCCTACGAATTTTGTACATTGGCCACTCAAATTGATTCAATTCCACTCTAATTCTCCCTCAATTGAACCTAATTTGATGCCCATAAATTCAACCAAGATGCCTACCCTTGAATTCACATTTTTTATTGTCAATTTATCCAACTTGAATCCCAAAAATGTGACAAAAAATGGCCTTATAATTTTCCCCCAAAAAAACGGCCCTACTTTGAATTTTCACCAAAATCTCGATTTGCAGAAAAATCTTCAAAGGATGAATCGACGTTCTTAAAATGAATCGTGACATGACAGAACTTAATCGGGTTTAAATTCGCGATTAATTTCAATCTTGCGTGATTTTAGCGTGACATAGCTTATCGGGTAGTTTTTAGGAATTTTTAGTGCAATTGACCCGTGGTCGATTATTTTCGAGCCACATTAAGCATCTTCAACATATTAGCGACTTTTAGTTATCATGAAAATCTTAAGATTTCAAATATGGACACAAGGTACATAAATGATAGAAAAATCGGTCTAGTGCAGTTCGACAAAAACTTTGTAATCAGGTGGACTTGCCCACACACTAATCACATACCTTTGTTAAATTGACCTATCTCCAGTCTCTGATTGATTTTAACAGTGTCGTAGTGACCTTTGTAGATTAGTACGGTTGAGCAGTCGATTTCTGGTCGAATTCTTAAGTCTATTGTGTTAAAATCCCTTAACGGCTTCACCAGATAGTCTTGTTATCTCGTAAGTGATCAGTTCAGAGAATATAACTATAAGCCCACCAATGAAAAGTCCAACTTATTAAATTGAAAACATAATCTTGAAAATTAGGATGTCACACAATTTATCCTAAAGGGTTCTAGGAGTCGCCACTAGTCTTTCTAAGGTAAGCTAAGATCCAAACAAGATACAAATTTTTTGTCTCGTTTTCTACATAAGTAGAGATTTTCTAAGCTAGGAACTTAGTTATGCTAATTATCTAATTAATGCCCTTTCGGTACCTATAAACCAGCGAGATTGTTCATCTAAATGATCAAGCATGTTTTTACCTATTATGATCCTAAAGGTCTTATTGTCACTATGTTTGCATAGGAATGTTCTTTTGGGTTGGTTATGATCCTAAGGTTATCTAACATTCTAGAAAGGAAAAGATATGACCAAGTTATTGGGAATGCAATATTTAAACACTCAAGTATTGAAAGCACAAAGTAAATTGCGAAAACAAAAACCCAATACTAGTCATGCAAATAATATTATGTCACCAAATGAAAACCTAATGCTGAGTCAGGCAAAGAATGGACATGGCCTTGT
The DNA here is from genome assembly GCA_017140395.1 of Eucalyptus lansdowneana. Taxonomy (NCBI): domain Eukaryota; kingdom Viridiplantae; phylum Streptophyta; class Magnoliopsida; order Myrtales; family Myrtaceae; genus Eucalyptus; species Eucalyptus lansdowneana. The sequence goes on along the minus strand of CM029484.1, from coordinate 31,754,332 downwards.
TATAAGCCTTAGGACATGAACTTTCATAAGCTTGTCATTAGATACTAATTCTAATCCCAAAGAAAATTGAGCTAGACTATGGTGAGCCTAATAATACTCCTTTTGTTAAGACTAATCTGATCTAAACTTTTCATTTATTAGAAGGGTGATCCTAAGTTTAAACGGCTTTTTATTTTCTGGCCATACTAACTAGTGTTGGAGGCTAACAATACAACCTAGAGAGGGGGTGAATATGTAGTTTTAGAAATCTCAACAATCTTTTGCGGAAAATGGTTTACTCTAAGTAAAGATCAAGTTAAGCTAATGTTTCAAAGCTCGTGATCATTATGTATGCTTGTGGAAGTAATAAGAGAGAAACAGTAGCACACAACGATATATAATGGTTTGGCTTTATCTCCAAGCCTACGTCCACTCTTCAAACTAATAGCCACAAGTCAGGCTAGATTGCACTAGTAATCTACTCAAAAAGTTACAATTGGCAAGCACCAATTTTATTTCACGATAAATCACACTATTAGGACTCGCTTGCTGCTTTTACTCTTGTACACTTAATCTTTTGTATAATCACTAAGACAACACAAATACAATACTTAGAGAAACAGTTGAAGGAGAGCATTTCCCTTACAACACAGCGTATAGCAAATTTTTAGACTTTAGCAAGTGTCGCTCTATCTCTAACACTTGGCTTCTAAGGTTTTCTCTTTTATAACCATCTTCATTCTATCCGTTGGAGGTGGATTGGATAAGCAAAGAACCATTACAGTTATCATTGGTGCTATTATCCAAAGATAAAATTGCCCATACAGTCCTTTTCTCGAACATTTGTAGGTAATCTAAATATAGCATCTATGCCATCTCTTCATCGCAGTTTCTAACAGACTCTACCTAGCTTCTTGATTACTATTATCACTTTGATTCTACTGCTATGTGAATCCACTTGCCACAATGGCTAGTTTATTGAACCAACAAATATTATCAAATATACATTGTTGCCACAGCACCAATGACCCAATATTCATAACATCAACATAGACATCGACAATAGTTGATTTTTTAGGTCCATTAGTACCATATACGGAACATCCGTGTTAGGACATCCCACATTCCTTTACCCACTAGATCACATCATGGATATTGTGTAGTCTTTTGTCATGAACATCGGCACTTGCCATAATAAATATTATACTAAGAATAGTTTGAACATGATCAAAATCACTTGAAGATATTTCTCAAATAATTAGAATTGATGCTAATTTGTCTATTAGCTAAGATAGCCTAACTAATACTAGGGTTAATACCCGAAAAACTCCAAACTGGTACACATGTGATAAATTTACCCAAAACTAATTTTTTGACCATGAAAAGTCCCAAACTGGTACGCCCATAATAAATTTACCCTAACTAATTATAAAAAATAAAAAAAATTAAAAAAAAAACTCTAAACTTGTACATTTGTGACAAATTTACCCCAAACTAATTTATTCGACAGCCAAAACTCCCAAATTGATACATTTGTAACAAATATACATTCCGTTAAATTAGATTAATACCACGAAAAATTACAAAAATGATACAACCGTAACAAAAGAGAATAAAATTTCAAAATGGTACACAGTTAAAAACTGTTACATGTTATTCAATTTAGTAATTTGATAGCAAAATTTAACAAAAACTAACATGAGTAAATTTGTCAAAGGTGTACCGGTTTGAGATTTTTTATGGTAAAAAAAAAATTAGTTTTTGGTAAATTTGTCATATGTGTACTAATTTTGGATTTTTTAGGATATTAACCTTTAATACTAAATTAAATTAAGTTAAGGGAAGCTAAATGCCGCCTTGGGTTGCTACCATAAACCATCTCCTTAAACTCTCGGTTTTCACCTTCACGTCACCAGTTGTCGGCTGCCAACTTGATTCTATCCAATTACCCATGTAAACACTCAATTAAGGTGTTAAACAAGTTTGCTCAAACAACTATCAATTGAGAAAATTTAATTTGGGTTCGGGAATGTTGTATTGATTATGCAATTCAATCACCCATCCATCTCGTAGAACTTGGGATTGATTAATTATCGCAAAGTGATTATTAACTCCCACTTGATGTTCATCATAGGGTGGGCTAAGTCATAAAGCTTATAATTAAGCTTTAATCCCCAATCCTAAACTACCCTCTGAATCATGCATCTCTAATTGCAATTGAGCTTAACATACATCTAATCAATCACATACGAGCTCAATTAACATGCAATTAGGCTAATTAGCCTTATAAATTAGGCAAACAATTAGTTAGAGATGTGCAAAAGAAGGGGAACCGCTTTGGACTGCTCAAAACCTGACCGAATCAATTCAGAACAAGCGGTTCCCAAGGAAGCCGGTCTAGTTCTCGTTCAATAAATTGGAATCGATAGGTACCGGTCTAGTTCCCAATTCTAAGTGTGGAACCGCCCACTTGATCGAACTGATAATGTATAAATATATATTTAATTTTTTTAGAAATTTTAGACTAAAAAGATTAACAAAAGTGAAAATCCAAAAATCCTAATTTCAAGCTCAACGCTCATCAACTCTTAACTTTTAATATTAGTCTGATCTTTTTACTGACCTTGCAATTAAGAATCGGGAAGTTCTTTATTTATTTATTTTTCTTTTACTTTGGCTTGTCAGAAAATGTTGCATTGAGTGTGTGAAGCTTGATGGGATCGGTTCCATGGACCCACCCGAAAATTGGACTAGACGGCGGTTTGGTTCTCGGGTGGATTCATGGAACCAACAAGTGGTTTTTTATTTTAATTTTTTGGAACTAATCTTTAATGGATAGTTCCTAATTCTAGGGTGGGAACCACCCACCCAGATCGAGCTCACCCCTATAATTAGTTGCCCAAAGAAAGTAATTTCTCTATTTTTCCCATGTCTGCCCAATTATGTTTCAATCTATTTGACTAACCTAATGAAGTTTAGATTGAAAGATTTTAGGGGCAAATGAAAACTTAGAAGTGTAGTTTAATGTTCATTTATACCTTTTTGTTTTCCTAATTTGAAGCTAAATTACCTGGTTTTTCAAATTTAGCTCGCCCACTCCCCAATCCAACTCGGCCAAATTTTTAGAAATGTGGGAATTAATCAATAAAATCTGAATGTCGCAAAATTTTACAAGGAATATCCTTGTTATATGTTCTTCAATATACATTTTATGAATTTTTTTATAAATAGCCCTTCCAAGATATAGTAGAACATCATTAAATACCCCAGGCTAAAAATCAAAACAGTTTTAAAGGCCGGTCTAACTTTGTCCAATTTTTATTAAATTTCCTACTCAAATTGACTTAAAATTTTATGAAACTTTCCACACTTACAAATTAGAACCTTCTTCTTCGTTTTTAAAATTTTCACAAAAAAGACCTCTAAATAACTTGAAATTGCAAAACACGTGCTGTAAACACTAAGTCTAATATTTTGGATTAAAGCACCAAATCTGATCGTTATTTTGATCAAATGTATGATCGATCAAATGAGGTTTGTTTTTGATAAATTTGGTATTGATGGAAATTTTTTGATCTTGATTATAACTTTCATGAAGAAAATTTTTCCATATTCGAAACACAAAAATTTGAAAAAATTGAGGAACACCTATATAGGTTTGTGAGGTTCCAATTTTTCTAGAAATTAATCAACATCTTCAAACTTATATTCAAGTTCATTTGAGCATATTCAAGCACATTTGAGTTATCTTGAAACACATTCAACCTATTTTCCAAAACTTATGGACCTCTTCAAGCTACTCACATGAACATTAATAAGTATCTTCAAACTTTCAACATTAATCATTGCCTAATTCATTCACCTAACTATGAATCAAACTCAAATCAACATCTAATCACTATTAAATGGCGTACATCTAACATGTAATCATCACAAAACTTCTTGACATCAAAACTGAACACCATATACTATCCTAAGAATTTGGGCCGAATGTGATTCTAGGAGAATACAAACATGATACATCATGCAATCAACAAATTGAATTTAGACTAAGCCAGATCCTAAGAATACTAAACTATACATGTGAATCTTAGCTTGAATCACCATACTAATATAAATATCGATGACAATACTAAACAAGGATGGTTCGGCCATTAGAAGAATTTGGGATTCTAAAGCTTTCTAACATGTGATTTATTCACAATTTCATCATATTAATCTAGTCTAGTGATTTTTAATTATTCCATTGGACCTCACTCTACCTTATTTATCAATTATAGATTGAAGTTAAACTTCATTTTAAAATATAGGTGATTCAAGGAATCTTGAGCGATCATTTGGAATGGATCACTAAAAAATTATAGAGAACCTACTTTGATTGGAACCTTCGATAAACAATAAAATAAAACAACTGAAATCAACCGATTTTAACGGTGGTATGAATGAGCTTTGGCCACGATTGAGTATAAGACTCCTTTGAGGTGGTTGTCATTTAATGAAGATGATGGAGGATGGATGGGGAATGTCTAGTAAGCGGTAGAAATTAGTGGGGGCAACATATTGACGTGGAGCTCGGCCGAGTGAGAGAAAGAGAAAATGAGAGATTTTATTTTATTTTTTTGTTGAGAAGTCTAGAGATAGAGATGGGTAGCCGAATGAGAAGAATAGAGAAAGAGAGAGAGAGGAGGAGTTTTGGAGTCAATTATTTTGAAGATGAAAATTTTAAATCAAGACTTAATCCTAGCCTTTAACTTGCTCAATGGCTTATATTGGTTCCTTTATAGTTAAGAAATGCTCTCATTTGCTAAACTTTGGTTACATGGATAGATGACTTGACAATCTTGATGGCTAAGATTGAATTAAATTAAATGGCCATGATTTACTCTTTCATGGATTGAGGACATAGTGTCATGCCCTAAATCTCGAGCGTGCGCACATCCCTCGATGGTCGATAAAATTGCGACGTCCCAGGATGCGTCGCCGACCCATTTATTTTAATGCACACGCGGAAGCGAAACAATAACCCTTGACAGCAACCAACACATGATAGAAAAATAGGAAACAATTTTATAAACACACCGATTAAATTTTATAAACTAGTCTATCTATTAAAAGATTGGCCCTCAAATAGGAAATTGTCCTATGACCCACTAGTCAGACACGTTCACCGATCCTTCGGACTCCATAGGCTCCAAGGGCACCGGGTCCACCACAGCACCATTAGGAAGGTTAGCTGCACCCTCGCCAATGGCAGTGTCAACTACCACTACGAGGATCTCAAAACCCTAGAGGAGACCAACTCTGTATCCATTGAGTCCATGGTGGAACCACATCCTGAATCAATGAGGTACCCTCTTAGGTAGGCCCTCATCAACCCAGACAGTGGTCACGATCAACTTGTAAACCTAATGACTACTAGGGATAGGGACGTCTATACCTCGTTCAGTAATAGCCTGTGGCTAACCAAAACGTTCTAGAGGAACCGCCATCTAAGAACCTGAAAAGATTGAGCCCACAATGGGGTGAGACAATGTCTCAGCAAGTCCTAGAGGCAATTTATACACACAAAACAAAGCATCGCCTCAATTCCCTCATGCATGTCAATACAATTCACATAATCAATCAATCAATCAATCAATCAATCAATCCATTAATCCAATCGATCATAGGGGTCTCAATTATAAGGCAAAATCATTATGATATATCATATACCGTGCCACATAATTTTGTCCTATAATCTGGCGCGTCAATTTTAATCAACCACACGTTTCAATTTGATTATTGCTCGCACAAGCATGATCTACCGACGCATATCGGTCTTCTGGCGTAGCCAGGCTTCGTTTCTCTCCTTTGAGCATGGCAACATCGATCGACACACATCGGAGATAGCATTCTTGAAGGAGCATCGGTCCAGAATCCACTGTGACCGGCATCCATTGTCCAAAGGCATCCCATATAGGGGCAACGTCCTACCGACGCACATCGGGACAGGTTCACTTAGCCAACACACGATCAATCAATCCCAGCCAAGGACATTGTGCTTTGCACTCAAATGTCCCAATTAAAGTAATGACTTAGCCTATTTTCTTTATATTAAAAATACACAATAAAATAATCGTATGTGAGTACATGGTCGATTTGAACAAAAAAATTCATATCATTCATTTTAAAATCTCACTATTTGATATAGTCTTTAAAACCATTTTCGGTGTTAAAACTCGACACTCGGGATTTTCTAATTAATTGTCAAAATTTCACAATTTTGGAATAAATAACCAAAATTTCAATCACCACTCAATTTGCACAATTTAACACTCAATTGTATAAACTTAGGCCAGTAATGCTAATCTAACAACCTAAACGGGCCTAGAAAATTTCCGAACCCCTCTAGATAAATAGTATAATATATCTAGCCATTAATCAATCTATTCTAACCACCTAACATGCATAATTAAGGGCGCGTTTGGTAACGACTCTATTCTCAAAAACAGATTCTAATCAGAAATGATTTTTTTTATTATGTTCTCTAGAACAATTTCTAAGCATTTTAAACTGTTTGGTAACTGTCCAAAATTTCTAATTTTAGAATAGAATTGCGTTTGATACCGTGCTCATTTATTCTATTCCAAATCAATTTCTTTTATATTTTAAATAATTTTTTTTACTTTTTTTCTTTTTTTCCTTTTTTCTCCTATTCTTCTTCTTCTTCAAGTGGCCGGTCACCTCACTAGAGCATTGTCGGCCCTCGGCGAGGCTGGCCCTCGGCGAGGCTGGCCCTCATCGGTGGCCAGGTCGGCCTCGTCAAGGTAAGGCAAGGCTTGCCTAGCCACTGGCAAGGCTAGGCGAGCCTCGTTGAGGCCAGGCAGGCCTCGCCCAACCCCGGCGAGGCCCGCCTGGCCATCGACGAGGCTTAGCCTCACTAGATCAATTGCCAGCAATCGGCGGACGACAAATGGCCGCAGCGAATGGCAGTAGAGGAGGGAAGAGAACGTATGGGAGAGAACACGTCTAAGCAGAGGAAGAAGAGTTCCACTTTTTTTTATTCTTTTTTTTTCGTTCCTAAAACAAGAGTCAATTTTTTTTTTTTTTTTTTTGATTTTACTCCAAATCTGTTCTCGGGAACAAAAATTTATCCAAACGTGATTCTATTCCTAAACTACTCCTAGAAACTAAAAAATCAGAATTAGGCACTATTTGTATGGTTACTAAATAGGCCCTAAGCGATTAAACCACTAATCTAAACTAACTAACCACCTAATCCCTAATTAGCCTAAACTAATCACCCATTAAGTATTATTAACTCGCTAAACAGAGTTTAGTAAGTAAACTCACTGGTTTAGCGGGCCGGTGAGTCCACAACGATGGCGATGTGGAGGCGAGCGATAAACAAGCCTGCGGTGACACCAACAGAGGTCTAGACGGGCCTAAAAACAAGCCTTGAAGCTTCACAACCCTTGCTAGCCTTCGGTTCTATCCAAGGACTGAAGGAGTTGGCAGAGTAGCTGGACGGGCTGGAAATGGCCACGCGGGTGGCGGGCTACAGCGGTGGGACCAGGTGGTCAACTTCAGCGGTTGAACAGCAATGGACGATGGCTTTGACGGCTAGATAAGGGCTCGGGACGACGGCCAAGACGGTCTGGACGACGGGATGGTGAGCAGGAGGCGCGGATGCAGGGGATGTGCGCACAAGCTCGAGGGCGGCGTGTGGCGAGTTTAGTGGCTCGGGAGGTGGTCGACGATGAAGGGGGGAAGGGCTTATTGGTTTCTCTGGTTCTCTAGCTCTCAAAAAGCCACAACACTAGAGAAAGTGGTTGCTGAAGGAAGAAGAAGGCTGCTGAAGGTTGAGGGGTCCACAAAATATCTAAAGCTCTCAAGTTCTATGCCCCCACCATGCATGGTTTTCTTCCTCAGCCAATTTGCAGTAGCCAAGCTTACTTGGCAAGCCAACCAAGTGGTCCAAATGTTGCTCCTTACAAGGCCTACGAATTTTGGAACATTTTCCATCACATTTCATTCAATTCCCCTTCAATTCTCCTCCAATTTGATCCAATTGATGCCATAAAATTTCAGCCAAGGTGTCCACACTTAAATTCACATTTTTCCTCATCAATTGAACCAACTGGATGGCCAACGGTTGTCGACACCGAAATTTTCGTCGACATTTTAATCATCCATTGTTTGCAAAAATAAAAAAAAATAAAGAGCCAAAAAGAAAACAAAGAAAAGAAAAAAAGAAAAAGAAAAAAAGAGAGAGAAAACAAAAGAAAACAAAAAAAAAAAAAAAGAGAGAAAACAAAAAGAAAACAAAGAAAGAAGAAAAAAAAAAGAATATAAAAAGGGGGCATCTCTCGTTCTCTGAAAAAAAAAAAAGAAAATTCTCTCGCTCACGGGGTCTCGCTCTCTCTCTCCTCTCTCTCTCTCTCTCTCTCTCTCTCTCTCTCTCTCTCTCTCTCTCTCTAAAGAGCAAGCGGGTAACTCGAGAGGAGATAAGAGGAAAAAAACTGAAAAGCGGAACGAGAGAAGAAGATCGATCGATCGCCATCGCTCCTTCCCCCGCCTCGCGCGCGATTCGAGTCAATCGGGACTATCGTCGTCGGCGATGGCGAGGACGACAACGACGGCGGTAGTGACAGGAGGCTCGATCAGTTAGGGTTTTCTTCCATTGGTGTGATCGGAGAATCTGTGACGATCTCTTGATCAATCGCTTTCGGGATTTGGAGATCGGAAGCTCAGTTTTCGCTAAAGTTCTCTCCGGTTTTCGCTGGATCTCTCGGTTCAGACGCTCTTGCCTTCTCGAGCCTTAGAAGGAGAGCAACTGTCAGAATGAGGAGCTCAAGGCGTGGGGCTCGAATCCGAAGCTGACCGGTGGTGACGACGATCAATAGCGGATTCGAAAGCGGCGGCAATAGCTCCCAATCGTCATTCTGTTTTTCCCGATCTCTCTGTTCTAGTTCGGGTTTTCGCTCGCTCGCTTGATCAATCGAAAACCGGCGGTCGAGGATCGCACGTGAGCTCTCTCTCTCTCTCTCTCTCGATCCGTTAGGGTTTCGATTTTTGTTCTCTCTTTGAATCCGTTCGGGTCATTGATTCTGCCTTCTCCCTTTCGATTGCTCTCTCGCACACCTGATCTGACCCGCTGGAACGGTCGGTCGAGGAGCTTGAAATTTAGGGCTCAGACGACGGCTTCCGATCCTTCGCCTATTCCTTCAAGCTGAGCTTCAGCCCTTTCATTGCTGGTAGGTACCACAGCTTGTGATTGAAAAGGAGAGTTTTCCTGATGATGTTCTCCTGGTTCATGTTTATCTGGCTTCGCCTTCACAATAATAACCACTGGCATAAACGATTAATAACCAGTGCAATCTCGTCAATATGGGTGGATTATTGGCATATGTTTGTCAACGATTTATCCTTTTTCTGCATATGCGTGTGCTTGATGGGATTACTAGATATCCTACTTTACGATCTACACGCACGCTTTGATATTTTTTAGGGTAAATCCTGTGCTTTTAGGCAACGCTCATTAATGTTCATTGCATCAAGACTTCATAAGTATGTCTCTGCATTCGATTCGTGTTTAATGTAAACAGAGATTTTTAGTTTTTTTTTACCACAACATGTTGTCAAAGATTAAACATTATGCTTTCCGGATTATGGTGACTACATTTGATGTCTGTCTCATCATACCATGGTTAATCAAACAAATTGGCTGTTCTGCCTTGGTTGGTCTAGTGTCAAATGCTGCTAGTTATTCTGCATTTAAATACGTTCCCATGTGGGATCTTCTGTGGTTCTCTATTATTGCCAATATGTCCATCACGGGGATGAACTTAAGTTTGATGCTTAGCTCTGTCGGATTTTACCAAATTTTGAAACTAAGCATGATTCCTATTGTTTGCGTGATGAAGTGGATCCTGCAAAGTAAGTATTACTCGAGGGAAGTAAAAATGGCTGTTCTGGTTGTGGTAATAGGAGTTGTTGTTTGCACTGTTATGGACGTTAAAGTCAATGCCAAAAGTTTTATATGTGCTTGTGTGACTGTCTTCTCCACATTATTGCAGCAAATTTCAATATGCTCCTTGCAAAAGAAATATTCAATTGGATCTTTTGAATTGCTGAGCAGGATAGCTCCAATTTAAGTTGTCTCTCTCCTTGTTTTTGGTCCATTTGCTTATTACTTCCTCAATGGCAATGCGATAACAGACTATAAGATGTCTTATGTTGCCATGTTCTATTATAGATTGATTAGTTAATGTTCTAATATTTTTAGAAATTCATGCGTTAGGAATCTTGAGATGCTTCCTTCATGGAATGACATCCTTTGTCAATTGTCTACAAAACGGTTTTAGGTATCATGTGTGTTACACATTGATTGCTTCGTTTGCCTTAAATACATATGCTGAGTGAATTCAATGGTGCATGTTTTGGAATAAGTGATCTTTAGTTGGTTCATTCATTGTTTTGGGTTGATTGAGGACCAAGGTCATATGGCTTGAATGTTTGTCATGTTATATGCTTTGTGTGTGATTGTTAGATAGATGATTTAGGTGTAATACATAATGATGCTAAATCTTGGGATTTCACTTAGAATTTGGTGTAAAGACTTCATGACTTTAGTCACCATTTGTAAACACCAATAATGTCTTGTACTTTGATGTTTTGATATGTTTGTTTGTTTCTTTCCACTGTATGCACCTAGTCATAAATTTCTTAGATTAGGTTTAGATTAGAACCTTGAAGATGGAGAAGGCGTGAAGATGGTGGAGGTCGATGTCCATTCTGACCATTTTCATGTAATACCCATTTTCCCGACATATGTCTCGGGCTCCATTTGTTGTATAAAACCCGACGAGTTGCGGGTTTTTCTCTCTTTTTCCCATATATTTCTCTTTTATACTTTCTTTTAGGTTTGCATAATAGATTTACTGCTTTTCTTGATTGTTTACTTCATGTCTTGCAATTTCAATTTCATTGATTGTTTTCTTTTCATTTTTTAGAAATAGAATAGAATGAGAGTAATCCACCACGCATGATCATTTAGTATAGAATTGACGATCCTGAAAATATAAAAAGAAATGCATGAACATGTTAGGAAAAACACAACATACTGTTTAGGTACCGAAAGGGCGCTAATAGCAATATTAGCGTAACCCAAGTCCCCGAACCTAAATATCTGGTTACGTAGGAATCGAGGGAACACTCCCGACCCTCGATTGGGTTTCTAGCAGACCCCCAAAATGAGGCTAGTGGCGACTCTTGTATATTTTTAGGTTGTTACAAAACAATTAGACCGCATAAATAAACTCGCTGTCACGCGGGGTACGAGCTTGGGAGAGTTCGTGATCTCGTGAGGAAATTCTCGTGATCAAAGTACCCTTAAACTCAACCTCTCTCCTTGGACATTTTCGAGGGGCGGCAAGATCGGGTCGCGACAACGGTGCACTAAAAAACGGTCCTTTAATTTTCCCGATCCAAAACGGTCATACTTTGAATTTTCGCCAAAAATCTCGGTATGCAGAAAAATCTTCAGAGGATGAGTCAACATTTCTAAAATGAATCGTGACATGACAGAATTTTCAACATTTGAAATGGAGTTTAATTTCGCGGTTAATTTCAATTAAGCACGATTTCAGAGTGACTAAACTTACTGGGTAGCTTTTAGAAATATTTAGCACAATTAACTCGTGATTGATTATTTTCGAGTTACATTGTACATCTTCGACCCATTTAAAACTCTCGGTTGTTGTGAAAATCTCAAGATTTCAAATACGAACATAGGATACCAAAACGATAGAAAAATCGGTTTAGTGCCGATCGACAAGAACTTTGCGATTATGTGAAATGACCCACACTTAATCACATGACTCTATCAAATCGATCTATTTCCGATCTCTGATCGGTTTTAACTATGCCGTAATGACTCTTACAGATTAGCACGGTCTAATAGTCGGTTCATTGTCGAATTTTCAAGTCTATTGTATTTATATTCTTTAACGGCTTCACCTAATAGGCCTGTTATCTCCTGAGTGACCAACTCAAAAAAAAGAACTATAGGCACGTCGATGAAAAGCCAAACTTATTCAATCGAAAATAGAACTTGAAAATCAGAATGTCACAACTCTTTCCCTCTTATAAAAATTTCATCCTCGAAATTTAAACCATTTACAAGTCTTAAACAAAAAGGTGGGGGTAGCGATAAAAAAAACAAAAAACAAAAAACAAAAATGTGGGGGTATTGTCATCTCATCGAATCTTCATTTTCCTAGGTTGCTCCTTCTATGTCGTGGTGTTGCCAAACCACTTTGACCAACGGGATTGTTTTGGTGCGCAGAACCCGTTCCTTGCAATCCACAATCTAAACCGGTCTTTCCACATATGACACCTTCTCATCCACGTCTAATTCTTCAAAATTTAGCACGCGGGTCGGGTCAGGCTCATACTTCATTAACATTAACACGTGAAAGATGTCATGCACTTGCGCCAATCTTGGCGGCAATGCAAGATGATACGCTAGAATCCATATTATTTCCAAAATCTCGAAGGGACCTACGTACCTTAGGCTCAATTTTCCCTTCTTGCCAAGCGCGAAGTACCCCTCATTGGTGACACCTTTAGAAAGACGTGCTCACAAACTTGGAATTCCAAAGGTCTTCGATGCTTATCTACGTAGCTTTTCTGGCGGCTATGAGTGGTATTTAATCTATCTCTAATAACTGCAACTGCATCCACTGACTACCGGACTAACTCTTGGCCTGTCAACTGAAGCGTCTTAATTCTAATCAAGACTTCCAGCTCAATTCTGAGGGTGGCCATAAGATTTGAAATGTGACCTACCTCAAATTTGAAAACCAAATCTCGAGCTCTATCGAGTAAAATCCATTCCTTAACCATCATCTGTGCAATTGAAGACTTCCGACTCAAAGCATCTACGACCTTTTTAGCCATTCTAGCATGATACAAGATGTCGCAATCATAGTCCTTCAGAAGTTCCATCCAGCGACACTGTCTTATATTCAACTCCTTCTGAGAGAATAGGTACTTGAGATTTTGATGGTTTATGAAAATCTAGAACCTTTCTCCACACAAATAACATCTCCAAATACTCAAAGCAAAGATAATCACTACAAGTTCTAAGTCATGCATCGGCTAATTCAGCTTATGAGGTCTCAACTGACAAGACACGTATGCAACAACCCTACCATGCTGCATTAACACATAACCCAATCCTTTAAACGACGCATTACTGTAGATATCGTACCCTCCAGGACCATATGGAATTGTTAACATTGGTGGGGTAGTCAACTTCTGCTTAAGCTCTTGGAAACTATACTCGCACTTATCTATCCACATAAACTTTTCTTCCTTTTCCAATGGTCGAGTCAACAGCGAGGCTAAAGCTGAAAATCCTTCCACAAACGGTCTATGATACCCTGCCAAACCAAAAAAGCTTCTGATCCCTGTCACTGTCATCGGTCTTGGCTAGTTGATAACTACTTCAATCTCGGTTGGGTCCATGGAGATTCCTTCGCCTGAAATTACGTGACCTAAAAACGCCACACGAGTCAACCAAAACTCGCACTTGCTAAACTTGGCGTACAATTCATGATTCCTTAGTGTCTGAATCACCATCCTTAAATGCCTTTCGTGCTTCTTAGGACTTTTCGAGTATACCGGGATATCGTCGATGAACACGATCACAAACTGATCCAGACACTCTTTGAAAACTTAGTTCATCAGATCCATGAAAGCAACTTGGGTGTTCGTAAAACCGAACGGCATTATAGTGAACTCATAATGACCGTATCGAGTACAAAATACTAACTTCGGTATGTCCTCCTTTCTAATCCTCAGCTAATGATACCATGTCCTCAAGTCAATCTTAGAAAATATCAATGCTCCTTGCAACTGGTCAAACAAGTCGTCGATTATCAGCAGTGGATACTTATTCTTGATCGTCACTTGATTAAGTTGAGGATAGTCAATGCATAGACGCAACGAACTATCTTTCTATTTCACGAATAGAACTAGTGCTTTCTAAGGCGATGCACTGGGATGTATGAATCCCTTATCCAATAGCTCCTACATCTGCACCTTTAGCTCTTTCAACTCAGACAACGCCATCTGGTAGGGAGCCTTAGAGATTGGCTTCGTCTCCGGAGCTAACTCAATTACAAACTCAATCCCTCTCTCTCTCTCTCTCTCTTGCAGTAGGCCTGGCAATTCCCTTGGAAACATGTCTGGAAACTCTTGCACTACAGCAATGTCCTCGATCTTTAGCTCCTCAACTGTCATATCCACGATAGTTGCTAAGTAACCTTGACAACTCCCGTCTAATAGATATGCTAACCACCGACTCCAACAACTCAAGAATCAATCCTAACAGCTTAACAAATTGCTCAACTATAAACGAATGAGTTGCACCAGGGTCAAATAAAGCATAAGTAGCATGGTCATTTAGCGAGACCGTACCTGTGATCACATCAGGCGAGTCCTCAACCTATCCTCTAGTGATAGCATACGTTCTTCCTTGTGTTGGAGATCTATTCTGTCCACCTTATTAGGCAATCTGCAACGCAAACCCTCTATTCTAACCCATCGATGGCAGTGGTGGTAACTGTTGTAGTCCCCTCGGTTTTCTGGGACAGTCTTTGGCTTGGTGACCCTACTGGCCACACTCAAAGCAAGCACTCGTCCTAAAATGGCACAGGGTTGATCCATGTCACCTTCCACAAAAGCGACATGCACCATTCTAACTCGGCGCTAACTTGCCAACTCCACCCTTCCTATTGGGCGGGACATTATACATTCCTTCGATCATGGGCTTCTTCCCGAACTGGTTTCCATCTCTATTCAAACTTAACCTCGATCCAAACAAGGCGGCTTGCTCACTTAAATTCCTCTCTATCAGCTGGGCTCATCCATATACCTCGTTGTAATCCTTGAGATCAAACAGCACAGGCGGATTCTTCAACTCTAATCGAAGACCGTTCCTAAACCTCCTAGCTTTGTCTTCAAGGTCTTCCACCAGCCTAGGAGGGTACTGTGACAGCTCAGCAAACTTAGCCTCATACTGGTCCACAGTCATCATCCCTTGATGAAGACACTAGAATTCTTCCATCTTTTGCTCTTTAGCATTGCCAGAAAAGTACTTGCCATTAAAGGCTCTAAGGAAAGCGTTCCACACCGGGACCACGCCTTCAGGGAAAACCATGCCTCTGGTGGCTCTTCATCAAGTACTAGCATTACCCTGCAGTTGGCATACTACCAGGACAACCTTCTCCTCTTTAGTGCACATTAGAAGTGCAAAGGCTTTCTCCAGGTCTTGGATCCAGAGCAATGCAGCTTCGGGATCTCCTGCATCTGTGAACCTTGGTGAGTTCAACTTTAGGAACTGTTCGACGAGTTTATGCATTGGCCTCTCTCTCTCTCTCTCTCTCTCAACAACCACATTCCCAGGTGGAACTTCGGCAAGTGCGACTGCGGCAACGACATCAGTAGCAGCAACAACGGCAGTAGTAGCAGCGGTGATAGTGATGGCAACTTGATTCTGGGCCTATTGCCCCATTAGAGTTCCAAGCGTCTCTAGCACCTACATGATCCCGTCTATCCTAGGATCACCAGGGATTGCTACCTCAAAACCGACTAGAGGCGGTGCTACTCCACTAGCGCTGGCCTAAGCCGATGCTCGACCATGACCACCTTGGGCACCAACCCTTGTCGGCGTCCTACCCTGAGTTACTGGTCCAATGGTCCTCTTCTTAGAAGTCATCTGCTCCTGATCACTCATTATGCAAGTTCTTTACATAAACCTGCTTTCCAATTCCACACAGAATTAGAAGCTGAGTAATCACACCAAACAATCTACCAAACAGCTATCACTCAAATGCATCAGCATAAAATAAAGGTCATTCCTATTAACTATCCCATGAACCCTCGCACCTTATCACTCCAACTACCGACCAGCTCTGATACCACTCCGAGAGGGGATGTCACGCTCTAAATCTCGAGCGTGTGCACATCCCTCAGTGGTCGATAAAATCTCCAACCCATTTATTTTAATGCACATGCTGAAGTGAAACGATGACCCGTGATAGCAACCAACATGAGATAGAAAAGCAGGAAACAATTTCGCAACCAAAACACTTTTATAAACACATCGGTTTATATACAATACTAGTCTGTCTATCAAAAGATCGACTCTAATAAAGTAAACTATTCTATGACCCACTAGTCGGACATGTTCACCGATCCTTTGAACTCCATAGGCTTCGGGGACGTCGTGTCCACCATAACACTATCAAGAGGATCAGTTGCACCCTTGCCAAAGACAGCGTCGACTACCACAGCGGGGATCTCAAAACCCTAGAGGGGACTAACTCTGTATCCATTGAGTCCATGGCAAAACCATGTCCTGAATCGATGAGGAACCCTCTTATGTAGGCCCTCATCGACCCAAACGGTGGTCACGACCAACTTGTATACCTAATGACTACTAGGGACAGGGACGTCTATACCTCGCTCAGTAATAGCTTGCGGTTGACTAAAACATTCCGGAGGAACCACCATCTAAAGACCTGAAAAGATTGAGCCCACGACGAGGTGAGACAATGTCTCAGCAAGTTTTTTTGGTGAAGTCCGACAATGTCTCGGCAAGTTCACCCCATAAACTCCGACTAAGAAGGAAATACGCCTAAAGGCAGTCTATACACACAAAACAGAGGACTTACCTCGCCTCAGTTCCCTCCTACATATCAATACAATTCACATACTCAATCAATCAATCAATCAATCAATCAATCAATCAATCCATCAATTCATCAATCCATCAATCCAATCGATCACAAAAGTCCCGATTATAAGACCAAATCGTTATAACACATCCCATACCGTGCCACACAATTTTATCCCATAATCTGGTGCATCAATTTCAATCAATCACACATTCTAATTTGATTATTGCTCGCACAAGCATGATCTATCAACACACATCGGTCTTCTAGCATAGCCAAGCTTCATTTCACTCCTTTAAGCACGGCAACATCCACCGACGCACATTGGAGATAGCATTCCCGAAAGAGCATCGGTCCAAAATCTACTACGACCAGCATCCGTTGTCTAGGGGCATCCCATGTAGGGGCAATGTCCTACCGACAAGCATTGAGGACGGGTTCAATTAGCCAACACACGATCAATTAATCTCGGCCAAGAACATTGTACTTTGCACTAAAATGCCTCAATTAAAATAATGACTTGGCATATTTTCTTTGCATTAAAAATACACGGTAAAATAATCGTATGTAGGTATATGATCGATTTGAACCAGAAAAATGGATATCATTACTTTTAAAATCTCACTATTTGATATTGTCTTTAAAACCATTTTTGGTGTAAAAACCCGACACCCTGGATTTTCTAATTAATTATCAAAATTTCACAATTTTGGAATAAATAACCAAAATTTCAATCACCGCTCAATTTGCACAATTTAACACTCTATTGTATAAACTAAGCACACCATTGCAATCAGCACGAAATTCCGGTCATCGGCTATCCCGATATACTTTTCGGAAAATATAAAATAATTTAAATAAATACCAAAATTAATTAAATAAATACCAATAAATCCAATAAATGAAACGCTAATCTAACCACCTAAACGGGCCTAGAAAATTTTCGAACCTATCTAGATAAATAGTACAATCTATTAGCCCTTAATTAATCTATTTTAACCACCTAACATTCATAATGAAGCAATTAAACCACTAATCTAAATTAACTAACCACATAATCCCTAATTAGCCTAAACTAATCACTCATTAAACATCATTAACTCCCTAAGCGGAGTTTAGCAAGTAAACTCATTGGTTTAGCGGGCAAGTGAGTCCACAACGACGGCGATGCAAAGGCAAGTAATAAACAAGCCTACGGCAACACCAATAGAGGTCCAAACGGGCCTAAAAACGCGCCTTGAAGTTTCACAGCCCTTGTTGGCCTTCGGTTCTGTCCAAGGACCGAAGGAGTTGGGCCGAGTAGCTAGACAGGCTGGAAATAGCCACACGGGCAGCAAGCTGCAATGGCGGGACCAGCGGTTGACTTCGGCAGTTGAGCGGCAACGAATGGCAGCTTCGACGGTTGGGCAGGGGCTCGGGACGACGACAAGGATGATCTGAACGACGGGACAGCGAGCAGGAGGCATGGACGTAGGGGACGTGCGCACATGCTCGCGGGCGGCGTATGGCAAGTCCGGCTGCTCGGGAGGCAATCAAAGGTGAAGGGGGGAAGGGCTAGTCGGTTTCTCTGGTTCTCTAGCTCTCAAAAAGCCACAACAATAGAAAAAGTGACTGCTGAAGGAAGAAGAAGGCTGCTGAAGATTGAGTGGGCCACAAAATATCCAAAGCTCTCAAGTTCTATGTCCCACCATGCATGGCTATCTTCCTCAGCCAATTTGCAATAGGCAAGCTTCCTTAGCAAGCCAACCAAGTGGTCCAAATGTTGCTCCCCACAAGATTTACGAATTTTGGAACATTTTTCATCTCATTTCATTCAATTCCCTTCAATTCTCCTCCAATTTGATCCAATTGATGCCCCAAAATTTCAGCCAAAGTGTCCACACTTAAATTCACATTTTTCCTCATCAATTGAACCAACTTGACGGCCAACGGTGTGCTAAAAAACGGTCCTTTAATTTTCTCAATCCAAAACGGTCCTACTTTGAATTTTCACCAAAAATCCCAGTCTACAGAAAAATTTTCGGAGGATGAGTCGACGTTCCTAAAATGAATCGTGACATGACAGAACTTTCAATTTCTAAAATCGAGTTCAATTTCATAGTTAATTTCAACCAAGCGCGACTTTAGCGTGACCTAACCTATAAGGTAGCTTTTAGAAATTTTTAACGCAATTGACTTGTGGTCGATTATTTTTTAGCCACATTGTACATTTTCGACACATTGGCGAATCTTGGTTGTTATGAAAATCTCGAGATTTCAAATACGAACACAGGATATCAAAATGACAAAAAAATCGGTCTAGGTTGATCGATAAGAATTTTGCGATTAAGTGGAATCACCCACACTTAATCATATGGCTCTGTCGAATCGACCTATCTCCGGTCTCTAATCGATTTTTAACTGTGCTGTAATGACCCTTACAGATTAGCACGGTCTAGTAGTCGATTCCTGGTTGAATTCTTAAGTCTATTGCGTTTATATTCCTTAACGGCTTCACCTAGTAGGCTAATTATCTCGTGAGTGAACAACTCGGAAAAAAGAACTATAGGCTCGTCGATGAAAATCCCAACTTATTCAACTGAAAATAGAACCTGAAAATCAAAATGTCACACATAGCAATGGAATTTAATAATTTAGTAAGGGGCACTTTGGTAATTACTTAAACTAGAAGAAAGGGTCGGCCATGCTAGTATGTTCAACCTAATTTGACCTAGGATACCCTAATCGTTAATTTTAATTTTCGCCATATTTTGCTAATTGGACTTAGTGTCTTGACTAAGTGGGTTGAATAAACCCAATTGAAGGTTGGCCCAATGAGCTAAGCTTATTTAAGTCCAATCGAGTTGACCTAAGTTGACTAGATCAGTGCAAGGCTTTCCGATTTTCTCGATTCTCCCTCATTTGCCACATGGGTTTGGCATAATACTTGATTAGGTCCAATTCATTGTTTATATGTGGCATCCTCAAAATTTCATGGCAATTTCTAGAGGCATTACAACCTATGGAAAGGTGATGGAAGTGTCATTGATTTATGTTGTGACCATTAGACCAAAGAATTGTAATAGACTAAGGCCAAGAACTTTAATGGAAATGTATCTTGCGTTCATGGGTTATCAAAGGTTGTACTATAGGATAATTTGATAGGGAGAATTTTATTCTTGATTATGCACCTCATAGATTTGATTCTTATGGTTTAATGTTATAAAGTTTTTATGGCCATATGAAATTGTAATTTGGTATTTATTTAAGTGGGGATTTAAGGTAAATTATTAAAAGTAAATATGGACTTATTTAAGAAAATTTAGGGCCATTTAAGTTTGGACTTTAGGCCCAAGAGTGTTGAGCCTAAAGTGAGCCAAAAGGCCGGCCCATGAAGCCCATTGGGCTGTCGACCGCATGGAAGGAGAGAGGAGCCGGATGGGCCTCCTCCATGTGTCTTCAACAAGGAAGACACTTGTCTCCTTCTTGGGGACAAGTGTCCCTCCATGCAAAAATGGAAGCATGCAAGGGTTTTATTCAACCAAAAGGAAAAGGGGAAAGGGGCGGATTGAACAAGGGGGGAGAGAGAGTGTCGCATGAAGAGAGAGAGGGGAGAAAGAGAGAAAGGAAAGGAAAGGAAGAAAGGAAGAGAGAAAGGAGAGGCCGTGTGTGCAAGAGGAAGGAGGAGGACCGTCCGCCGATCGTCCGCCTAGCTCGCCGCCGTTTGTTCGCCGCTTTGCCCGCCATCTTTGTTGCTGTTTGTGCTTAAGTTTGAGGCAAGTAGAGTCCTAAAACCTACCTTTTGAATTGCTGTGATGTGTGTGTAGAAGATGGTGAATTTTGGTTGTGGTAGATGTGATGAAAGGTCAAAGTTATGGGGAGAAATTTGTTGGCCTAAAATGCTGTTTCTGGAAAAACCAGTCCGACCATCCATGAGTTTGTGTGCTGCATGCAACTTTTTAGTTGGAATCTTGCTTTTCTCTCTTAATGAAAGTTGTATAGAGCATCTTGAGAAATAACATACTAAAATTTGAGGTAAAACGGACAAGTATGGGTTAGTGAAATGATTTTCTTTGGAGAAACTAGATCTGGAATTTGTTGTGCTGACCTTTGGAAATTTCGTGAACTGTAAAGCAACTTTTTAGTTGGAATTTCATTTCTACTTCTTGATGAAAGTTGTAGAGAACTTCTTGCTGAATAACATATCAAAATTTCAGAAGAAATGAACAAGTATAGACCGGTGAAACTATTTTTCTTTAAAGAAGTCAGATCTGGAAATCGTAATGCTGACCTAGTGTGATTCCGTGAATTTTATAAAATTCTCTGGTTAAAATTTGATTTTGTGTTCTGAATGAAAGTTGAATATGACATGTTAAGGAGTAACATATTAAAATTTTAGAGGAAATGGATGAGTTTAGGTTGGTGAAACAATCTTTATCCGAAACGATCAGATCTGGAATTCGGTGCTGAGGATTATGGACGATTATGGTTGTTATAATTCTTAAATTATCACGAATTAGACTTCAAGTTCTTCATTAAATATTTAATTATGGACTTTCTCTATAACATATCAAAATTTCATAATTTTTGGAGTTGATTTAGGATTTTTACCGAATTTGTGAATGAAACTGTGTATGGTAATATTCCAAAATTATAAAGACTGTGATGTGTGGATTATACCGAATTGCATGATGTTCTTTTGATATGGTGTTCTTCACGAAATATTTTCTTCTAGATCTTGTATATAACATGTCAAATTTTTAGAATTTATTAAGGCTGTTTACAAATTTTTCAAGAATTATGACCAAAGGAGTGCAATCTGTTTTTATCCGAAAATTGCTGCACTTTCAAAAATAAGTGAATTTGTTCCATGTGATATAATGTCTTGAGTGGTTGATTATGTTGCATATGTGGTGACATATAGCATATTATATAACATCAAAAGCTGGTTGAGACATTTGATATTGTTGCATCAAATGCCATGTTGAAAATGAGACATATATGTGAATATACATTGAGATATGGATGATACCGTTGGAGGTGTGAGCCGACGATGCCCCAGGAGTCGAGATGCCTGGAGGTTCGAATGAGTTGATGCCCTTTGGATGCCTGGTTATATTATGAATACATGCCCAGAGGTTTTCCCCGGGAGTGTCGGGATGCTCGGTTGTATTATGGTATATGCCTGGAGGGTGAGGGGTTATATTATGATGCATGCCCGGAGGGTAGGGGTAACCATTTTCATGGCGAGCCCCAGAGATTCCTCATGACGCCAAGTGGGATGCGAGATGCCTAGAGGTGTGTGCTGGATGCCTGGAGGTGTGTGCTAGAGGTTCCTCGCGATGCCAGGTTGGATGCGAGCGATAAATTGTAGGATGCAAATATTGATCCCTGGATGAAAAATAATGAGATCCTTGTGAAAGATAAGAACTGAAATTGAATCATATGCATGGGTATATGCATATGGCATGATGCATGATCTGCTTATGAAAGTAAATTGATGCTATTGATATTGAAAATACAATCATGAAGGCGTGAATGGATCTCATGGTGATGTATGCTTGATAGCATGGATGATATGAGTGCATAGTGGTATATGCATGTTGTATGGTGATATATGCATGGCTGTAAGGCGAGGTATGCTCGAATGCATGAATGATATGTGTTTTATTCATGATACCTTGATTATCCTGTTTGACGCATTGTGTAGTTTGGTGGATCTTTATTGCTAAATGGTTGTACTCACCCCGTTTGGGGACTAACATTTCAGACTAGATAAGATACATCTGCTGCCACTACCACCGGTAGATGGATCAAGTGGTTGGATATGACCGCTAAGAAGAGGATAGCAAAGGAAGGAACTTCTGGACGCCAACACTGATCGATGGACTTTAAGTATACGACTGTTGGAGGAGATGTCGGTCATCTTTTGAAGTATAGCCGAGTATAAAAGACTATGGCATTTTGATGTACCGATGAATGATGTCCATCTGGTTTAAGTAAATAGAAGTGTTCGGCTTTTACCTATAAATGTTTAGTTGGTGTGCATCATTTTCTGAATAAATGTTTAATTGCGCAGGGATCGATCTAAAAGATGTAAACCCCCAGGATTCATGAATTATAATGAAATTCCTTGGCATCAGAGTATTGCATTATCAGGTCAAGTGAAAGAGAAGCAAACAGTGGCGACCCTAACGGATCGGGGGCCGTCGAGGGGTGTCACATTATAGCTAAATTATGCCAAGTTACCATGATTTTTCCAAAATTAATATTAAAATTGAGTTGATTTGGCTTAATCAGATTTGAACAGTGTGTGTGTGTGTGTGTGTGTGTGTGTGTGTGTGTGTGTTTTTTTTTTTTTTTTATCTTTATTGTGTTAATTGGCACTATTTATGAATGATCGATTGGGGCCTAAATTGGCACTCAAGAATTGGCCAACCTATCTTAAGCTTAAACTCTTAAAATTAGCTTGAAATTCTGATTCGTAATTATCCCTAAATCAAATATCGAGAAGAAAATTATCTAAAAAAATTATTACTTGAAATTTGCCGATCGAGTATCAAAATTCTTGGTTTGAACAAAAAGTCAACTTTAGATCATTTTTTGTAAAAATTAAGAATTAGAAGTCTGATTAAGCTTGCACCCAATAAAATTAATTATCATTCAATTTTTCATATATTCAAATATATTGATTGATGGTTGACTTTAAGGTTGACCAAAAGTCAAAAGTCAACATTGAATAGTCAACATTGGATTATTGAAGAAATCAATACCTAAGTTTAGATAGAATGTAATGGAACTTGAAAAACTTTAAAAATATTGAAATGACTCTTTTTGGCCAAGAAACGGACCCTGTCACAATTAGGGATTCCATAATCTCAAGTGTGTACCTTCGTAGGACTTGTTAACTAAAACCAAGTATTAATAAAAATAAAAATAGAAAACTCCAACTTTCACTCTGATCCTAAATTTGCCTTGTTAATCCTTCGTCCAAAAATCACTGTAAGTCTTTTGACGTGGCAAATCCACGTCGGCAACTACCACTTCAGCAAACTCCACGAAAACGCTCACTTCTTTGCTTTAAAGATTGGGGTGAAGTAATCAGGGCTTGCTTCTTTGCTTCTACAATTAGTTACTCAAAGAGAGAGAATACTTGGTCACTCCCTCCATATTAGATTCACTCTCGATGCCACAAAGCCGAAGCCAGCAAGCTTCTTCGTCCTTCGCGCGTCAACTCCTTTATGTGCATTAGTTTCTCAACTTGTTTCGCTTGAAGGAATTGATTGTGGATGGGAGAAATTTCTCCATGAATCGACTGAGTAGTGGACTCCAAAGCGCTTGAACATTTACTGTGCATCTTTACAGAATGATATCATGAGTCTTTAATTCCAAATCCAATACATGATATACATAAATTATCAAAAGTGGTTGTGCCTGGACTTTTTACATATCAGATCAGCAATAAGAAATAAACCATTAATGATCCATTCTATTGGTCAATCTTTATCATGTCAAACATTAATGGTTCATTCCATTAACTAATATTATTCTTGATATCTAATTATGGTCACGCTTAACGACTGTGATAACGGCAATTACGTTTCCTCATCTTGGTTAGGTCTCTACCTATATTAGCCATTGGTTCGGCTTAGAAGGATGTACTAAAAATAGTATGCATGCTTACTCCCTTTATGAACAGTGACATGAGTCATAATCCACCAATATTAGTCTCCAATAGCCTACAAATCAAATCTAGAAGTTATCCCAAAGCTCAATTTCACTTTCCCGAACATATAACTTTTCGTGATTCAATGTATCAAATAGAATACCTTTCAAAACCCATATTCATAAATAAGAAATTTTTCGTGATTCTTTAATAAAAAGGTTTCACAAACCAATTGTAGGCAACTCAGTCCAAATTGTAATAAAAAATATCTTGTCATTTTAAATAGATGAAACGGTTGGAACACTCGATTCAGTTTTATGCCCTAGGTACACTTTTTTTCTTTTTTCAAAGGAAGATCAAACCACGTGATGCCTCTTCAACTCGTAAAATATTTTTCTATTATTTTCAAGATATGGGTTTTACAAATCAAACGAGAGTAAGAAGCTGAGAATCAACTTACAAAGCTTATTCGAATTGGCAAACTCGTATTACTATAAAGGAATAATTACACAAATAGTCCCCGTACTTCGTTTTAATTCAAGTTCACAGATAATATTGAATATTTTCATATAATCCATGGATTAAATTGAATATATACAAAAAGTTCAGAGATTACATTGTCTATTGACTAAAGTTCAAGGTCATATTGAACGAATTAAGAATTTAGAGATTACAATGCATTTTTGGTTAAAGTTTAAGGACCATTTGTATTATTTTTCCTCCTATTAATTATTAAAAAGATGATATCAAAATCCAAGTAAAACTCTACTTTAACTAGCGACTTAGTTAGACTACGCTTATGCGTCAATAAAATGACTTTTATGCACTAACAAAAAACTCAATTATGGCGAACATTCATCATTGTCAAGGAACATCACAACTAACTTGCATGAGAAACTTTTCAAATTCGTTTTGATCAAACCACAATTCAAAATCGATTTTCGTCAAATCCTACGGCTTTACAACACCTTAAACTATCATTTTCATATAAATCCACAACTTAACAACTCCTCAATCGAATCTCTTAATTCAATATGGACATAACTTCAAATTTATCTCCCTTAACGGCTTCACCTAATAGATTAGTTAACTCGTGAGTAATCAGTTCTGAATAAAATAACCATAAGCGCATTAACAAAACAACCATTTCATATATTCGAATCAAGAGCCAAATTTCGGGATGTCACAACTCTTCCCATCGTATAAAAATTTCGTTCTCAAAATTTAAACCATTACAATCCTTCCACCAAAAGGTGGGGGTATTGACCTCTTATCGACTCCTCGCTTTCCCACGTGGCTCCCTCCGTTCCCTAGTGTTGCCAAACTACTTTAACCAAGGGGATCGTCTTGTTGCGTAGCACTTGCTCTTTTTGATCCTCTATCTGAACCGGTCTCTCCACGTACGACACTCTCTTGTCCATGTCTATTTCCTCGAAATTCAGCATGTGGGTTGGATCAGGTTCATACTTTCTCAATATCGATACGTGAAAAACATCATGCACTTGAGCAAGTCTCAACGGCAACGCAAGACGATGCGCCAAAGTCCCAATTCGCACCAAAATTTCAAAGGGACCGACATACCTCAAGCTTAGCTTCCTTTTCTTGCCAAAGTGTGAAGTACCCCTCATTGGTAACACTTTGAGAAATACGTGTTCACCTACTTGGAACTCCAGTGGTCTACGTTGCTTATCTGCATAACTCTTCTAACGGCTCTAAGCGGTCTTAAGTCTATCTCGAACGACTTTGACGATATCAGCTGAATGTTGAACCAACTCAGGACCCGTAATCTTATGTTCCCCAACTTTATCCCAACAGACAAGAGTCCTGCAAGCCCTACCATACAACGCTTCAAACAGTGCCATCTTAATACTCTGCTGATAACTGTTGCTGTAGGCGAACTCAACTAGATGAAGCTGTTCCTCCCAGCTTCCTTTAAAGTCCAATACGCAAGCTCGCAACATGTCCTCGAGGGTTTGAATAGTCCTCTCAGACTGGCCGTCCGTCTACGGATGATAGGCCGTACTGTACTACAGCTTCATTCTCAAGGTAGTTTGTAAACTTTTCCAAAAAGCTGCCGTAAACTTCAAGTCTCAATCTAACGTGATCGTCACTGGTACACCATGAAGACGAATTATCTATCACACGTACAATTCAGCATACCTCTCTAATGTGAAGTCCTTTCGTACGGCGATGAAATGAGCAGACTTCATTAATCTGTTGACTACAGCCCATATAGAATCATGATTTCTCTGACTCATCGGTAATCCCATTACAAAATCCATTATGATATGTTCCCACTTCCACTCGAGAATCTCGAGAGGTTGCAAAAGTCCTCTAAGCTTGCAATGACGTGCTTTCACTTGCTAACACATCAGACATTTATCAACGTGTCTGGCAATATCCGCCTTCATACCGGTCCACTAATAGTGTTGACGCAGATTCTGATACATTTTCGTACTACCTGAATGAATGATGTACGATAGATTTCTAACAAGATCTCCTCATTAAACTCTACATCATCAGGTATACACAATCACCCACAAAACTTTTGTACTCCATCCTTAGTAACTTGAAAGTCGACTTTCCTCTTTTCCGCATCCTCTCGTAGAACTTTCTGGATTTCAGGGTCTATCGTCTGTAACATCTTAATCTTTACCTGCACTTCCGGTTCAATTCTGAGGGTAGCCATGAGACTTGAAAGGTGGCCTTCCTCAAATTTAAAATCTGAATCTCGAACTCCTTCAAGTAGGATCCACTCTTAGACCATCATTTGCGCAATCGAAGACTTCTGATTTAACGCATCCGCGACCTTATTGGCTTTTCCAGGATGATACAGGATGTTGTAATTGTAGTCCTTGAGAAGCTCCATCCAACGATGTTGCCTCATGTTCAACCCCTTCCGAGAGAATAAGTACTTTAGGCTCTGGTGGTCCGTAAAGATCTGGAACTTTTCTCTATATAGGTAGTGTCTCCAAATCTTCAGGGCGAAGATGATTGCTGTGAGTTCCAAATCATGCGTCGAATAATTCAACTCATGAGATCTCAGCTGACGGGACACGTATGCAACAACTCTCCCATATTGCATTAAAACGAAACACAATCCTCTGTACGATGCATCGCTATAAATCTTATATCTTCTAGGTCCAAACGGAATCATCAACACAAGTGCGGTAGTCAACTTCTGCTTTAGCTCTTGGAAACTACGCTTGCACTTATCTGTTCATTCAAACCTCTCTTCTTTCTTCAACAATCGAGTCAAAGGCATGGCTATTGCAGAGAATCTTTCCACGAACCATCTATAATAGCTTGCCAATCGCAAGAAACTTCGGATCTCTATCATCGTTGTTGGTCTCGACCAGTTGATGACAGCTTCAATCTTGGTCGGGTCCACGGAAATCTCTTCGCTAGATGTGCCATAAGAAAGCTACACAAGTATCGTCCTTAAGTGTCATTCATGCTCCCCTAGACTTCTCGAATACACCAAGATGTCATCATAAACACAATCACGAACTGGTCCAGGTACTACTTGAACACTCGATTCATCAAATCCATGAAAGCATCTGAGGCGTTGGTTAAACCAAACGACATTGCGGTGAATTTATAATGCCTGTAACACGTACAAAAAGCCGTCTTCAATATATCCTCCTTCTTAATCCTCAGCTGATAGTAACCTGTCCTCAAGTCGATCTTGGAAAATATCGACGCTCCCTACAACTGATCAAACAAGTCGTCAATTATTGGCAATGGATACTTGTTCTTGATCGTGACATGGTTAAGTTGCCGATAGTCAATGCAAAGGCGCCACGAACCATCCTTCTTCCTTACAAACAGAACTAGTGCTCCCTAAGGCGATGCACGAGGACGTATAAATCCTTTGTCCAACAACTCCTGCATCTATACCTTCAGTTCTTTTAACTCTGACAAGACCATGCGGTAAGGAGCCCTAGAAATTGGCTCCGTCCCAAAGGCCAACTCAATCACGAACTCGATCTCCCTTTCTAGGGCCAAACCAAGCAATTCCTCAGGAAACACGTCAGAAAACTCCTACACTACGACAATGTCCTCCATCTTCGGCTCCTCAACTGACGTATCCACCATGGTTGCCAAATAACCTTGGCAACCCACCTCTAACAAATGGGTTGCCTCAAGCAATGAGATTAAGGTAATCGAGGGTCCTCTTCGACTTCCAATAAACTCAAAACTTTCACCCGCTAATGAGTTAAACTGAATCACTTTATGATAACAGTCTACAGTAGCTCATTGCTTGGTGAGCCAAT
Source organism: Eucalyptus lansdowneana (assembly GCA_017140395.1). Lineage (NCBI taxonomy): Eukaryota > Viridiplantae > Streptophyta > Magnoliopsida > Myrtales > Myrtaceae > Eucalyptus > Eucalyptus lansdowneana. The sequence goes on along the minus strand of CM029484.1, from coordinate 31,725,704 downwards.
TCATACCAATAATCACATCAAAGTCGAACATTGCCAACATAATCAAATCTATCATTTCCTCTCACTCACCAATCACTAACTTGCAACCAGAATACCCTATTGCAAACAACACTTTATCCTTAAACATGGTGGATATACTAATAACTGCTCCCAACGGTTCTGGACTCAATCCCATTAATTTAACAAATTGCTCAACAATAAATGAATGGGTAGCTCCAGGGTCAAATAAAGCATAAGCAACATGGTCATTCAGCGAGACCATACCTGTAACCACGTTCTTCAAGTCCTCCGCCTCCCTTCGGGTGACAACACACCTTTCCCTGCAACGAAGGCCTACTCAGAATACCCCGCTGTGTGTTATGTGACGCACTCCCTCTTGGTTGCCCTATCTGTGGCAGTGGCACCTGTGCTCCCATGGGCCTACGTGGACAATTCTTTATTTGGTGGTCGTACTGGCCACATCCGTAACAAGCTCTTGTCCTAGGAGGACACGTGGCCAATCCATGTCTTCTTCCATAGAAACGGCACACACCATTCAAGTTAGGTGCCAACTTTCCAATCCCACCTTTTCGGTTAGGAGGAATGGAATGCTTTCCTCCTATCATCAGCCTCTTCGCAAATCGATTGTTACCCCTGTTCTGCATGAACTGCGACCCAGATGCGGCGGCCCATTCATTTAGGTTCCTCTCGATCAGCTGGGCCCTCTCATACAGCTCATCATAGTTTTTGAGATTCAACGGCACCAGTGGATCCTTGATCTCTAGCCTCAAATCATCTCTAAACCTCCTCACTCTATCCACTTGGTCCTCAATTAGCCTTGGTGCATATTTGAACAACTCAGCAAACTTTGGATGCGGCAGCCCATTCGTTTAGTTTCCTCTCGATCAGTTGGGCCCTCTCGTACAGCTCATCATAGTCTTTGAGATTCAGCGGCACCAGCGGATCCTTGATCTCTACCCTTAGATCATCTCTGAACCTCCTCACTCTATCCACTGGGTCCTCAATCAACCTTGGTGCATATTTGGACAACTCAGCAAACTTTGTCTCATATTGATCCACTGACATCTGACTCTGTCGGAGACATTGGAACTTGGCCATTTTCTGCTCTCTGTCGTAGCCTGAAAAGTACTTTCCGTAAAAGATCTCAACGGAGGCATTCCACTCCAGAACCGTACCTTTGGGAAACACTCTCCCTTTGGTGGCTTCCCACCAAATGTTCGTGTTGCCTTGTAGCTGGTAGATCACCAGGACTACCTTGTCCTCTACAGAGCACCTAAGCAGCGCGAAAACCCTCTTTAGCTCTTGGAACCAAAGGGTTGTAGCCTCAGGATCGCCCGCTCCCATGAACCTTGGCGATTTCAACTTCAGGAACTGCTCCACCAATTTATGCATCAGTCGTTCACCGTCCCCATTTCCTAGTGGGACTTCAGCAGGTGCAGCGGTAATAAAAAGAACGGCATTGGCGATAGGAGCAGCTTGGTTCTGAGCCTGGTGACCAATAATATTCCCTAGAGTCTCTAGCACCTAAACAATCCCATCTATCCTAAGATTGCCTAGTGCTCCTCCCCCAGTACCAGCCTGAGGCGGTCCTTGACCAAGCTCTGATACCGTTTCGGGCGGGGATGTCACGCCCCAAACCCCGAGCGCGCGCACATCCCCCAACAGTCGACTAAAAATGCGATGTCTCAAGACACATCGCCAACCCATTCTTTTTATCTTTCGATTAAGTACATGCAAAAGCTAATTAAATACACCATTGGTTAACGAACAAACATAGGGATAGTAAAAACATGACAACAACGATTTTTCACAAACTACGCTTTATATATATACCAAGTTAACCCTACGAGTTCATATATACAAGTCTGCCTTAAAAAGGAACTCCTAGGCGACCTATACCCCGAACCCCTCCGACTTGGGCTCTAGATCCACCACGACATCGTCCGAGATGTCGATGTCGATGGGGTGACCTACTCGCCCATCCTCAACTCCGACGGGTAGTCCCTCAAAACCTTGTAGTGCACCCTCCTGAGCACTATTAGGCTCATTGATAAACCAAGCCTTAAAGCGGTGGGGTACCACATTCACAAAACCATCATCGACCTAGACCGCGGTCACAACCAACTCAAGGAATCGGTCGGTCCCAAGGATAGGGTAGAAGGTATTATCTAACTCCATCTCCCATGGAACCCCGAAATGGACTGGACGGACCTCCATACTAAGGACCTGAAAAAGTTTAACCACGACGGGGTGAGATAAAATATCAACGAGTTAAACCCTAAATCCCGATTATGACGCAAATTCGTTCAGAGGCAGCCTAAACATACACCACAAACAAACTCACCTCGTCTCAGCACACCCCTGCAGGTTAGCACATCACATATGCCGTTATAAATACAACAAGCGTAATCAATAACCAGAATACATAAACATCATCCTCCAAACATTCACATGGGTCCCAATTATAAGGTAAAGGTATTTTGGCACATTCCATACCATGCCAAACAATTTTTCCCCATAATCAAGCGCAATAGCACAATCATACACGCGTGTTCCGATTATTACGACCCATCGGCAATGGCCAACACAAAAGTCAGCGGTCATCCAGTGTAACCAGGCATCATCCCACCCCATCGGGCATGGCAACGTTTAGCACTCCCCGCCTAAACGGCATTCCCTAAGGAGTATCGGTCCGACCTCAACCATGACTCGGCATTCCGTTGACTTGGGGGCATCCGACCTTTATCTGGCATCGTCCCCATAAACGCATTAGGACGGGTTCCATTAAGTGACAATACGAGCACTTATATAGCCAAGAACACCATACTTTGTGTTCAAATGCCTTGTTTTCAAATAATGAACTTAGCCAATTTTTCTTCTCATTAAAAATCCCGATAAAATAATCATGCGTGGTCACGTATTCAAGATCAAACCATCAAACTTAGTACACTCCCATTTTAAAGGTCCATGGTTTTATATAGTACATAAAAGTTGGTGTCCAAAACCCGACACCTCTCATTTTTCTATTTAAATGCTCATAAAACCAAGTTTTGAATTAAAAATCAATAACTACCATCAAGCAATCAATTGCACATCATAGTATATAGAAACCATCAAAATCATGCATAATTTCATCCAAGAAAATGAGCGTAAAATTCTACGTAACGCCTAATCCATCACTAATTACGCTAATTGCGATTAATTAAATAAATTGTGATTAATTAAGTGAATTGCGATTGATTAAGCTAATCCAACTTAATTAACCTAATCATGATTAATTAATCTAATCCAACTTAATAACATAACCATGATTAATTAACCTAACCATGATTACCTTGTCTAACCATGATTACTTAACCTAACCATGATTAACTAACCTAACCAAGCTTAGTTAACACTAATCTAGGATTAACTGAAACTAATCCTCATCAAGACTAATCTAACCACCCCTAAGCGCAATTAATGGCCTAATCAACAATTAGGGAGTTAACTCACAGGATTACGACGATGGCGGGCCCGTGGCAACGGTGACGAAAACTCGAGACAACCACGACTTGAACGGGGGCTTTACGATGGCGGGGTCAGCCCTATAAGCTCTCGGCCCAATGAGGAGAGCTCAACTTGGGCTAGTCGGTGGAGCTGGCTGTTGGCGGGCGGTGGTGCCGTTGGTCGGGATGGTGGCTAGATGGCTGGACGGGTGGTGAGGAGCAAGTAGAGCGGCTAGGCTGTGGAGTTGGGACGAGTGGCGTTAGGGTTGGTGGTTGATGGTAGAGTGATGAGATGAAGATGGCGGTGGGATGTTTGCTATGGAGTTGGACGTGGGGGCTGGCGGTGGAGATGTAAGGGTGGTGGTGTGCAGGCGTGTGGCAGCAAGGGAAAAAAGGAATTGGAGGAGATGGGGTGGTCGGCTGCAACAAAAGTGGAAGGGGAAATGGGATGAGGCGGTGAAGACTTGAAGAAGATGAAGCTGGCGGAGGAAATGGGAGAAGAAGATGGTCGGCTGAAGCGGGGGGGGGGGATACGTGTGCATGGGAGAGAGAGGAATGGGAGAAAGAGAGAACCATGAGATCAAAGGAACAACCAATCACAAACTTAGCCAAATATCTAAACCATCATCACTCTTACCTCTAAAGTCTTCATGCCACAAAGTCCTATACCCACCCAATCACCACTTTTCCTCTAATTTCCCCCAAATAAATCCTTTTTAGGGTAGAAAAGACCCAATTCTCATCCCATCAGAATTTCCTTTTCCATTTTCTTTTTGTTCGAAAATTGTTTTTCCGCAAAATTTCAGACTTGTCGAAATTTCTCCGTAAGATGAGACGACGTCCGATAAATAAATCATGACACACTCGATCGTTTAATTCCCGAAACCGAATTAAATTACGTGGTTAAAATTGACCGAACGCAATTTTAGTACGATCTTATCTACCGGGTAGCTTTAGGGGTTTTAGCGCATTTGACCCATGGTCGATAATTTTCGATCCATGTTTGTGCATCTCTGAATTGTAGATGACCATCAGTTGTCACATAATCGCGAGGTTTCAATTATGTGTTCCGAATATAATATCGATAAAAAATTGGTTTATTGTCATTCAACATGAATATCGCAATCATGCGGAACCACCTGCAATTCAACTACGTGATTCTATCGAATCGACCTATATCCATTTGCTAATCGAATTATAACGATGTCGTATTGACCCTTGCCGATTATTATGGTCGAGCAGTCAATTTCCAATCGAATTCTCTAGTTTGCCACATTTATATCCCTTGACGGCTTCACCTAATAGATTAGTTAACTCATGAGTGATCAGTTCCGAGTAAAATAACCATAAGCGCATCGACGAAACAACCATTTCATATATCCAAATCAGGAGCCAAATTTCGAGATGTCACATCTCTCTTGGCGATCTCTTCAAACGACAGTGTCAAGCTTCTACTATACTTTCCTAACAAAGTTGACTCTACTCAATTGCACTTTCTATCTTTAGCTTGAACCTCTCAAACCAAAAATCATATATGAGAAGTTTAATTAGATAGGCCGTTTCTCATTTCACGACATTAATAAGCCATTTCATTGCCTAGAGGTACTCGATGGGTTTTCTCAAAGAAAAAAATAATCTTGTGCCCCCTAGATCATGATTTAGTCATAAAATGACTACAGTTCACGATCATACATTATTTGTAGGCAAAATGATCATGTAAGCGAGCAGCGAGATGGCATAGTGAGCCATGCAAGATGGTGTGCCAAAATGACGGTGGAATCATGCCGATGAGCTGTCATCAAAGATGACTTGGCAAAGTAACAGACATGTAAGATGACATTGCCAAGAAATAATATAAGCATGCATAATGATGTAGCATGGACATGTATAATGATGTGGCAAAAAACAATGAAGATGATGTGACAAAGTATTAATGTGGCATAATTATAGACTAAGTACGCAAGATGACATGGCCAAGGACATAAAAGACGACAGTCCAAATGACGTGTCAACTAGATGAGGTAAGTAATGCAAGCTCCAAAAACTTATGGAATACCTTTTTGATATGACACACCGACACATCATTTTAAAAATAAATAGAGTATTCGATAAATTGGGACATGTTTTATATTATATGTGTATATATATATATACATAATAAATTATCATTTTTATAATTATTTCAATCAAATTATTTTGATTCCAATTCACAAATAAATAATACTAATAAAAAGTCTAGAATGAATTTATACTAAAAATATCGATTCACCATTTATTAATGTCATTCAGTTTTTTAATTTGACAAATTCAACTACATTACATTCTAATAATTTATTAAAACTTGGAGGAAAAAAACGAGCAATCTACATTTCACTATTAAATATAATATTTAATAGTTTACATTTTGACACCTCATGAGTCACAGGAAGTGAGAGTCATAAGAAAAAATAAAACTAGGCTTTTCATATTTTTCCTTTTATTATTTTTTATCATTTTTATGTATTTACATTTTAGCTCCTCATTTATTGAAAATTTTAAATTGATCCCATGCACATCGAAATTCCGATCTAGTGTGATGGGAGGGTTAACATGTGTTGGATTTTTTATACTGTTGACGGGATTTTTGATACCTATTGACGGTGTTCGGACACAATACAAAGACTTTCGAGAGTGTCGATGCCTCATAACCAAAAATCATGTGGAGACAATGTTTAAATGTTGGCTTTAATAGGGAACGTTGATGTTTAAGGAAACACCCCAATTTATTCTCTTTCAATCATTTTAATAAAAAGGTTTAATTAAAAATAATTTTTCATATGGGTTTGAAAATCGTGATTTCCATGCTGGCGGCCTCCTTTTCATGTATTCAAGGCGAAAGTTCTAGCCACATCCCTGTGGGGTTGATTCACAATTCTCAAGCGCGATCCCTTTAGAATGACAACCTAGAGGTAGTTGACAGCACAAAATAGTATTTAAATTTATAAAATAATGGGTTTTGATATTCGTCAATAAGAATCTATTTGAGTTCTCAAATTTTTATTTTGTACATTTAAATTATAAAATTTGAAACTTTAATGCACTTGAGTCCTATTCAAGCTTCTAATGTGGGTCCCTACGATAATAATTAAAGTAAATCTCATATTCTAGAGTTAAAAATGATCCAACTAGTGAAAGCTCACTCAGTTGTTTTATCTGGCCTAAATTAACTCTACCCTACATGATAATGTTCAATTTGAAATTTGGTCTAGATCATGTAAACAAGCCTAAACTTAAATAGCTCGAAAAGCTTAGTCTAATTCGAGCAAAAGAACACTTCAAGTGCCATAACTTTGGCTAAAGGGACACTTAAGTGCCATAACTTACGAAAGGTATATTTAAGTGCCACATTCGAAGAAAAACGGATTACTTGAGTGTCACTTCGGCCAAAGTCCAGCCAAAACGCCAACGTGGCGTTTTTCTGGCGAAGCGCACCCAAAACGACGTCATTTTGCACGTTGACGTGGCCAAAATGGCATCGTTTTTTGAGCCGACGTGGTAAAAAAAATTTAAAAAATTAATTAAATTAATTTTAAAATTAAATTTAGTTAAAATATTTAAAAATAATAATTTTAAAATTAAATTTTGTTGAAATATTAAAAAATAATAATTAAAAAAAGGGGGGTGGGGAGGCGGCTGAGGGATTAGCCCTCGCCGCTCCCCCTTTCCTTTTTTTTTTTAATATTTCAACTAAATTTAATTTTAAAATTATTAATTTAAAATATTTTAACTAAATTTAATTTTAAAATTATTATTTTTAAATATTTTAAATAAATTTATTTTAATTAATTATTTTATTTTATTTTTTTGCCACATCGCCCAAAAACAACGCCGTTTTGGCCACGTCAACGTGCAAACGGCGTCGTTTTGAGCTCGGTTCGTCGTAAAAGTCTTGGCGTCGATATTTTGGCCGGATTAGCACTCAAGTGATCCATTTTACTCCGATTTTGGCACTTAAGTGACATTTCGTAAGTTATACAAGATGACTTAAGTGTCTTTCACAAAGTTAAAAGTGAAAGGTCCACACGTGCGTCTAATTCGTAACTTATTTGAAAATAATAAAAAGAATATTCATTTTAATTTAAAATTAGGTTATGAAATCCCTTGAAAATCCTCGAATGCATTCTCTCTCTCCCCGGTATATATTTCTTCAACCGAAATTGACAAATAAAAAGCGTCTCTAGGGAAAAAGAGAAATCCTTCTAACAAATCGGGCTGGGCTCAAACTGGGCCCAATCTAACCGTAATTGTGGTACGAGGCCTGTGACCGCCCCCAGATGAAACTACCTCATGTCAAAGAAACAACTGCGCTCAGGGATTTAAATGGACTTCCGGTCCCCCATTGCGGTTCATCTTCCTTCTGATGTTTGAACGGAACCGTCCTTCCTTGCGCTAGAAATCACGCGTCTAACCAATTAACAGTATTAAGGGTGCATTTAGTTAGACTTTTGGAAAAAGTCTTTGGAAAAATGCAAAAGACTTTGAGTTAATGGGATTTTCCAAAATACAAATTGTGTTTGGTAAATTGTAATTTGAAAGTCCATTGTGAAATACATTTGCGTAAAATAGTGTTTTGAGAGATAAATTTACAAATAACTTTGGTGATTAATAAAAAAAAAAAAAAAAAAAAAGAGGCATGGTGGGCACCAGATCGAGCTCCTTCTTTCACTTCCTCGAAGGGCTGGAATACGATGCCAATGAGCGGCCGGCTATTCAACTCCTTGCTCGCACAGGCTACCAGGGAGCCTCCGTGCCCGCCGCTCAAGAACCGAAACGCCACCAAATTCACCCCCACGGGGGAAGACAACAGCGGCGGGGAGAGGTTGTCGCCAGCGAGGCCAAGGAGGGAAAAAGCAAGGGCAGCGTGGAGGAGCATGGTCGAAGAATTAGAATGGGCCAAGAATTGGCGACGGAGCTTCGAGGGGAGAGAAATGGAGAAGCGGAGGACGAGCTTTGACAAGAGCTTCAACCTCACACAAAGAGCAAGGTTGTGCAACCTCCCGGTGACCAAATTTGGATCCGTCGAAGGTCACGCGATCTCACAGCGACCAGACCTGGGTCCCGCCGGAGGTCGCATGACCTTCGACGTCGGCACAACCTAGATCTAGTTGTCACGAGGTCGCGCGATTGGTCGCCAGCAACCTAGATCTGGGTCACGTGACCAGATCGCGTGGCCTAGATACTCGCTGGAGGTCACGTGACCTACCGGCGATTGTCGCCGTGACCATCACCGACCTCTCGCTAGTCTGTCATTTGCCCTCAGCAGCTCTGCACAATCCGAACACTTGAACAAAGAAGATGAACAATTAAAAGTCTACGAAGAAAATGAACAGTAGAAAGGTGAAACAAATGCAATGCCAAAGTTGAAAGCTCAAGGCATCCAAAGGGCTACTTGGACTTTCAGCCTTCATAAGGCTGGTTTTGGCTTAATGGGTTTCTAAAATTTTCCCAAATACCTGATATTCGCCCAAAAGACTTTTAGGTGTCTAAAAGCACTTGGAAAAGCAGTTCCAAACACAGCCTAAATCACATCACGCTGTCGATCATTGGTGACCAAAAAGTAGCTTTCTTCTTAAGCCATCGTTGACCAGCAGGTAAAGGGCAAGAAGATCTGGAGCTAACGAGACTGAAGAGCCAAAGAGAAAGAATCGTCCCATGCTGCCATAGCTGGGCATACCGTGACTGTATCGTTCTCGGGGTACTTTTTTACTGTTTATAATGTCGGGAACTCTCAGTGATCTCTGGCGAAGGTCAGGTAACGGGAGGAGTCGAGCATCGGAAGCGGACAATCCGCCGCTCTGGCCATTGGGTGCGAAAAATCGGGGTGAGAAGCCGACACACGCAGCTAACAAGCTGGTCTTCCTGGACCCTTCGGCGAAGGAGTTTGACTTGGAGTATTTGTTGAGGGACGGTGCTGAGGATATGGGTAAAGGGACTGTGGGGACGTCTTGCAAGACGGTCCTGGAGGACGGAAGGACTCTGGTTGTGAAGAGGCTGAGGGATGTGGCCTTACCCGTGGGCGAATTCGGGAAGACGATGAATGCGTTGGGAGCGATGCGACACGAGAATCTACTCCCGCTGAGGGCCTACTTCTACAGTAGAGACGAGCAACTCCTGTTGTTTGATTACGTGCCCCTGAGAAGCTTGTATGGACTTTTACATGAAGGCGTAGGGTTGGTAAAGACCAGGCTAAGCTGGGAAATCAGGCACGGCATCGCTCTTGGAACCGCCCGGGCCATAGAGTACTTGCACGCTCAAGGTCCCAATGTCTTCCATGGAAAAATCAAGTCAACCAATGTCCTCCTCACGGCATCCTATGATCCGCTAGTTTCCGATTATGGCCTGACCAGCATCCAGGCGCCTCCAAAAGGCGCATCGAAGGCCGCTGACCCCCAGAAGGACGATGTCTACAGCTTTGGGGTTTTGCTTGTGGAGCTTCTAACTGGGAAACCTGATGGGGCTGATCTTGCTTGTTTGGTTAAGCCCACAACCGGAAAGCACTGGACTGTTGATGATTTCGATCCTGAGCTGGGAGAATACCAGAATTTTCAGGATGAGTTAGTGGGACTGATGCAGGTGGCCATGGCTTGTGCATCCGACCGCCGTAAGAGGCGGCCTTCCATGTCGGAAGTACGGAGGATGATTGAAGACCGGCAGTCACAGCCACTGCCTGAACAGATCATCGAAGCGAACAATGATTTGTCTGAGAGGACACGGTGAGTCGATTTTTCAGAAACTGCCGAAGTTTACGATTGGATCATCTAGTTTCTTCATGTTTGACCTTTTACTATGCACATTTTACGCAATGAACAGCAACAGCAGGTAGCTCCCACTCCCCCAACTAAATTATTGGTTTACGGACTCACAATCTCTCCTAGTCTAGAGAGATAATGTTTCTCCACCAGAAAGTGCGTGTTACGTCCTTCGGTGAAACGAAGTAACAGAGACTTTTGATTTTACATGAGTGTAATTCTAGTGTGTCAAGATGCTTGATGTGAAGCATATGGATAAATCATGGTGCACTATGACCTTACTCTGGATATTCTCTTACAGGAACCTGCCCAATGGAGGGGTGATGGAAGTTGCTGACAGAGTCTATGGTAAGCTTTCACATACTCTAGTAGTTGGATGCAATAACAGCCTATGGTCTTATTGTCTAAGACTTTCCTCCTCTAGGAGCACTGGAGTACTTCAACAATAGGGGGACTAGTGGAAAACCAAGTCCTGAAGAGAATGTAGTTGCAGAACTGACAGTACAGTCCAATGCTGAGTCTACCTCAACTCTGCCACCAACACTACCTTTGCTGTCAGAAACTTCTGTCCAGTCAGCTCTTGAGGGATCTTTTGGAACTTTTGAATTAGCCACAAATTCACCCTCCATTTCACCAAGTTTTGATTTGGATCAACAATATGGTTACGTACTGCAAGGGAATGGTCAGTCATCCTCACTGTCTAATTTCACAGGTTCATCATCTTCTTCCTCTGTACAATCCAAAACGTCCTTATTGGCTCGTCCCCCTCCTCCTCCTCCTCCTCCTCCTCCTCCACCACCACCACCTCCTCCCCGATCAAGAGGTGCATCCTCATTGAAGAGTTTTAAAAGAGTACCATTTGATACCCTTCCTCAAGCCCATTCTTCTAAGTCACTTATTTCGGGAACTCCTCCATCACCCATTGTGAATAATTCACCTCGAGCTTCTTCTGTTCCTGCCCCTCCTCTACCACTTCCTTCTCCTCCATCTGTGGCTCAGGTGGAGCAAATAATGTCTTCTTCTGAACTGTCTCAAGATGAAATTACGATGCGAAATATTGTTGAACCCACAATAATGCAGGCCTTCAAACAGCAACCATTATTGTCTTTGGAAAAGCCTCATGTTGTCATCTCAGGTAACACGTTCACAACAAAAAAAGATTTTCTGCATGCTTTGAGTCACAGCAAAATGTTCTACACTCAGTTTATAATATGGACCTGATAGTATGATGAGTTTTTCTGACATTAAACATATGCTGGTGCCTGTACCTGAATTGAAATGAACTACCTTTACTTGCTTTTCACAAATTATTCATTTAAAGTTCAGTTCCACTAGGTCCAGTCCAGCTATAGAGTCACCGAAAAACAGTGTGACCAATTGGTGAGCCACATTATACATTACAAACATGAAAAAGACAGTCATCCCTCAGATGAAGGGATTGTTTTGGCTAATGTTGCGTTGTAATGCATCTATAATAACTACTGCGTAATTTCCTTTTTGGTTTTCCTTTAATCAGCTGGAAGTCTATGAAAATGTACTCATTGAAGAGTATTTTGGACTCTTTATTTCAGAAATCGTAGCTACTATCTGCAGGAATAGGCTGCATATTACCAAGATTAACTTAAAAATAAATCAATTCTGTTTGGATGGAATAAATTTCGTTCAGGTTGCTGTGTGTGCTGCTATAGCCTGAAGTCTCATTATGGCCACTATCGGTTAACATTTCTCATAAAGCAGGTGAGAACACGGAATCTCTGAGGTGGGAAGGAGTAGCAGCTGTGACAGAAACAAACATGGAGGTAACTTCTGTCAGTGACTCAGCATCCTCATTGGCTGTCAATAATGGCAGTTTAGCAGCTGTGACAGAAACAACCTCCATGTCATCTGGATATGACTATGATGTTTTCTTGAGTTTTAGAGGGCCAGATACTCGCTTAGGCATTGTAGATTCCCTCTATCAACGCTTGAGAGATGCTGGAATCCACACATTTATAGACAGTGAAGAGCTCCACGTTGGAGAGGAGTTTGGTCCTGATTTGCTCAAAGCTATCAGGCATTCAAAAATTGCAATTCCCATCTTTTCCAAGAACTATGCTGTTAGTAAATGGTGTCTTAATGAGTTGGTTGAAATGATGGAGTGTAGGAAAACAAGGAGACAGATGGTTATGCCCATTTTTTATCATGTTACTCCATCAGATGTCCGTTATCAATGTGGGTCTTATGAAGAAGCGTTTCTTTCACATGAAAAGAAATTTGATGGGAACAATATCAGTAAGTGGAAAGCTGCTCTCAAGGACGTTGCCAACCTAATGGGATGGGTCATCAGGTATGTCATTTTGGGGTTGTAATTTTGGCGGGGTGTTTTCATAATCTCACCTTGTTCTTCTAATTATTTTTTCTTTTTCCCTTCCGTTATATTAGAGGCGATGGAGTACTTATAAAGACAGTTGTCCAGAAGGTTATAGATGAGTTGAAAACGGCTTATCTGCTGGTGACCGACTGCTTGATTGGAGTTGAAAGTCACGTGAAGAAAATCGATACAATGACATGTGGTGATTCAGAGGATGTAAGAATTCTTGGAATTCATGGTATGGGGGGTGTAGGAAAGACTACTCTTGCCAAAATAATCTACAACAGGCTTTCACATCGTTTTGAAAATCGTTGCTTTCTTTCTAATGTCAGAGAAGCTTCAGAGAGAAAGGACATCGAGCGTTTGCAGTATCAGCTACTCTATGATATCCTCAAAATAAACTTGCCAAATGTTAGTAATGCTGATAATGGAATCAAGGAAATAAAGCAAAGGTTGTGGGGCAAAAAGGTTCTGCTTCTACTTGATGATGTTGGTAAAAAGATTCATTTGAATGAACTTATGGGAACGCTAGGGGGGTTTGGTTTGGGAAGTAGGATAATTATCACCAGTAGAAACATGGATGTTTTCAATGTGCCTGAGGTCTGTTGTACTACTTATGAGCTTTCTGAAATGGACTTTGGTCAATCTCTTCAACTTTTTTGCAAACATGCTTTTGGAAGAGATCATCCTTCGGATAAGTATGCTGCTTCCTCTGATGAAGTGGTGAAAATGACCGGAGGACTTCCTCTTGCTCTTGAGGTTATAGGTTCACTACTATCAGGTAAGGGGAAAGATGTTTGGGATGTTACATTGGAGAAGTTGGAAAAGGTTCCAAATGAGGAAGTTAAGAGAAAGTTGAAAGTATCTTATGACGCTTTGGATAAACCTCAACAGCAGATTTTTCTTGATATAGCTTGTCTTTTTATTGGATTTGATAAAAGGGTTGTGTTTCACATATGGCATGATTCCGGACTCTTCCCAGGTGAAGGTCTTCAAACCCTTCAGCAGATGTCTTTGATAAAAATTGGAAAAGACAATAAGCTATGGATGCACAATCAGCTAAGAGACTTTGGTAGAGACATTGTTCACCAAAAATGTAACATGCAACTAGAGAAACAGACCATATTATGGAATCCTAAGGAAGCTTCTGAGGTTGTTATCGGAAAGAAGGTAAAATTGTATTTACGTACTTTTGTTTCCATCAAATTGATACATTTTATGCCTTTTCACATTGATTGTTCACTTAAAATAAGGGGACTTATTTGAAATTCTTGTCCACTCATTGCTCTAGTGACATTTATCTGTAAGCAATACTCATTTTACTTTCGTGTTTGAAGGGAAGATTATTTGTTGCTTAAGTATCATTTACTTGTCTCTTCTTTTGACTAAATATCATTTACTTGTCTCTTTTTTTATTCTCTTTATAGGGAACAGAACACACAAAAGCTCTTTGTCTGGAGTTTGATGACCATTTGCAGCAGTCTTTTGCTAATGAAGAGTTAGGGAGGCTATCAAATCTGAGATACCTAGAAATGAGGCCTGTCCAGGATAATTGGCCTACGAGTGGCTTTCCAGCAAACGTGCTCCCCATGAATCCACCCATCCTATCTGAGCTGAGATGGCTTTCATGGCATAATTTTCCTCCAGTACTTAAATTGACTACTTTTTCCATGATGAACATGGTCATTCTTGATCTATCATGGAGTACGTTGTCAGAAAGTTGGGATGGTTGGAGTCATATAAAGGTACTATCTCTTTTCAGTGATACCCACTATATTTTTGTAGTTGCAGCCTCTTTATTCAATCCATGATGGTTTAATTATTTGATCGCTTTGGTACAGATGGCGAGGCAATTAAAAGTTTTGAATTTGACTGGTTGTGCACGCATGCATAAAACTCCCAACTTATCTTCAAATGTAAATTTAGAGCAGTTGATCCTTGAAAGCTGTGGAAGATTGGTTCAGATTGACGAATCTATAGGGCAGTTGACGCAGTTAGTTCTTTTGAACTTAAGGTTCTGTCATGAACTTTGCAAACTGCCAGAAGAGATGGCCAACTTAGAATCACTGGAGGAACTTCTTATTGACTGCACTTCCATAAGAGAAGTCCCGGGGCTGTCAGTAAGTAACTGCAGTTCAATTGGTAACTTAACCTCTCTATCAAGGCTCTCTTTGGAAAATGTTGAAGTTTCTCAACCTCCTCTAGAGATTAGAGCGCTTGTAAAGCTTGAACACTTGTCTCTGAGTGGGTGTAAGTTGCTCAAGAAAATTCCAGACTCAATTTGGAATTTGGAATCACTAGTCGTGCTGAATCTGTCCCACACACATATTACTGAGTTGCCCAAATCACTTGGGAACTTGAAAAATTTGAAAATACTAAGGATGTGTGGTAGTTCCATAAGAAGTATACCCAGTGCAATTGGGATGTTGGAGAAGTTGAAAGAGATAGATGCAGAGTTCTGCCAATGTCTGGAGGGGACAATACCTGAAGATATTGGGAGATTATCATCTTTGGAGACCTTGAAATTTTCAAATACTAGAATATGTAACATACCGAAGCTTCCTGAAAGCCTCCTCAGTTTGCATATTGGTACTAATTCGATGAAGAGACTTCCGAATCTCTCAAACCTGATAAATCTGACAGAGTTGAATTTGGAGATTTCTCAAGTTCCCAAGTTTTGTTTGGCTGAAGAGGATTCTACTTGTGTGGACATGACTGAGCTTGGACAGGATCCATCACCAAGGTGGATTGGAAATTTATGCAATTTGGAGTCTCTGAAGTTGTCCTGTGACAACATAACTGTCCTCCACCGAGACATTGGTCTTCTCTCTGAACTCAAAAGACTTGAACTTCTTTGTTTTAACCTGCAGATTCTCCCTAGGCTTCCATCAAGTTTATTGTGCTTGCTTATTAAATCCTCTCGATCATTGAAAACATCGATAGATCTATCAAATTTGAAGAACTATTGGAGCTGAGGATCTATTCTTCGGCAATAACAGATGTCCATGGCCTTGAAAGTTTGAAGAATCTTCAAACTTTGGACCTTAGAGCATTGAATACACATGAGAAATTACCCGATCTTTCAAACTTAAAGAAGCTCAATGAACTGCATTTGGGACACTGTCGTAATCTGATTGATCTTCAACGTATTCAAAGCTTGGGAAATCTGAGAAATTTGAAGCTCATAAATATTCTACAACTCAAGAAATTACCCAATCTTTCAAACTTAATGGAGCTAACTGAACTTCACCTGCTGCAGTGTCATAGTCTAACTGAGATTCAAAGCTTTGAGGGTTTGGAGAAGCTGAGAGTGCTAAAGCTAGGTGAGCTCCCTTTGCTTGAGAGATTGCCTGATCTCTCGAACTTGAAGAAACTCACAAAACTTGATCTACAGCAGTGTCATAGTCTTGTCAAGATTCAAGGAAGATTAGATTCGCTGGAAGACTTGTGCATCTATGGATGCAACTCCTTGATGGAGCTAACTGAACTTCACCTGCTGCAGTGTCATAGTCTAACTGAGATTCAAAGCTTTGAGGGTTTGGAGAAGCTGACAGTGCTAAAGCTAGGTGAGCTCCCTCTGCTTGAGAGATTGCCTGATCTCTCGAACTTGAAGAAACTCACAAAACTTGATCTACAGCAGTGCCATAGTCTAACTGAGATTCAAAGCTTTGAGGGTTTGGAGAAGCTGACAGTGCTAAAGCTAGGTGAGCTCCCTCTGCTTGAGAGATTGCCTGATCTCTCGGACTTGAAGAAACTCACAAAACTTGATCTACAGCAGTGTCATAATCTTGTCAAGATTCAAGGAAGATTAGATTCACTGGAAGACTTGTGCATCTATGGATGCAACTCTTTGGTTGAGTTGCCTGATCCTTCAAGCTTCAAGAATCTGAAATCTCTGCAATTGCGTGATTGTGAGATGTTACGGATTGACCAGGTTTGGGTCTTGAAATCTGATACATTTGATACGGTATTTGGAAGCCCAAGATGTTTGATGATGAGAAGGTTAGGCATCTGTGTGTGTCAATTGGGTAGACATTTTTTCTCGCCATGTCTTCCTTCCTGAAAATGTAGGAAGAGAGTGCACTTCCTTATTTGCATACAACTACGTGGATATGCTATTGATTTAGCTAGCCAAAAGTACAATCCAGCTGAAATGTATTTTCTTCTAACTTCTGAACCGGCTTAATTAACTCATTATCCTGTCAAGAACTAATGTAAGTCCTGTTTCTTTTATGATCACAATATCTTTTCACTACTGATGTGTGTGGACAGCTCAAAATACGTTGTTCACGTGTCCTCCTGTGAAAGGATTTTCCTACAATAAATGCACGTCTTGAGTGAGGAGTGAGGAGATGTACTGTGGTATTTTACGAGACATAAGGTGAAAAATGTACTTTGATAAATAGTGCTTGCTCGAATTATCATACCGCCTGATGATACCTATCTATCTAAGCACATTATCATCATCTATAGCTAAGCGGCCATTATGGATGAAGAGGATAGCCTTAACACAACCATGTCTAACTCTGATGAGATCCCCAGGGAGGCTAGCTACAGTCACAGAAGTTGAGGAATTAAAGCGTATAATAAATCTGGTAATTACGTCATTGTGGTTTGTGACATTTAGGCTTGCCCTTGCTCACGCAACCACAGGTCTCCTCAATCAAGTACATTGCACCCAAGAAGTTGGCCCAGAATTGAAATGCTGCCGTCAACCATGAACCCATTTGATTTGATTTAGTTTTGTAACAAATAGCAGTTTGAGAGAGTGATTCTGAATCATCCCTGCATCCTATATTTTGGACTTATATATATGAGTCTAATCATGCCACTTGCTGCACTTCAAGAAAGATTCAAAAGTAAATTTCATGATCCCATCAAAAGTCGTATTTTGAGTTTGTCTCTGTTAAGGGTGCGTGATAGCAAGATTAAACCATAGGTATCATTCCAGTGTATATGAATATTGGGATGCTCAACTACTGTTTCTCCCCCAAATTCTTTGCCAAGCAAAAGCAAAAACTCGCTTACAAACCATTTACGTTGAAATAACGATATCGTTGCCAATGCAGACAGCAGTACATTTTAATTCCAGGCCAAATTGTCCTATCCAATTGTAGTCGAAACTTCGGAGGAAACTCTGATTGCTTGAAGAACACCAACCTAAATATTACTACTGACAATGATGTAATCAGCCACTTCAGTACCCGTTTTAATTAAATCATTAACTTGAATCTTGTTGCTAGACTCCAAATGTCACGGTTACTGTCAAATATGTTGATGTTGCGACTTTCCGCTGGTCCATCGCTCTGTATCAAGAAACCTATAGATGATGATAAATGCTTAGATAACCTGGCATGCCCCTAGGCTCTAGAGCAAGAACACTGAAAGACAATTTACCGATTTCAGTAAAAGCTTAAAAAAAAAAGTGTCGTAACTGTTGACCCTAATATAATTTTCATAACTGCAAAACTTGCTAGAATATGTTATTGATTATTTGAAATTATATTTGTTGTACTTAAGTATCCTTTTGCAGTATTTTTGGAAAGGATATAAAAGACCGTCCCTAGCTAAGAACAAGGCTGGGTCCCCAAACAAGTAATGGTCGGACACTCTGCCGTCCAGATACCCGGCAAGCTCATCTCTGCACTGCAAGAAAAAAAACCGGTGAATTTGAAATCCAGGAGTCTGATGGAGAAAGAAGTTGAACGCTTGTATACTCAACCAATCTTTACGATGTTTCAAGAGGAGTTGATAAATGGCCTTGTCACAAAGTTGATTAGAGAACCCGCAGCAAATAGTAAGAGAGAAAGAAGAAGAGAAAAGGAATAGAGAAGAGGAGAAGGAGAACGTAAAAGAAAGAAACAAAGAGGGGCTGTAGATTTCTGTAGTAACAGAAACCCTACATCCATTGTATTTATATTGAATATAAATTGTATATGACAATAATACCCTTATGTAAGTAGAAAAGGAAATAAAACTCTAATAATAAAGAAAACTTAATTAAAGTAACTTAACACTCCCCCTCAAGCTAGAGCATACGGGTCACCCATGCCCAGCTTGGAACCACTAGCAACAAAAGCATGACGAAATAATGCTTTGGTAAACATATCAACAAACTGATCTCTAGAGGCAACATAAAGAGTAGCAACCGGATTCTACTTCACAACATCCCGAACAAAGTGACAGTCAACTTCTATATGCTTAGTTCGCTCTTGAAAAAGAGGATTCCCAGCAATATAAATAGCTGCTTGATTATCACGCATCATATCAATAGATTGATTAATTGAAAACCCAAGCTCCTGGAGAAGAGATTTCAATCACAACAATTCAACCACAGTAGGTGCCATAGCATGATATTCAGCCTCTACACTAAACCTAGCAATGGTAGTCTGTTTCTTGCTTCTCCAAGTAACCAAATTACTAAGGCTCCTACAAATAGTAGAGCCCAATCAGCAGTCGTAGTAGTAGTAGTAGTCGTAGTAGCAGCAGCAAAAATAGCAGTAGCAGCAGAAGTAGCAATAGTAGCAGCAGCAGAAGTAGCAGTAGTAACAGCAATAGCAGCAGCAGAAGTAGCAGCAAAAGCAGAGGTAGTAGTAGCAGTGGCAGTAGCAGCAGCAGTACCAGCAATAGGAGTAGGCTGAAACTTTAGAGCAAGAAACAAAACAGCAACACTAATGTATAATAAGATGTAATTGGCTCCATCAGTTAACCAAAGGGAACCCAAAATCAGTCAACCATAATCGTGAAATACTCGATTTTTGAATCCGCGATCGTAAGTGTTGTAATCCATGTTTAGAAATCAAACACGATAAATCGATATCTTCTAATCTCATACATATCGAGACTCAAAGAGAAAACCGATAAAAATTGCAACTTTAGGTGTGCGCACGAGAAGAAGTAGGGTTACTAAGAGACTCTCAAACCAGTTAAATCTGCTTTGATACCATGTCACAAAGCTTATTAGAGAACCCGCAATGAATAGTAAGAGAGAAAGAAGAAGAGAGAAGGAATAGAGAAGAGGAGAAGGAGAACGTAAAAGAAAGAAACAAAGAGGGGCTGTAGATTTCTGTAGTAACAGAAACCCTACATCCATTATATTTATATTGAATATAAATTGTATATAGCAATAATACCCTTATGTAAGTAAAAAAGGAAATAAAACTATGATAATAAATAAAACTTAATTAAAGTAACTTAACAGGGCTATCTCTCGCAATTGAAGAAATTAAGAGTATGGCAACTCTTTGTAAGTTTAAGTTGACTGAAGATGGAAGGACAAAGATTGACATCGTGGAGTTGGATCCTTTCCATTGGACATTAGCATGTAGTTGCGGGAAGTTTGAGTCGGTCGCTATTTTAGATTTCCATGCTTCGAAAGTTCTCAACTCCAGGAACATTTTCAAGGTATCGTCTCGCTACCTATTGAAATGATGGACAAAATCTGCCAAAGGCAGTGGACACCCCAATGCAGCGACTTCACAGGACAGAGGCCCGGTCAATTTGTTCATCGGTGAGTTTATGCGGAAGCCGTTGCATCTCGTGCATACATGTGCAACTAAGAAGAGGAAGAGAATATCTTTGGAGTCCATAGATTTGGCATTAGGGCAAATTGCAAAGGCTCCGAGAACGGGAAGAAATCATAATCTTTCATGACAATTCAGATGGTAACGATGATATGGGTCAGACTATTTGAGATGACGCTCTCGCAACACAACTCGACTAGGAGAATTTAGCTAAATCTGGGATGGGATTTCCGAGAGTGTAACACAAAGTCGAAGGCCACCGACCAACTGGGAAACCGAAGATAGGGTTAGCCTCTTTTTTAGCTCAGTTGTCCAAAACGTCAACTCTTTTTTTACCCTAATCAGGATAAGCTCGACAATCGAACAGAGGATCGATCCAATCAGGTCCAAAAAGCTTAAGAGTCTCCAACGTCCGTGTCTGACAGATTTTGGAAACATGCAGATTAACATGAAAGAGGTAATTGGCATATCAATATTTAGGATAGCGGTCGGTGCATCAATTTAAATAGCCAATCATTCAGTTTCTCAGTCTAGTTTTTGTGGCTGGCCTCAACAAATTCAACTTCATATCTCGTGAATCATGTCCTGAACACTTCCTCAGTTACTTTGATTATGCTTCTCGTATGAATTAATCATCAAAATATGGACATTTTTGCATATATTCTTTATCGTACTTGTGCATGATAATGGAAGGTGAACTAATTATTAGGTATTCCCACCTAAAAGTTTGATTGCAATAACCCTTTTTATCCTACTTATATTCAATTTGATTTCAGTCAAACGTCGCGAGACGATATCAATACTTATTTACTTAAGTAACGTCACCTCGGCTATCAATTGACAAAAGATATTCCTATATGGCTTGACTTGATTTTATAGGATTCTCACAGTTAATGTGAGCATTTAACTGTTGATTGTATTCACAAAATTGGCCCACATTATCCATTCACATGTTTAGCGCAACATTTTCCGTTACTTAATCAATACCCACAATCAGTCTTGATCTCATTTGGTCAATAACTTCACTTTATCACTATGACTAGACTAAAAAGACTTCTATTTGTCTCAATGATCTTTATCACTTTCTCAACAATATTGGCATGATTCAATATCATATTGAAAGCCATAGTCGACAAAGATACCTTGCCTTATAAGTGCAAATTGTCAGGATTATAAAAGCAAACGAATCAATGGCATTTTTTTTTTTTGGTCGATAATAGTGATTCATACCTTCATTAATAGCACCGAGCTTTACAAGATAAGTCAGAGTCATAACATAAGATAGACATCAAGGGGGCAAGTGGTTCACGCTACCAATTAGAAGGAAGAGTTTTGCGGTGTAGTGCCTTTGCAACCCAATCTGCCGCGTGATTTGCCTCTTTCGGACAATAGGAGATTGTTGCTGATGGCATATGGACTAAGATACTTTTGCATTCCTGTACCTGAGTTATAACGGCCCAAGGAGCTTCTTCTTGGCCCAGGATGGAGTCCACGAGCGTCTGACTATCAGTTTCGAGTAGAAGACTTCGGTTCAGTTCGTGTAGTTGTCCCACGTGCAGAGCTTCTCTCTCTTCCAGCATCTTCAACCCGTAAAACAGAGCTAGGGTTTCCGCCTGTAAGGGGGAAGACGCGTAGACCTCTTTGGCGAACCCATCGATCAAGATCCCGTCGGAATCACGAGGAATTCCAGCAACCGCGTTGGGCGAATCGATTGCTGTCCACGAGCTGTCAATGTTCATCTTCAGATCTGGTGATTGCGGTACCGTCCAGGTTGCAGGTAAGGTTTTTTTTTCCTTCAGCCCAAAACGATCCCTCGGTGACCATCTCTAATAGGCTTTCCTCTGTGCTTGGGCTGTGTCGATCAATGCCTTAGGTTGGCCTTTGGTCTTCCGGAATACGAAGTTGTTTCGATTTTTCCAAACTTGCCAGAGGACTTCAACAACCAGTTCGCGATCTGGTGCATGCGACTCGACTACAAGGTATTCCGCCACCCACTTATCCATTCTGGTGGCCGATTGTGTGATTTGGTTTAGATGTAGGCGAGGGTCTAACCATACCTTCTAGACTTGTTTGCAGTGAAGGAATATGTGCTCAACTGTTTCAGGGTATTTGGAGCAAAGAGGGCACACCGGATCAGGTAATATCTTCCTCTGGTAGAGCTTTTCTTTGGTTGGTAAGGCGTCCTAACAGAGACTCCAAACAAATATTCGCAATTTAGGGGGAACTGCCAGGTGCTAGAGATTTGTCCACAATCTGCGAGGAGGCTAGTAGGAGGAGGAGGCTCTGTTTCGGTCCTGTGGTAAGGAAGCATCATGAATCTTATTGTAGCCACTTTTGACTATGTATTGCTCGCTATGATTGCCTATCCAGATCAATTTATCTACCTGTTGCTGCTGTGCTAGAGGAATAGTGAGAATTTCATTGACTATTCTTTGTTCAAATAGTTGATTTAACATCGGCTCGTTCCACTCTTTCCTTTCCTGATTAATTAGTTCGGCCACTAGGTGAGGATCATCTCTGTTTTCTGGTCTGCCAAGGATTCCTTGTGAGAGCCAATGATCTTGACGGATATGAATAGATTTCCCATCACCCACGATCCATTTTAAATCTGGTAGTATGGCATCTCGTCCCATAAGAATACTTTGCCATCCCCAAGAAGGCCGGGGACCTCTGTTTGCTTTCCATAGGTCTCCTTGAGGGAAATATAGGCCTTTCAGTAGTTTGCTCCATAGGGCTAAGGGGGATTGAGATAGTCGCCAGGCCTGTTTTCCCAACATAGCTACATTGAAAGAAATCAAATCTTTAAAACCTAATCCTCCTTGATCTTTTCTGCATTTCAGAGTCTCCCATTTTTTTTCCAGTGCATACTATTCTTTGCATCATTTTGCCTCCACCAGAATGCTGCTATTCGTTTCTCAATTGCCCTGCAAATTGATACAGGTATCTTGAAGATTGACATGGCGTATTGCGGCAATGCTTGCACAACAGTCTTGACCAAGATTTCTTTCCCGGCTTTCGACAGGTATTTCTCTTTCCACCCTACCAGTTTCATATTGACTCTAGATAAAATCCAAGCAAACATGTCTTTTTTGGTTTCTCCCCAATCTGAGAAAAAGCCCTAGGTATTTCCCAGTCCTTTCAATAGTTGGCACTCGCATTTCTTGGGTCATATTCCTTTTTAGATCCTGTGGACAGTCGTGACTAAAGAACATGCCTGACTTGTTTAAATTAATCGCTTGACCCGTGGCATAACAGTATTGATTGAGTATAGCAGCCAAACTCTGGCATTCTCGAACTGATCCATCCATAAAGAAAATAGCATCATCAGCAAACAGTAGATGAGTTAAGGTGGGGCAATACCTGTTTAACTTAATCCCTTTAATGCTACCATCTGCCAGGGCATTGTGTATCATCCACGACAGGACATTGGCCATCACAATAAACAAGTAGGGAGAAAGAGGGTCGCCTTGTTGTATTCCCCGTGTAGGACAA
Organism: Eucalyptus lansdowneana; assembly: GCA_017140395.1. Taxonomy (NCBI): domain Eukaryota; kingdom Viridiplantae; phylum Streptophyta; class Magnoliopsida; order Myrtales; family Myrtaceae; genus Eucalyptus; species Eucalyptus lansdowneana. The sequence continues at coordinate 31,702,063 of CM029484.1, read as the reverse complement.
AAAAATTCTATTTGCTCTCCATTAACTTTCACATTTAGAGAAACTGAAGATACACATTGCATAATCAAATGAACCCATTGATCTGAAAAACCCATCTTTAACATACTCATTCGAAGAAAATCCCACTCCACTCTATCATATGCTTTTTGCATGTCCAGTTTCAAAATGGCCTGGAATTTTCTTTTCCTTTTTCTGATCCTCATTTGATGCAGCATTTCTTGAACAATTATGATATTGTCCTGTATTTGGCGGCCATGAACAAAAGCACTTTGTTCTTGTGATATAATCTGTGGTAGCCATTGTTTTAAACGATTTGCCAGGACCTTTGAAATGATTTTATAGTTAAAATTGCACAGGCTGAATGGTCGGAATTGGCTAATATGCTCTGGATTTTTTATTTTTGGTATGAGGACAATGAAAGTTTGGTTAAGAACAGGATCAAACTGACCTGAGTTAAAGAATTGCTGGACCATGTTCATGACGTCGCTTTTGATTTCATCCCAAAAATGCTGATAGAATTGCCCACTTATACCATCTGGTCCTGGGGCCTTTAGGGAGCCAAGCTAAAAGACAGCTTCTTTAACCTCCTCCTCATTTATATCAGCCATCAATAGCTGATTAATATCTGTTTTTACTACTTTTGGGCAGTGATTTAAGATGGGCTGGAGGTTTCTTGGTCCCACCGAATCATAGAGAGCTCGGAAGTAATCCGTGACGTGCTGCTTGAGAGTCTGAGGATCCTTGATCCAGTGCTGTTCATCAATCTTCAACATGGTGAGTTTGTTCCTTTGTCTCCTTTGGATTGTAGTAGTATGGAAAAACTTCGTATTTTTATCGCCCCATTTGAGCCATGTGATACGAGATCGTAGTCCCCAATACATCTCCTCTTGCCGCCATAGATGATCAATTTTTGCCTTAATCGACTGAATTTTTACTTTACTGGAATCAGTAGAGTTGCCATTTGTTAGCTCCGTTGGACACTGTTTGAGCCCCTTAATTTGAATAGAAGCATTGGAGAGCTTCTTTTTACTCCAATCCAGCAGAGCCGCTGTTACTTCCTGGATCTTTTGTGGCAAACTTCTATTGTCTAGGTGATATTCGGCCCAAACATTCTTGACTACATCTCTGCATTCCTCCTCATCTAGCCAGTAAGTTTCGAATCTGAACTCCTTTTTCCTTTTGCCATGACCAGGGTATAAAGAGAGAAGGAGGGGGCTGTGGTCCGACCCTACTGCTAGTAAAGCAAAGATTTCAGCATTTGGGAAGGTAATATGCCATTCCATTGTACAAACTGCTCTGTCTAAACGCTTTTTGACTAAATTTTCCCCTTCTCTATTGTTAGTCCATGTAAACTTACAGCCTTTACTGTCTATCTCCATGAGTGAACAGTCGTTTAGCATATCCCTGAGGGCTGCAACTCGATAATAATCAGTCTCCCGTTTCCCTTCCTTCTCCCAAGTATAGAGTATCATTGAAATCCCCCATACACAACCACGGTAAATGATTGGTTGCATGAAAACCTCTTGATTGCTGCCAGAGTTGAAGTCTATCTTAGTAGCTTGTTGGAGCGTGAAGGAATGTTATCCTCATGTTTACCACTTTGGGGATCTTCTCAGTCCATATCTATAACATTGTTGGAGCTACACCTCACTTTTACCTTAAACTCTTCATTCCACAGGAGAGTGAGTCCATTTGCAATTCCTGTTGGCTGTACCAGAAAAGACTGCTAATAGTTAAGTCTCTTCCTTACCTTTTCCACCATAGTTGCTTTATTTTCAGTTTCCATCAAGAAAACCACGGAGGGCCTTTCTAGAGCCATAAGGGGTCTAAGCTCTTGGAACGTTAGGGGGTTGCCTAGCCCCTGACAGTTCCAGCTCAGAATTTTAATGGTGTCGCCGGTGGCTTATTAGGGCTAGCCACCAAAGCCTAATCAGTCTCTATTTTCACCAAGTGAATGAGAGTGTCTAGTAACTCCATGTCTTTTATCAATTGCACCCTTGATTCCTCAATCTTCTTCTACTTTTTTGCTCTGATGAGCTTTGGCCCCTTCCTAGTGGACCCTTTTGTTTCATGGTGCCCTGCTTCAGTTGAGTCTAGTAGATATAAAGGCTGCTTTCCTTTGGTTGACTTGCCTGCTGTGGTATGCATGTTTTCTGCTCTATTGTCATCTGCTGATGGATTCTCCACCCTTTTTTTGCTTCGATTAGGTTCAACAGGAACTCCAGGGCATCCCGCAATCTCAAGGTTAGATTGAAGAGGAGTTTCAGGTACATACTCCTCAGTCTCTGGGTGAGGTATGACAGTACCATAAAAAGCTTCCCAATGAGGGCTTTTGTCTCTTGACTCAGCTTTAAGCCACGATCCGTATTTCCCTACCTTGTTTGCTGCCTAGTCTAACTGTTCATAGGGCATTTCTTTGCAATTGGTAGCATAATGCCCCATTCTGCTGCAGGAGTAGCAGTAATAGGGAAGGCGTTCATACTTGAACTCAACCCACAGCTTTTTGGCGCCCATGCTAGTGTCCCAGTTTTCAAAGGGGCTGAAAGGTCTAAGGCGACACGTACTTTCCCAGGTTTAGTGAAAGTATTGCCTTGTAAATCTAACTGGATTTCCTTTACTGCGCCTATTTTGCCAGCCACATCAGCATATACTTCCTCCAGAATCCACCCCGGAGGCAGGCCTAGAATATGAACCCAGAAGTTGTAACTCGTGAAGTCATAGCAGTGTTCGGGAATATCAAGTACGCATTGCTTCAAGACCAGTAAGTTACTTGAAAAAGACCAAGGACCAGAATTTAGCACTCGCTCTGTCTTCATTTGATTCAAACATAAAGGAGAAAAACCCAAGTTCTTTTTGGGTTATTAGAACTGCATTGACTTTCCAGGCTTTCTTCATCGTTGTATAGAATGCTTGAAAGTTGACAAGCGGGCGCGACAGCAGTTTCCCAAAGAGGGTATGTTGACATTCTATGATTTTATCAATGGGGACTTCCTCCCTAACTGTAACTGACATCTTTTTCTGACCATAGGTGCCCTAGACTCCTACATAGAGCTGTAACACGAAGCTGATTTTCTTCCTCATTCTCCATTTTCAACCACTCTTGCAGAATCTGGACACAGGGCGTCGTACCTGATTTGGAGGAGATCGTTGATTCCGATTGAAGGGAGCTTGAGGCAGGGGCTTGGGTGGGCGACCACTGTATGGATCAACACTCTTTCTTCCGATGTCCACTGAAGATCGCAAACCGAAGATGTGTAGAGCTCCCGGTGATGTTCATTTATTAGGGTTTGGTTAGGTTTTGATTTTTGGGTTTTGCGGACTAGAGAGACTGAGGGGGGACGAGAATTAGGGATTCGGTGTGAGCAAGGAGTATGGGAATAGGGTTTGGGAAAACTATCACCCGTTGGGGATAGAGGACTCCATGGAAGGAGGGGCAGCTCTACCTGCGTAGAGAGAGAGCGAGATAATCAGTGGCATTGAAACATGGAGAAAAGTGCCAAAAAAGTCCTAAACATTTTTTTGGTGCCGTTTTAGTCCTAAATATTTTTACGTTGTGCCAATTCAATCATTTCCGGTCAATTTTGACCAGATTTTGTTGACTGGATGCCGACCAGCTGACGTGGACACATTTCAATAATATTTTAATTTTTTTCTCTTTTATTTTTTATTTTATTTTTCTTCTCCTCTTCTTCCTCCAACCGGTCGCCAAACCTCGGCAATTAGCCAGAGGCGATGGCCGACGAGGGCGAGGCCACCCTTGCCAACCACCTCGCGAGTGAGGGTCGAGCCTCGCCGGCCATGGGCAAGGCTCACCGTCGCCTGATCTGGCGAGGTCGAGCCTTGCCGACCATGGGCGAGGCTCGCCCCTTGCCGGATCTGGCGAGGTTGAGCTACGCTGGCCATGGGCGAGGCTCGACCCTCGCCGGATCTGGCAAGGTGGGAGGCCCGAGAGTGAGATCCGAACTGTGAGAGAGAAAAAAGCCCTAGGGGAGGGGAGATCCAAAGAGAGAGGGAGACCCCAGCCGCGTGAGGCCTCCGCCACCCGACACCACCTGTCGCTACCGCGGCCTCACCTGTTGCCTCTCCGTCGACCAGCCGCAAGCCTTGCCGTGCTGAGCTCGCTGCTACCATTACCCCGATGCAGATCTGCCGCTGTTCTTACGCCCGGAGCCCAACGCAAGCTATCGTTGTTCCTCCCCGACGTCGGGTCCGCCGTCATGCTTGCCGCCCAACGTGAGGCTCCCCAGATCCGACTAGGGCGAGCCTCGCCGCCCAGCGCGAGGCTCGACCCTCGCCCGCGAGGTGGCCGCCCTCGCCCGCTGTGACCTCTGGTCGGTCGCCGAGGTCCGACAGCCGAATTTGGAGGAAGAAGAGGTGAAGAAAAAAGAAAAAGAAAAAGAAAAATATTCAAAAATATTAAAATATTATTAAAATGTGTCCACATCGGCCGATCAAGCCAGCGTCGCCGAGATCGACGTCCAGTTTGCAAAATTTGGCCAAAATTGGTCGGAAAGGATTGAACCTAAGCACAATATAAAAAGGTTTAGAACTAAATCGGCACAAAGACAAAAGGTTTAAGACTTTTTTGGCACTTTTCCCTTGAAACGTGCCAATTCAAAACTCAAAGCATGCTCGATTCCAAAGGTGATGAGCCGCTACGAATCTTGTCTTGCGTGGACATCCACTTTTATTTTTGTCGGAAAAAATGTTGCTCATATACTAACTCAAGGTGTTCGAAAAGAAGAGATGAGATTCAAAACACCGTAATGCCAAAGGGCTTCATGGGATCGATAACCAAATTGGGAAGCAATAGCCTATTCCTCTGGATTTGGCGATCAGGTCCGCGACCTCATTTGATTCTCTGCTGCGGTGGGCCAGTTTCAGATCCGTGGAGTCCATTAGCAATTGTTTGGCCTCGGTGATAAGCGCCTGAACCGGTGCTATGCTAGAAACGATGGGGGGACACGTGCTCTCTCTCCTTTCATATTCGGGACATGAAGACGTACTTAAGACCAAAACAAATTTGTTGAAAAGTCGTAGGGCTTATCAACAATTCAATGCTTTGGTTGAGCACGGAACAGTTAGTATATCAAGATTTTATTTTTCTTCCCCTAATGGAAGGTGACTTTATTAATCAGCCTTTATTTCCTTCCTCATGGACCGACCGCCCAGAGGTGCGATTCAATGTCTCAAAAACAAAAGATACACAAATCAAAAGCAAATCATGCTGCGTCGTTCTTGTGGAGTGCCAAGTCGCCGGCAACGGAAAAACGAGCTCTACCTATGATCTCAGCTGAGCCCACGCAGGATCGCTATAGTTGTTGGCTGATCTTCTCAAGGGAGGATGAATCGTGCATGATCACAACCAGTATATTTGTGGTGTCCACATGATTAACACCACAAAGGTTCGAGCAAGTCGGATGCCATTAAAGCTGACTAATTGTTGCAAAGGCTATGCTTGATTTAGTTTAGATTGTTGGATTCATTAAACAACGTGCACAATGAATGGTTAGGGAAGGATTTTGTTCACCGAGTGTTAAGGTATTTATTTAAAGATTATTAAAAAAATCTTACATTTCTCAACACTAATTTTTTTAGTGTATGTGTGTAATTAATATTTTATGATCGAACTATTACATATTATCTATGGTTAACAAATGCCATGTAACATTCATTGAGATAATCAACTGAAACAATTATATAATTCTTGTATGATGGAAATTCTACAAGTGATACTGATTACAAATTTATCAGAAGATGGAATTATGTTGCTTTCATGGATGAAATAACGTAGGTTAAGTTTTTCAACTAGAACGATGCGCACTTAAAATAATCTTAATTCACGAAAGACATGAATTAGCTTTTTTAAAAAATTGAGGAGATATTCATACGAGATCGGTTAAAACGCAAGTCAAAATTGGAGACAATAGCCAAACAAGAGATTCACCACTGAAAATGACTTACTTGGGAGGCGGGATCGAAATAATAAATCCAAACATGGGAACCATTAATTTTAATTTAATTGAATTTGCATAAAGAACACAGTGTTTCGTAAGATTTCCACTTCTAATTATTGTTATTCTTATTTTAGAGTATTAAAGTTACGATTCTTATTTCCAATTTGAGCGCCTAAAATATTCTAGATCCTCCTAATAAAACCAAACAAGAAACGATATTTCGATTCGGCTTAAGACAAGCCAGCTAACAACTATTAAAATAGAAATTTATTATATATTGGGTAATGCCTGTTTCAATTTTGAGGCATCTGAAAATTTAAATAGTTTCCTAAAAAATTGCTAGAAAGTAAACTTTGAATTGCCGTCCAGCACAACTACAGAGGGAGCGTCCGTGTGCCTAACGGAGGAGAGGGAGCGGAGAGAGAGGAAGTTTCAAGAATTCTGTGAGGCTGGGACCGTCAGTACACGTGGCGAGACTTGAGTGGAGTGCTTCCAATATGAAAAATGTGGTTCTTTGTGGCGCGTTTGGTAACGCGTTTCGTTCAAAAAATTGTAGAAAAAAATGTTTCTGTTAAGAGGGAACAATTTTTTACCGAAAGATGCGTTTGGTAAATTTGTTACGAGAATAAAAATGAATAGAAACACGTTTGGTAAATTTATATTCTTTTTTTGTTTCTTTTAATTTTTTAATAGTTTTATTTTATTTTTCCTTTTTTTCTTTCTTTTTTATTTTTTCTTCTTTCGGCCTATCGCCGACCTTCGGCGGCCGGCCGACGGGCCGACAGCCTCGCCCGGCCACGACGAGGCTCGCCGGCCCTCGGCGAGGTCGAGGCTCATCGGATTTGGGCGAGCTCGAGCTCGCCCAGCCACCGGCGAGGCCGAGCCTCACCGGATCTAGGCAAGCCCGAGCTTGCCCAACCAAGGCGAGGCCGAGTCTCGCCGGGGGCCGACGACGCTTGGCCTCACCTTGGTGGGCCTTGCCCAAATCCAGCGACGCTCTGGCAAGGTCGCCAACCCTCGACGGCGTCGCTGGCCCTCGACGGCCGGTCGCTGGCCATGGCCGAGGCCAGCGACCGGCCAAAGAAAAAAGAAGAAGAAAAGAAGAAGAAAAGAGAAGAGAGAGAAAAAGTAGTATTTCTTCAAAATCGTTTCGGAATAAGAAATAATTTTTTTTTTGTTTATCATTTATGTTCTTTTTGTGTTCGGGAACAAAAAATCTAATTTTGAATAAAAACGCAAACAAACGTGTTTTTCTTTTTTTGTTCCGAGAACAAAAAAAGAAAATTTCTGTTCTTAAACAGAAAAAAGAAATGAAAACATGCAGCCCCTATGTGTATTTCCGATGTATTGCGATTCTCGGTTCCATCATTTAGCTGCCATATCGAATAATTTAGAAAATGTTTGTTTAAGTTAGGCTAACAACGAACGTTGAAATTAATTGTCCCTTGGATTTTTCATTTATTTGAAAGCGGCTAGCATGACCGTGGGCTGAAGGGTGATAATGCATCGATCAAATGCCAGCCACGTATCTTTTTGAGAAAACTAGAAGTCCCTTCGAGCCTGTCTCAATTTTTAACTTCTATCTTTCCCTTTTTTGTTTTAACTCCAGTGTTTCCTTATTCTTGACTATAAAGAAAGAAAAAAATAAATTAAATATAAATAATTACATTTGGAAAACTATTATCACTTATTAAAAAGAAATTGTAGATGTCATTATAAAGATTTATTAATTTAAAAAGACAAAAAAAAAAAAAAAAACTTGAAACATTGGCTTTACAACTAATAACAAAATCATTGTGTAATGAAATGGTTTCCCATTCCTTTCGCTCAGCTCTGGTCAAATTGCTCTAGAACTTTTCGGCAACTAAAAATCAAGACCAATGATATTGATTATGTATAAAACAACGAAGTGAAGAAAAAATCAAAGTAAGAATAATGAACTAGTAGGGAAAAAAATTACTCCGTTGATGCAAAACTCGTAAATGAGTGGAGAGACATTAAAATTACAAAATCAATTTTAAGATTATGTGAGTCAAAGCTAAAATTTAAAAAAAAAAAATGATATTTGATTGATTTTTTATACAAATTTTACTTAATACAACCACGTTCGTCGTTTGTACATTATCTTTCTTTTCTCCATCTTATTTTACTTCCTTCGTCTCTCTTTCTCTCCCTCTCCTTCTTGCACTCCCTCCCCCACTATTTGCCCCACATAACACATCTCTCTCCCTCTCTCTAGAAAATATTGCATATTGCATAGGGGTGTACATGGTCTAGGTGGACGATTCCCGACCTAGAATCGGGAACCGCCCGCTAAGGATCGGTTCCAAAAATTTGGAACCGGAAACCACTCGTTAGTTGCATGGATCCACCCTAAAACCAGACCCCCAGTCCGGTCCGGTTCCCAAGTGGATCCATGGAACCAATCTCACCAATAATAATATCGTTTTCCAAATCCCGCCATGAGTACTTTTCATATCGAGTAATATTTTCTTTAAATCGAACCGACTTAATTAAGGGTACAATTTTTCTTTATTTTATTAGAAAACACTACCAAAAAAAGAGAAATAGTTTTATTTTTCCTGTTTTTGAATAATTTCAATTGAAATCTAAAATATTCTTTAAGTTCAAGGTTTTAGACGATTGTCATATGTAGATCGTCTTTTCCTTTATCCCATAACAATGCTCAATCTCTTACAACCTTTGCTTTACTGAATTCTTTTTGTAGAAACAATTCCACCGAAACTTCACATTTTCTTGAACACAGTGTCCTATGTGAGCCCGAAAGTATCATTTGAAGAAACCATTTGTTGAGTTGCTGAAAAGTAACTTACACGCTATACTAAATTCTTATAAAAACATGGAAACCATGAGAGGAGATAAAGCCCTAAAATTTAGATTTGCTAATTAGTAATTTAGGAATTTATTTTAATATTAAAAATTAATATATTATTATTATATAATTGGTCTAGTCCGGGTGGGTGGATCCACCCATGAAACCGGGAATCGGACCGGTACCCACCGGTTCCCATAAATTGGAACCGGGAATTGGACCAGTTCCCTCAAGAACCACTAGTTTCGGGCGATTCCGATCCAATTCCGGGCAGTTTGGGTGAGTCTCGGTTCTTTTGCACACCCCTATAGTATTAAGTCCAGGCCCCACACGTGACAATATTGTCTACTTTGGTTTGGAACTCGCACGATTTTGTTTTTATGGACTTAACGTTATGAACAAAGAAAGAGGTTATTTTCATTTACATCTCTCTCAATTCCCAGCAATTCTTCACCATGCCGAAATGTTTTGGACTCGCCTAGTCCTCTCCGTCATCCATGCTTGCCGGCCAGGTCTCTCATGGCCACTAGCGAACTTCTTGGTTCCATCGCAGTCTCTACTGATCCATGTTTTCCAATTTTGCTCTAATCAAAGATAGGCTCTCTTCATTTGTTGATCGAAACTCATAGGATCGCCCTATGAGTCCTAGTAGTAAGTTGAAGGATTATTTTCAACCAATGATTGATAGTTTTGGAGAGGATGTGATGAGTTCTTATGGGATCCTGGCTAAAATTTGTTCTAGAATAGAAATATAAATAAAAATGAATGTCCAGCACTACTTAGGTATCCTCAAGCTTGCTCGGTGATATATTGCTCTGAATTTCCTATGTTGATTTGAGTCGAATTTTGATGATCAAATCTTTTGCATGCTCCGATTAGGTGATTAAAGTGAATTGATTTCAATTTTGTATCATGACATTCCAATCCATTCATGTGTTATAAAAATTGTTCAAGATGTTGGAGGGTATTGGGTTTTACTGTTCTAAGGTCATGTTTGGTAACCATTCCTAGAACAACTATTTATATTCTTTTGTTCTCCGAAACGAAGAAAGAACAAAAATATGTTTAGTAAAACTTTTGTTCCCTAAAACAAAAGTCTATTTTTTGTTCTCGGAAATAGATTTGGAACATAATCAAGAAATAGAAAAAAGTTACTTCTTGCTACTAGGAACAATTTCATAAATCAAGCATAACTTTATTTTTTTCTTTCTTTCTTTTCTTTTCTCCTTCTCTTCTTCTTCTTCCTTCCAATCCCAACTAGTCATCAGCCATCGGTTATGACCGGCGATCGACAGGGCCAGGTCCAACAAGCTCATTGGAGCCTCGCCAGGTCAGGGCAAGCTTCGACAAGCTCACCGGAAGCTCTTCTGGCTACGACGAGGCTCAGCCTCGCCAGATCTGCACAAGGCGAAGCCTCGCCGATGGCCAAATGAGGCTGAGCCTCACGGCCTCGCCTGGCCACTAATGAGACTCAGCCTCACCCAAGTAGCGCAAGGTTGGCCTCGCCCTGGCCTGGCGAGGTCGAGCCTCACCAGTGGCCAGGTGATTTGGCTAGGCGATTTGGCCAAGCGATCTGGTGAGGCTCAACCTCGCTTGACCACGAGCGAGACTCTGCCTCACCCAGGCAATGCGAGGTTGGCCTCTCCTAGTTTGGCAAGACTCGGCCTCACCCAAGCAATACGAGGTCAACCTCACCCTGGCCTGGCGAGGCCGAGCCTCACCAGTGGCCAGGCGATTTGGCTAGGCGATTCGGCCAAGCAATCTGGTAAAGCTCAACCTTGCTTGACCACGAGCGAGACTCTGCCTCACCCAAGCAATGCGAGGTTGGCATCTCCTGGTTTGGCAAGACTCGGCCTCACCCAAGCAATACGAGGTCAACCTCACCTTGGCCTGTCAAGGCTGAGCCTCGCGCTTGCTGGCGGAGAGGTCAAGCCTCGCCCATACACCAACGAGGCTCAGCCTCACCCAAATCTGGCGATGCCAAGGCTTGCCATGGCTGGGCAAGCTCGCTAGATCTCACTTAGTTGCCGACCATGGCGGCCGGCAACCAACCACAAAGGAGGAGAAAGAATAACAGAAAAGAAAAATATAAAAAAACATTAAAAAATGGTTATTATCCTAAAAAACCATAAACTAGTACACCTATGACAAATTTACCCAAAATTATATTTTTGACCATGAAAAACCCCAAACTAGTACACATATAACAAATTTACCCCGACTAATCATAAAAAAATCATCAACTAGTACATTTATGACAAATTTATCTCAAATTAATTTATTCGACAGCAAAAAACCCCAAACTAGTAAATTTGTAACAAATATACCCTCCGCTAAAATTGGATTAATATCACAAAAAAATCACAAAAATTATAAACTGCAACAAATGGAGCGTAAAATCCCAAATTTGTATACTAGTCAATCATCACGTATCATTTAACTTAATAATTTGACAATAAAATTTAACGAAAACTAACACATGGTAAATTTTGTCACAAGTGTACCAGTTTTGGGTAAATTTGTCAAAAGTATATCAATTTAAGCTTTAAAATAGTTTGGGATAAATTTGTCACAAGTATACCGGTTTTAGGTTTTTCGTGAGTATTAACCCAAAATAAAAATAAATAAAAAATTTAAGAATCTTACCAAACACATTTTTTTTCCCGAGAATAGAAATTTTGTGTAGTTACTAAATGCGTTATTTTATCCAAAAATTATTCTTGGGAACAAAATGAAAATAATAATAATTTCTGATAAAAATTGTTTTCGAGAGCAGAATAATTACTAAATGCGCCATAAGCTTGTTTGAACATGGTGTGATGGTTAGAGCAATTGTGTATGAGTTAAGATGCACGTTAGAGAACTCTTGAAATTTGGATTTCTCGGGTTGAAACAAAGGATGACGGATGGGTGTTGACACTTAAATTTTTGCATAAAAAATGAGTTAATTTTACCCAAAAAGATATATAAAAATTTTGCATAACATATAGCTTAGAAACATTTATTTTATTTTATTTTATTCCATTTTTTGCATTGGCCAATGGTGATTGTTGATTCAAGTCAGATTTTTCACATATTTAGGTAATATACACCGAGGGACATATTTTTGGGTAGAAAGGAAATTTTCGGATGGAATATTTGAAAAATACAAAAGAGAATATCGCGCAGAGTGCAACGATATATTCAGGGGACTATGCACAAGCAAAATCGGAAGTGAAATATTCCACCAAAATTTAATTCCCTCTCCTATATAATGTGTTGTGTACGTACGACAAAGCGAAGGCCACCAAAAAATTGAGACACGGCCACAAACCTAAGAAAAGCATGAACATACGTGAATAGAGAGAGATGGAGGAGGAAAATTTGTAAGGTGCGGGGTTGGCTCATTGAAAATCGTGAGAGGCAGAGAGCACCTCCAAGATTCATTGAGGCACTCACGTTAACCAACGGAGACAACAACTACTTGCACCAAGAAAGCCCTGCATCGCTGCTGTTCTGACCCCCCTGTTCGGTGACCACACTGCTTCCCCGCCACGAGAAGCCCTGCACAGCTACGACGTCTTCATACGAATAAAGCTTGGGCCCAACTAACGCGACGGTTGACGCTGCTCCCTGTTCGAGACCTTGACATTAGAGCCCCACCGCTCTGTTGTCCGAGCCCTGCCGATGAGGCTTGCCTGTAATCCCAACATCACGCTCCTGCAGCTGCTGAACCCCCACATCCGAGATCATTCTTCATCGAGCTTTTGTCGTTGTCACCCTTGAATTTGTCTTATTGCAGGTGTTCCTTGGTCAAATTTCAGGGAGGTCCATCGTGATTGTGCATGGAAATCGGTTAAAGATTATATCACGACCGAATTGTGATGGAGAACTCGGTCAAGATTCCATCACCGCTTGGACTCCGAAAAGCTTATTGACCTCCACCACTTGTATAGAAGAAGACTTACGAGCTGGTCTTTATTCTTTGCAAAAAGCGTAAAAGGGGTGCACTAAATCTTTCCCCTTGATCAAAATTCATAAAAGCTTCTCAAAATTCTTGTTGTCCAGAGATAGTACATGCACGATATAATAAACATTGGTCCAAGCAGAAAGAACCCATCTGAAGAAAGAGACGTCCACGAAGAACACAATTGCTGAAGATTTCTTTTCTGCAAATTTTCCAGCGAGGCACCGATGCCGAACCATCCTGTCCGTCCATGAGTTGCAAAGACCCGATCCTCACTGCACCATCAACCCGGCCAAGCACCACCACGCATCGCAAGTCACCCGTTGGGGCCAAATTTGGTAATATCATTTGCGGAATTAGGTAATTATCATATCTAAATTTGATTTAGATATTTTATTGCCTAAAACATGCTTTTCAGTATCTTACATGCATATTTGAATGATAAGCGCATTCCCCATTAGGATTTATTGCCTAATCCGCCAATGCACGTCAATTTTTTATTTTATCTATAAGGCTTTAGATGGAATAATTAATCACGCGGGAATAAATTGATATCTTGATCTTTAAGGCTTAAGATCAATTTATCGATTTTATTAGCGAAATATTCAAATTGATTAGATATTGTTTTTTTTAATTCGAACAATGGATAATGTCTTTGATGATTTGTGAATGATTTGGTGCTTATCTTTTAATTGTTTTATTTATCGCAAAAATACAAAAAAAGATTGCATTTGCATATCATGTAGATTAGAATTGATTTCCTGGATAGAATTGCATAATAGAATAGTTAGATTCTTTTCGATTATATTAGAATGCATGTTTAGATAGTATCTAGGTTAGATAATATCTGTGAATTAAATTGCATGTTGAGATAAATTTCTAAGTTAAGATAGGATTGAGATTAATCTATTTCCTAACTTAAAATAGATAATATCTCACTTTAATTAGATTTTTATTGTTAGTCATTTTTAATTACGAATTTTTATAAAAAGATAACAAAAATATCATGTGCATGTCATATAGAATTAGGATCATTTCATTTAGTAATTGTTGCTAGATCCATTTAATTAGAAACTGACTGTCATTAGAATTAGGTCATTTAATTATATTGCATAAAGTATGATTCTCATTAATTAAATAAAAACAAAAAGAAATTGCATGTTAATTAGAAATTATATCTAGGGTTGATGATGTGAATTTTGATCTAACGAGCCTTGAGATGCTTTCGTTGTTACAAGGTAAGTCCCGTAATTTATTCATTGCTTTCTTGGGTATTAAATTAGTGGTCTGCATATCCACATAATCACCTCATATGTTAGGGAAATAGATTTAAAATCAATTCAAACTGCCTGCAAAAACATTTTTCAAAATAAAAAGAAATTGTACCGAAAGAACATTAGAGAAGTCTAGTGTAACCAAGCCCCTGTACCTAAAGTCTTTGGTTCATATGAATAAAATAATTCTTCCATTATTTTACTTAGATGTCTAATCGACCTACCATAAATTGTTGGAGAAATCTTTCCAGAATATTTTGAAGTTGACAAACGTTTCTATCGGTGTAGTCTCGGATAATTGCAAACCTTCGTTTAGAGTCCGAAGACTTTCAAATCACGGACTCAAAGCACTCAAAACTCAAGACTCAAGACTATTCTCATTGACAGTTTTCTAATCCGGTGACGAAGGCAATCCGAGCCGAAATATTTGGTTGAGGATTTAGTCCTATCCTCTGGAGAAGATCTCTTGGCTGGATAAATATAACGGATTCTTTTATTCGTAATCAAGATCGTTTGAAGATCCGATGGTCGACAAAATATTCTTGGAAGGTTCTATTCTTGGAAACCAAGATCCTGGTTGTATGGGCGAACAGGATTGATGGGCTATCGTCAGGTTCCTTTAATAGCTCGAATGATCTTCTTGATTGATTCCGTCCAACGGGTAGATTTGAGGAATTCCTTTGGTAAGTGCTAACGGGTATGATGGCATAAAGGAGTATAAAAGGAAGTCGTTCTAGTTACTTTAGTGCATGATCGATAGAGAAATTCCAGAGTCTGAAGCACCTTGATTATTAGTCGATATATTTTTGAGCGAAATTTATACACAAAGAGTGTCTATACGTAGTGATACCTTGAACGAGTGTGGTAGATCATCTACACCGAGAAATCAAGGGAGAACAACGCTGTAACATCTCTTTGTTCATAGTGGAATCCAGCCAATAGGCTGTCAGTGCAGAAGAGTGGACGTAGGCTTGAAATAAGCCGAACCACTATAAACCGCATGTTCAATTTTCTCTTCCCTTCTCTCAGTCTTACTTTGATTATTGTTTGTCTCAAATCCATCAACTGTCTAGTATTGTGCATTGTGCAATTATCGAGAAAAATCTTTTATATACCTATTCACCCCCCTCTAGGTACTTATACTAGCCATATCATTTGGTATCAGAGCTCATGTACTCACTTTATTTGAAGTGTTTTACTTCAGAGTAAAAGATCCATGGCTAGTATGCTAGCACCGTGGCTGGTGGAAGGGCAAAGCAATACGAGACCACCCTACTTTGATGGAAAGGATTACAACATCTGGAAGAACAAGATGAAAGCCTTCCTACGATCAAAGGATCCTCGGAATGGGACGTTGTAGAAAAAGGAATTACTCCTACAGCTGCATCGGTCTACGAAAGAGGGAAAGAAGCTGTTGAGACCAGCGGAATGACTCGGAAGAGATAATCAAGAGACAAGCACTCGATGCAAAAGCAATTTACTCTTTATATTGTGCTTTGTCACCAATTGAATATAACAGAATATCTTCTTGTGTTACAGCAAAAGAAGTTTGTGACAAATTACATATCACCTATGAAGGAACAAATCGAGTGAAGGAAACCAGAATTAACATTCTCCTCGGTCAATATAAAGCCTTCAAAATGAAACCAGGAGAATCTATAACTGACATGTTTAGCCGTTTTACAGATATTGTTAATGGTCTTGAGAATCAAGGACAAAAAATTTCTGATCCCATGAAGGTAAACAAGCTACTGCGTGGACTCTCCAAGGATTGGAACCACGTAAAGACTTCAATAAGAGAGACGCAAAGAATCATGCCACTATCTGTCGACAAGCTGGTTGGAACTCTTCAGTCTTATGAAGTGGAACGAATCAATGAAGACGAAGATCCAAAAGGTAAGAAATCCATTGCATTAAAATCAAATGATGATTCTGATGTTACAGATTCTGAAGATGATATGGACGATGAGGAGCTTGCTCTCATGATAAGAAGATTCAGAAAACTGAATAGAAAAGGAAGAAGGTTCAACTCAAAGAAATAAAGCTTTCAAAGACAACAGACCAAGTCTGTTGATGATGATGAATCAAACAAAGATGTAGTTTGCTTTGGATGTAAGAAAAGGGGACACATCAGACCCAACTGTCCTCTTTTGAAGAAGAAGAAAGGAAAAGCTGAAAAGTCTCAAAAGGCTCTCAAAGCCGAAACCTGGAGTGATACAGAGTGTGAAGAAAGTGATGATGAATATGCCAACTTATGTCTGATGGCGCAATCAAACTCAGACTCAAACTCTAGATCAGACTCAGACTCAAACTCTAGATCAGACTCAGACAGTGAATTTGAGGTAAGTAATTTTAAAATTCCTATCAAGGTTTCTAAGTATATTCATGAGCTGTGTTTTAGTCTTAAGACTTCCCTCAAAAGGATTTCCGAACTTAAAAAGGAAAACTCTACTCTAAAACAACAGGAAAATGTTTTAAAAGAAAGAGTTAAATGTTTAGACAAGACTGTTTCCACTCTTAAAGAAAATGAAGATAGTCTTTTGAAAGAAAATGCTCTTTTAAAAACTGACTTATCAAATATTTCAAATAAATTTTCAATAGGGTCCGAGAAACTTGAAAAAATTCTTTCAGCTCAAAGACCTTACTTCAATAAGTCTGGTCTAGGTATGACAGCAGAAACTATTCCCTTGATTGATTTTCCTAAACTAAAAGAAAAAATCAAGCAAAGACCCTCGAGAGAGGCTTACAAAAATCATTTCAAGAAAGCTTTTGTAAAGTCTGTAGGTCGAAGTGCCCTCGTGTGTTCAAAGTGCAATAGCCCGGATCACTTTGAAAAAGAGTGTCCTATGGTTTGGAAACTGTTAAGAAAGCATGGGCTAATCTGTTTATCTTACTAACACCAATGGACCCAAGAAAATATGGGTATCAAAGAAAGCTTGAGACTCTATTTTAAATGCAAGTCTCCGTCAAGAAAAAGGTAAAGTGGTATCTTGACAGTGGATGCTCAAGACACATGACAGGAGACTCAAATTGCTTCATAAAGCTTGTTCAAGTAAATGGTGGAAAAGTTTCATCTGGAGGAAACAGCAAAGGAAGTATTGTGGGATTTGGAAGCTGTGAAAATTGGAAATCTCACAATAAGTAATGTTTCTCTAGTGGAAGGTCTCAATTACAATCTTCTCAGCATCAGCCAATTGTGTGATACTGGTTTTAAGATCTTCTTCCAAGAATGAATATGTTCTGGAATCAGTAAAGACTCTACTCAGTCTTTCATAGGTCGAAGGCATGGAAACATCTATCTCTTGGATGTGAAACCAGATGAATCGCAATGCTTAATCTCAATTCAAGATGAAGCAAGCTTATGGCACAGAAAGCTTGGTCATGTCAACATGAAGCAATTAGCCAAAATCTCATCAAAGCAGCTTGTTCGAGGTCTACCTAAATTACCATACCAAAAGTCTGATCCATGCACTCCATGTATTCTGGGAAAGCAGGTAAGAAATTCATTTAAGCCAATAAATCATGTCTCTACTAATCATGTACTACAGTTGCTGCATATGGATCTCTTTGGACCAACCAGAACCCAGAGCATTGGAGGTAAGAAATATTGCCTAGTAATTGTGGACGATTACTCCCGCTTTACTTGGGTATATTTCCTTGCAAGTAAGTCCGAAACCTTCTCGTATTTTGAAAAATTTGCTAAAAATGTTCAAAATGAAAAAGGATGTGTTATCTCAAGTATAAGAACAGATCATGGAGGTGAATTTGAAAATCAAGATTTTACAAAATTTTGTGATGAATCCGGCTTTAAGCATATGTTCTCCTCTCCATATACTCCTCAAGCAAAATGGAGTTGTGGAAAGAAAGAATAGATCTCTTCAAGAAATGGCTAGAACTCTTTTAATTGAAAGTAAGATTTCTTCACGATTTTGGGCTGAATTTGTTTCAACGGCGTGCTATATCATCAATAGAGTCTTCTTAAGACCTATTCTAGAGAAAACCCCTTATGAGTTATTCAAAGGTAAGAAGCCTATTGTTTCATACTTTCATGTGTTCGGTTGCAAATGTTTTATATTGAAAAATGCAAAAGATCGAGTTGGTAAGTTTGAAGAAAGATCAGATGAAAGCATATTCCTTGGATATTCTACATCAAGCAAAGCCTACAGAGTCTATAACAATAAGAGCCAGTCTATGGAGGAGTCAATGAATGTCAAATTTCAAGACTCTACGCAAGATGAATCCAGTCAGACTCATCATGAAGAGTCTGAACCTGCTCCAGACCCTCCAAAGCTTACAACTCAAGAAGCATCTCAAACTCTGGAAGACAAGCATTAAGCTGTTCGTGAAGATTCAAGTAAAGAAAAAGATCTTCATCCTGACGAATCAACCAGTAACTGGAAGCATAAGTCCAGTCATCCCAAAAATCTTATTATTGGCGACATTAATGAAGGAATTCGCACAAGATCCAAAAGGCGCGAAGAGTCTAGTGCTGTGGCTCTCATTTCTGAAATTGAACCAAAAAGCATAGAAGAAGCTTTATCTGATGAAAGCTGGATTGAAACTATGCAAGAAGAGCTCAGACAGTTCAACATTAATGATGTTTGGGAATTGACATCTAAACCAAAAGGTAAAACTATTATTGGAGCCAAATGGGTGTTTAGGAACAAAATGAATGAGAAAGGAAAAGTTGTACGAAACAAAGCAAGACTCGTGGCCAAGAGATATACGCAAGAAGAAGGAATAGACTATGATGAGACTTACACTCAAAGTAGCAAGGTTAGAAGCTATTCGACTATTACTTGCGTTTGCTTGTTATAAAAATTTCAGGTTATTCCAAATGGACGTCAAAAGTACCTTCCTAAATGGATTTATCCATGAGGAAGTTTATGTGGAACAACCACCAGGGTTTGAAGACCCAAAGAAGCCAAACTCTGTCTTCAGACTGAAAAAGGCCTTGTATGGTTTAAAACAAGCACCTCGAGCTTGGTACGACATACTAAGTAAGTTCTTAATACATAATGGTTTTGTCAAAGGTAAAGTAGATACTACTTTATTTATCAAAAATGAACAAAAGCTTTTTATTTGTTCAAATATATGTGGATGATATTATTTTTGGATCCTCTAATGAAAGTCTGTGCAAGAAATTTTCTAAGTCTATGCAGGATGAGTTTGAAATGAGTATGATGGGAGAGTTAACCTTCTTTCTTGGACTTCAAATAAAACAATTGAAGGAAGGAACTTTTATTCATCAAGAAAAATATGCTAATGATCTTGTCAAAAAGTTTGGACTGGAAAAGTGCAAAAAGACCGACATACCAATGTCAAGTTCTTTGAAGATAGACAAAGATGAAGAAGGGAAGAAAGTTGATCAAAAGCTGTACGGGAGCATCATTGGTTCACTTATTTATCTTACGCCTCTAGACGACATTTTGTTGAGTGTTTGCATCGTGCTAGGTTTCAATCGAGATCCTAGAGAATCTCATCTCGGTCTTTGCGAAACGTATTATTAAATACGTTGCTTCATCTTCAAGCATCGGTCTTTGGTATCCTAAGAAGGGAGACTTTAATCTTCTTGGATATTCAGACGTAGATCTGGCCGGTTGCAGAGTTGATAGAAAGAGCACTTCGGGAACTTGCCAGTTGCTTGGAAACAGGACAGTGTCTTGGTTTTCAAGGAAACAAAGCACTGTGGCTCTCTCAACAACAGAAGCAGAGTATGTAGCTCTTGGAAGTTGATGTTCGCAAATTATATGTATAAAACAACAGCTACAAGACTTTGGAATTGAAGACTCATGCACAGAGATTAGATGTGACAACACCAGCGCAATCAATCTCACTAAAAATCCAATCCTTCACTCAAGAGCAAAGCATATAGAGATTCGACATCATTTCATTAGAGATCATGTTCAAAATGAAGAAATCTCGATTCAATTTGTTGATTCAAAAAATCAACTAGCGGATATATTCACAAAGTCGTTGGAGAAGAATCAATTCGATATTATCCGTTCCAGACTCAACATTTTGAAGCTTGAGGAAGTTAAAGTCTAGAGACTCTCCAACCCTCAAACTCAGACATTCATGGCTATAGACTGTAAGTTGTTATATTCAATCTCGAAAAGGTACGATCATTAGTTTGGTTAATTTATAATTTCCGTGAAAAACGGAATCTTGTCTTTTCAAAAAGATTAACTTCTATTTGGCAGTTATCGATTTTAAAAGAGGCGTCTGTTCATTTTCCTTTGTGCCGATTGTTTTTTTTTCCTTTTTAAACTGAGTTATATATATATAGTTTTCCTCGCTTAAACTTCAAAACCCTAAAAAGTCATTCTCCTCCCAATCCTGTCTCTACTTCGTGTTCATCTTCGAGAAAGTTGTCATCTTTTCTTGGGAAAGCGAGTAAAGGAATCTTTCAACGACAATGAAGGATGTCTTCTTCGAGAAAGTCTTCAAGAATCGCGAACAGGGGACCATAGAGAATGAGGAAGGGGCCTACCCATTTCGATCTCACCGAAGAGGAAGATTTACCGAGTCAGCAACAGAGCCCAATTCACTCTCCACCATGTCACTCTTCACCATCTACCCCACAAGGTGCGGGTCAACAACCGAAGGAAGAAATAATCGAGGACGCAGACCCTGTAAGAGTCCAAAAACCCTCTTTTATTTACAAGCTCTATCGTGCTCTGAAAAGCACTGGTACTCCGCTGAACTATATAGATGATTTCCTTAAATATAAGAATTATGGGAATGAATATATCTTTTTGCGACAAATGGAGGATTTGGGAATTGCTCCCAAAGGAAAGGCTGAGGAAGCACTTGCGAACATTCCAAGTGACCCTCGTGTATCGGGACTGAATCCGACTGACAGGAACAATGATGATAAAATGTTCCTTGAATTTCAACCTAGAATTGGTGTTGCTGCGAAGGTGAAGGGAAAAAGGATGGATTTGTTTAAATCGAAGGAACGGGGAGAATGTTCTTCGATTGTTGAAACGAGGGGTGATAAATCCTAGGAGTGTTGATTTCGATTTCTTAGATGCCATTAATGTGAACTTAAGGGAGAAGTTCAATGCTTCAACTTGAGCAATTTTGCTCCGATACCCGCAGACGGTTATGCGCAATTGACAGCATACTTCTATTCGAATCTTAGCTTTTTAGATGCGAATAGAATATCATTCAGTGTTCGAGACCAAGACTGTGTGGTAGATGTGGATATGTTGGCAGATATAATTGGAGTTGAAAGAGGACGCTATCAACCGATCAAAGTTTCAATTGCTCGTACCACACTGGAGCTTGTCAAAGACAGGAATGCAGAAGGAAGAATTACCTACACAAGAATGCGTGCCATCAACATCTTGCTTCACAAAATTATGATCAACTGTATCAGGCCAAAATCTACATCCAAGACTGACGTGTCTAACTCCAAGGCGAAATTGATGTACGCGATCAATTCAAGGAAGAAGTTCTCTCTCCCTCACACCATTCTCTTTCATATGTACAGAGCAATGGTGAAGGACAAGGGCCAATTGCCTTAACCAGGTCTTGTGACCAAGATCTTCAGACACTTGAACATTGAACCTCCACATACTCTTTGTGTTCGACCATGCGACAAAATGGTGGTGGGTTTGAAAATGCTGACAAAAATGCATCTAAAAAAGCTTAATAAGGAAATGGAGAAGTTCAAAGTGAAGACTCCAGTATCTTCTGCATCGAAGAGAAAAGGGAAGGAGCCCATGGGTGCTCCACCCAAAAAGAAAAGAACTCTTATCTTGGAGGATGAAGATGAAGAGGAAGATCTCACTATCTCTGCATTGAAAAGGACCAGACGTTCTGTACCTGAATCAACAGAACGACAGAAGAAAGGAAAAGAAGCAGAGGAAAAAGAACAGAGAGAAGAAAAGGGATAAGCAAAGAACAGAGAAGCAGATGAGCAACAAGAGAAAGAGAAAGAAGACGAAGAGAAAGAAGCTGAAGAAGAAAGAGAAGCAGTGAAAGAAAAGTCTGCAGATGAAGCCGGAGAGAAAGGGAATCAAGACGCTGAAGAGCATGACCATCACTCTTCCCCAATTGAGGTCCTAGAGACAGGGGGAGATGGCAAGCAAGGAAGGACTACACCATATCCTGTCAACAGTGAAGGTGTAAGTCGCTCACCAGCAAATCCAGAAGATCTTCAGACTTCTCAAATGCCTGAGGAAGGACATGATACGTCAACACCAAATCTGCTCGATTACACCGAAGTTCCATCATCTGCCTTCACTCCATCCGAGAGAGCAAATGCGAGCACACAGACGGACAATACAGCAGATTTTCATCGTATCCTTGATGTTCTTCTGGAAATGCAGGGTCAAATCTATGCTCTGGACTGTGAACTTCAAGTTCTGAAGAATGCTGGACAAGCATCTTCTGTTACCCTAGCGGATCAAATGAAAGACCTCGCTCTTCAAATTCAAGCCAATGCCAAAGGAGAAGAGGTGGCTCATCTACGGGAAGACTTGAAAAGGCTGGAAGGCATCATACAGTCAATGGGAGATTTCCAGATTGTGCGCATTCCCAAGCAGACTTGACTCGTTTCTCACATTTTTAATGATGACAAAAAGGGGGAGAATTGCAATTTGAACTCTTTAAACTTTGACTTTAAATTTCTTTTGTGTATTTGAATGTTTGTTTTTTAGTATGACTTGGGTGTGAACTTGAATTTGACTGACTTGGGTGTGGATTTTGATGCTTGATTTGTTTGCATTTATATCAAGTGTTCTTTGTATGGTTTTACTCATAAAAGACTAACCGATTTTTACGTGGATGCGAGTCTAGTTGATTTATTAATCTTTATGAGATAGCCATATTGCTTGAGTAATGTTTTGCGGGTCAAAGTTGTTCAAATCTACGGGAAAGTTTTGTCACCATCAAAAAGGGGAGATTGTTGGAGAAATCTTTCCATAATATTTTGAAGCGACAAAACGTTTCTATCAATCTAGTCTCGGATAATTGCAAACCTTCCGTTTAGAGTCTAAAGACTTTCGAGATCACCGAGACTCAAAGACTCAAGACTCAAGACTATTCTCATTGACAGTTTTTTTTTAATCTAGTGACGAAGGCAATCCGAGCCGAAGTATTTGGTTGAGGATTTAGTCCTATCCTCCGGAGAAGATCTCTTGGCTGGATAAATATAACGGATTCTTTTATTCGTAATCAAGATCGTTTGAAGATCCGATGGTCGACGAAATATTCTTGGAATGTTCTATTCTTGGAAACCAAGATCCTGGTTGTATGGGCGAACGGGATTGATGGGCTATCGTCGATTCCTTTAATAGCTCGAATGATCTTCTTGATTGATTCCGTCCAACGGGTAGATTGGAGGAATTCCTTTGGTAAGTGCCAACGGGTATGATGGCATAAAGGAGTATAAAAGGAAGTCGTTCTAGTTACTTTAGTGCATGATCGATAGAGAAATTCCAGAGTCTGAAGCACCTTGATTATTAGTCGATATATTTTTGAGCGAAATTTATACACAAAGAGTGTCTATACTTAGTGATACCTTGAGCGAGTGTGGTAGATCATCTACACCGAGAAATCAAGGGAGAACAACGCTGTAACATCTCTTTGTTCATAGTGGAATCCAGCCAATAGGCTGTCAGTGCAGAAGAGTGGACGTAGGCTTGAAATAAGCCGAACCACTATAAACCGCGTGTTCAATTTTCTCTTCCCTTCTCTCAGTCTTACTTTGATTATTGTTTGTCTCAAATCTATCAACTGTCTAGTATTGTGCATTGTGCAATTATCGAGAAAAATCTTTTATATACCTATTCACCCCCCTCTAGGTACTTATACTAGCCATATCAAAACTGATTAGTGGTGACTCATAGATAAAATACATTTGCATGTTAAAAATTTGAACCTAAGTCGCGAATTGGTAAGGACTTTGGAGAATTCGAGCTAAGGTTAGGCTTAGCAATCCATTAGTCAAATCCTAGGTAGTGCACCCGAAATTTTGGTCGCGACAATGGGGCTTCAAGAGGTGGTGGCAAAGTTTGTCCGATGAATAGAGAGAAGTTCGAAGGAAGAGGGAGAGGTCCTCCTTCTCTAAAATTCTTTTAGAATACATAAAGATGAAGATGAGGTTTTCTCGCAAGGGAGGGAGAGCAAAGAGTGGAAGAAAGAGAGTTGCCTTCCTTCTCTAAGACTTCTAGAAAATGTAAAGAGGATGAAACTTTTCTTGGGAGGAAGAGAGAAAAGGCAGAGATGTCAGTAACATATAAGATGATGGAAAAGCAAAAGAGGGAGAGAGGAAAATATTTTGAAAGTTAGTACATGTGAGATTTAAGACTGCATTTGATTATCAAGACAAAATTTAAAAAGTGATAAAATTTATCATATCATGCATTTAGTGCATACTTAAAACAAAATAAAGTTGGAAATAAGAGAATATAGGCCAAATAAAACTATCCCAAGATGGGGGTGGGATAAAAATGGATGAGATTTCTAATTATTTTCCTTGAATAACAAATTTCTTAAATTAATAAATTCAAAATTATATTTCAATATGAATAATATTGAAATTATAATATAATAAATACAAAATAAGAAAGAATAACAATTTAGTATTTTTAATATAATCTTATTTTTATTTATATATTCAAATTTATCTTATAATACAAATTCAATATATAAATAATGTACATGCTATCAAATAATATATACGATATGATGTAAATATATCGGATTTTATTACTAGGATCATCAAATAGTATGTTGAAAATAGCAAAATTTCTAAATTCCAATCCTATCCGGTCATATTTTGATTAGAAATCCAAACGATTAAAGGTAACCTAAGTAAATTGACCTCTTGTTGACTTCTCTTTTCGACCAAACCGTTGTTGACTTGGCAAGACAAGCCCTTAGCCAATACAAAATTTTCTCTTTTTCTTCTTTTTTCGGTTGGAATATATTTTAATTTTCATGATCTTCCAATTCCGTACATTCTCTCTTTTCTCTATCGTCTATCTCCGCCTAAACACCCCCTCTCTCCCTCGTCTCTCTCCGCTCTCCCTCCCGTCTTCCTCTCTCTCCCCCTCTCCTCTGCCCCTCTCCCTCTCCCTCTCCTCTGCCCCTCTCTCTCTCTCTCTCCGCATAAACACCTCTCTCCCCTCTCTCCCTCTCCCATCTGAAAAGTGAGAAGTGAAAATCATGGAGGAGGGGACCAACCCAGACCACCTATCGGCTCCGCTTCCCTCACTACACCTCTCCCATGAGTAGCATCCCGCAATTGAACTAATCTTCTACCCATTGTGTTCATACAACTTGCTGACGTCGTGGGAAGAGCAGATCATGATTCTTTCTGCCTCGTCCATGGCAACTTATTACTCATGGCCGATGTCATGGACATCTGCTTATCTAACGACGACGCTTTGGAGGAGGCGACGGCTAGTCCTGAACATGGCTCCAATCACCACCTCTCGGTCTACGGCATCCACCATCGCCAACCGCAGATCCCGCAACGCTGAGGCTCAGCCGAGCGGCGGTCGCTCTTTAGGAATGGTATGCGATGCACCTTTTTCGTTTGTTTTCTTTACCCTTTTCATTTAAAATAAAATAAAATAAAATAAATCTCATTGCCACAGGCCATGGGCGGCGACGAAGATAAATTGCACTCTACTTCTGTCGCAAATATAGACGGAGAGGAGCCCGAGTCCAATCCCAGGTGCCGAGAGTGGGGATGGAGTTCGAACGAGAAGTTATAATTTTTACTGCAGCTACGCTAAACTAACCGGTTTCAATGCGAGAAGGGGAAAAACAGAATACCATGCATCCATAATTGTTCATGATATTGGTTTTTAGTATTCTAATCTAAGTAGTACTAATACCAATATGTGACATATGACACAACACGACGCGTCATAAAAAAAAAAAAAAAAAAAAGAATTTCAACATGCTTATGACACGTTAGATATTAAATGTATATTTTTATATACATAATAAATTATCGTTTTTATAATTATTTCAATCAAATTAATTTGATTCAATTAAATAAATAATAATAAAAAGTCTAGAATGAATTTACACTAAAAATATTAATTTATCATTTATTAATATTATTTGTTATTTTAATTTGATAAATTCAACTCCGTTCTAATAATCCATAAAACTTAAAGAAAAAAACTTTGGGGTGAATTGTGTATTACAGGAAGTGAGAGTCGGAATAAAGGAAAAATTAGATCTTTTTTTCTTTCTCTATTTATTATTTTTATTAGTGTTTTTTTTTTTCATATATGTACATTTTAACCCTTCATTTATTGAAACTTAAGTATCGAGAGTATCGGGAAGTTGATCAAGTGTTAGATTTTCCGACACGTGTTGATCGAGCATCAGACACACAAGGTCTCTTGGAAAATGTTTGTGGTTCCTAGATTCTAACCTTGTTTGAACATGGTGTGATGGTTAGAATAGCTGTGGATGAGTTTAGATGCATGTTAAGGAATTCTAGAAATTAAGAATTTTTGCGTTGAAACAGAGGATGGCTGATGGGACTCCGGGAGGCAAAGGCATGGTTCGTTCCGACGGATAGAGAGAAGTCCGAGGGAAGAGAGAGAGGCCTTCTCTGAATCTTTTTAGAAAATGTAAAGAAGAAAATGAGGTTTTCTCCGGAGGGAGGGAGAGGAGAGGGGGAGGGAAGAGAAGGGCCTTTCTTCTTTTACCTTTCTAGAAAAAGTAAAGCGGAGGATAAAGTTTTCTCGGGAGAGAAAGGGGGAGGACACAGAATGCCAACAACGGAGGAGATGATGGAAAAGTAATGGAGTGAGAGAGGAGAGGGGGTTCCAAAATTTTCCGAAATGGAATCTTTATGGTACGCGTGACGACATAAGTGCACTACCCTCTTGCTAACTTTTTTTCCAACGTGTCGGCAAGACTGGGCTATGCAATATTTTTTCACATCAAAGTCCCTTAAATCTCTTCTCTCTCTCTCGTCTCTCCCCATCTCCCCCGCAAAAACACACCTCTCTCGCTCTCCCTCTCCCTCTCTCATCTGTTCACTTATTTAAGCATGAACAAACTCGCGTAAGGGCCATAGTGAGAATCCATTAGCAGAGAGTTTTCTTGAATTAGACTTAGGCGCTGTTTGGTAACCATCCAAACAGTGCCCAATTCTAATTTTTTGTTCCCAAAATCAGTTTGAGAATAGAATCGCGTTTGGTAAAATTTTTGTTCCCGGGAACAATTTTGGACAAGAATTGAGGATTAAAAAAAATGTGATTCTCGTTCGAGAACAAAATTGAGAATCAAAATTTTTCTTCTTCTTCATCAACCGTCATCCCGCCACCGCCGCTGCCACCACCCACCACCATCCACTGCTACCAGTCGCCGTCGGTCGCTGCCGCCCGCCATCGGTCGCCGGCAACTGGTCTGGCGAGCTCGCCAAGCTAAGATGAGGTCCGGCGAGCTCGCCGGTGGCCAGGCAGGCCTCGATGGGGCTGGGCAAGGCCTGCCGAGCCCCGATGAGGCTCGCCCAGCCCCGCTTGGCCACTGGCGAGCCTCGCGACGCTCGCCCAACCCCGGCGAGGTTCGCTTGGCCACCGGCGAGGCTCGCTTGGCCCCAGCGAGGCCGGCCTGGCATCCAGCGAGGCTCGGCCTGACCAGATCTGGTGAGGCCGAGCCTCGGCAGGGCTGGGCGAGCCGATGAGGGCCAACCTCGCCGAGGGCCGACGATGCTCTGGTGAGGTCGCCGGCCTCGCCAAGGGACGGCAACGCTCCAATGAGGTCGCCGACCCTCGTCCGGCGACCGGGCCCGAAGAAGAAGAAGAATAGAAGAAAAAGAAAAAATTATTTTAAAATTAAAAGAAATTGATTTTGAATAGAATCAATGAGCATGGTACCAAACGCAATTCTATTCAAGAATCGAAATTTTGTACAATTACCAAACGCATTCTTTACTCGAATCGGTTTAGGGAACGGAATCAAAAAATATCATTTCTAATTAGAATTTATTCTCGAGAATAAAATCGTTACCAAACACACCCTTAATCTTCTCTTTTTTTTCCTCTCTCTCCCTAAACACACTGGTAGTGATACGTCGTAGACTCATAGTGCTCTACAAAGAAGGCGCATCCCGAGATTTTCAGGAGGGCCAAGAAATGGATCCCCACCACTCCTTTCACAGAGGCGATGCGGTGCAAACAAAAAGTCATCCTTCTGGGGCTACAATCCTAGCGGCGGCCCAGGAAATGGATCAATCGGACCTTTATCATGGATGAATGTGGTTCTCCTGTAAGCCATGTTGGATTTCTCGGGAGAAGAAGATAAAATCATAGACTAGCCATTCAGTCAATTCCTTCTACTGAAACTCCATTTTGTTCTTTTTTTCCATGTCCAATTCAATCTTGTCCTGGAAACAACAGGAACAACTGGACCAATTACAGATCGAGTCAGGGAGCGATCAGATACAGAGATGGAATACAATCTACTTCCGGTGCTAATATAGAAAGATAGCAGCTTGAGTCCGACCCTGGGGTGCCGAGAGAGGGGATGGAGTTTGATTCAGAAGAGGCGGCATTTAATTTTTATGAGCAGTACGGGAAACAAGCCGGTTCCGTATAAAGAGGGGGAAAATAGAGTACGAGAGATCGAACAAGCAACAAATCAAGTGGAAGTACTTCTGCAAAGAGATACAAGCAACAAATCAAGTGGAAGTACTTCTTCTGCAAAGAGATGCCGACGCAGGGCACGAGAAAAACTTGTGAGGCTAAGATCCGGTGCAAGGTCGAGGGTAGAAAGTGGAGGATCTCGAAGGTCGTTCTCGAGCATAGTCACGGTCTAAAGGGACACCGCACTGGCGACCAGGAGGGAGCGGAAGATTCGCCTGCCACAAGGGCTCTTTCGACAGGCGAGTATGAGGACGAACCTACTTTTATTTCGAATGTGGGTTGCAGTGGCGTCTTGCGAGGCACAGGGAGGAATCACTCAAAGACTCAAGACTTAATTGATTACTTCAACATTATGCAGATGGAAGATCCTTACTTTTTCTACACAATGCAAGTAGAAGTGGCTCAAGGCAAGGCAAATTTTTTCTGGAGGGATGGCCGGTCCATGGTGGATTACAAGCATTTTGGGGATGTTCTAGTCCTGCACACAAGAACTACAATCAACATCCCCTGATCTGTGCAGCGTTTTGGGGACTTAATAATCAGTGGCAGCGCATCATATATGGATATGCTTTCTTGGTCGATCAAGGCGTGGGTTCATTCATGTGGTTGCTCCGGAATTTCCTCCAAGCGATGAGGTGGAAGAAACCGAGGACCATCTTTACTGAAGTCAGCAAAGAAATCGCAGAAGCCTGGTCTTGCCAGAGCCATACCACTGTCTGCCATATTGGTCTATTTTGAACAGTTACCGTACCGAAGTCAACAACCTCTTCAGCGTGTGCATCTTCAATGTCCAGTCGCAGAATGAATTCGATTCAAAGTGGAATGCCCTCTTAACGAAGTACAAGCCGCATGAAATGAAGCGGGTTACTTCTCTGTATGAAATGCATGAGAAATGGTCTCTTCCATTCACGAAGAACGTGTTCTCAGCCGGCCTACTCTCAATACAAAACAATGAGGATGCTTGTGCTGTGTTTGAGAATCTCTCTGGGGAGACGATGCTGCTATCCCAAATTGCTCACCAATGTAGAATGGTGGCTGAGCACATGCGCAACAAAGAATTTGAGGAAGACGAGTTCTGTGTGAAGACTGCAGTGGTGAATTTGGAAACTGGGAGCAAGATGGAGGAACAAGCCAAATGCTTATATACTAGACCGATTTTCAAGATGTTCCTAAAGGAGCTACTTTATAGCCTATCACTGGATGTCCAAGTAAGGGAGATGGAGACAAATCTTTGTAAGTTTGAGTTCATCAAACAAGGCAGCAAGAAAATTGACCCCGTCGTGTTTAATCTTACCGATTCAACGCTATCATGCAGCTGTGGGAAGTTCGAGCCGGTAGGTATTTTGTGTTTTCATGCCTTGAGCGTATTCAAAGTTCCTAATATGTCTGAGATACCGTCTTGCTACTTCAAGAAACGATGGATGAAATCTGCCAAAGACAGTCTGCCGATTGACACCCCCAGTGCAAAGACAGCACGGGATAGTGGTGCGGTGGATTCATCTACGAGGGAATTTGAGCGAAAGGCTTGTGGCACATGGATGCGGAATTAAGAAGAGGGATAGGATAGCATTGAGGTATCAGGCACTGGAGAGCATTGCGAAGTCGTCAAGAGTGAAGAAACGGAAGGCCATTCAGAGGGTATTGATGATGATGCTGTAGAACCATGACGAAAGTGGAATGAACTTTGAACCATGACGAAAGTGAAATGCCAAAGTTCATTCGGAAACCGGCCACTTATCTCTCTGTTTTTGGTTCCATCAGTAAATAAGTAGTGATTGCATGCTAGGGTAAAAGAGACGGATGTAAAAAGTCATACTTGCGAATCATTGAGATATGATGTTTTTTGTATGTTCGAACGCAGTTTACTCTTTCAAATCTCTAATTGAAATATTCTTTTACATCGAGTTAAGAGTTCCTGCGACCACATTCGGCAAGTGATTTGCGTGCTATTGTGTGATTTGCGCTTTGGAAAACGGCAAATGAGAAACTATAAACGCACATGTTGGTGCATTACTTCGCATCCTCGACAATGGAATTTGTGGGTGCACCGTACAAAGAGGTGCTGACTTCAACCATGATTCGTAGTCCTGCTCCACGTTGAGATGTATCCAGACCTTCTGGGTCTGTGGATTCTCTCTTTGGAAAATCCTAACCACTTCCCGAATCACATCAAGCTTTCTAATTGTTTAAAATAAGCACAGAAAAGAGGCGCCTCGCGCTCGGTATTCTTGCTCGCTTACCCTCAAGTTCTAATCAGCATATCCTCCCACATGTTAAATGAATACATCGCTAACAATTATTGCAATGGCATATAGTTTCGTCCACATGTTAAACGAATGAACGAAAGAGGAATCATGGGAAACTTTGAACTTGACATTCTGGCACTTGGAATGTTAGGTTGAAGAACAACTGTTGAAAAAGAAAACAAGCGTTGGATGCCGAGACCAGACTTGATCTTCTGGTACATAAATGCTAAAGCAATAAATCCGAGAGAAAGATAAAAAGGCAGATAGATGTTTCCCGTGGAAGAAAGTTCTCTCTCCTTTAACCCCTCGAGCTCTCAAATCTCCCCATATAAGTGGGGAAGCTCCGGTTTGGAGGCACATCGTGCAGGGCAGCTCTCCAAAGTTTGTGAGGACATAGCCTGAGAGCTTGAGTTTACTAGCAAAGAGATGAGGCCAGGAGGACCCGGAGGACAACCGCCAGGGCGGGGCCCTCCTCCGCCGGGGCTGCCGGGATTTCTCTGTGGCTTTTGCGACGTGATAGGCTCTTGGTATGTGAATGTTGGTTTCCCTTTGTGAGGATGCGCAATGCATGTGGACTGTTAGTAAGATGATTATTTTTAGGAGTTCTTAGTAACGACATATGGACCTGAGCAAGTTTTTAAAAGGCTCAAGGAAGAAACAAGGAGGAAGAAGGCCCTAGCAATTGTGGAGTAAACCAAACAGATTTGTAGTTTTTTTCATTCAAGAAAACCAACCAGATTTCAACAATGTGATTGTACGTAAAGAAGATGAACTCATTAGACATTTGAAATATGTGACGTCTCAAGATTTTTGGTCCGTCAAAATGCCAATGACACAATAGAGCACGCTCGACCTAGGAATTTCTATGCACCTTAGATTCCACATAAATCATCAATATATTTTGGAGGCTTGAATAGTGGGATTATATGTTAAAATGTGTTTTACCGATTGATGCCACATTTACTTGTCTGCTCCGAGTTCCATTTTTCTCTGCTTCAGGGAAGCTCGAGAACTTTGCTTAACGTCATTATCGAATCACTGCCGTTCAAAGCGAAGCGAACTGACTTTTATTTTTCGTTCTGTGATGCTTCAAACAGCTTGAGCTCGTTGTGCTGTTGCTTGTTGATACGAGAGTGTTTTGGCAGGCCTCTCGGACCACCAGGACCCCCCGGACCTCCCGGCCCATCTGGACCGCCTCGCCGTTGAGCTCTCGTGCTGTGCTGGTTCAACCAATCAGGATCGCTCACAGCCAGAGCCTCTCATCCCTGGTTTTCTTGTCCTGGGGGTCATGCAGTAATCAGACTCCATTTCTTCGTAGGAAGAGAGCAACTTGCTCGCGTATCTCATGTCGTAAGTCAGTTCGCAGGACCCATTCATGCGAATTGTCTATGGGAATCCTCTGTTTTCGATGATCAGTTATTTTAGACCATGTATTGAATTTTATATAGGTAATGGTTGTCTTCATCAGATGATTGTTTTCACTAGGAATTTCTGGTGTTGTCTCGAGTACAGTTGAGCTTTTAATGCAACTAGCAAAAAAATGGCAAAGCCCCTGGCAAGGTCATAAAATACATGAAGAAGAGGTACAGTGCCTTAATTGAGACTCTTTAGATTGGACAGAAGAGGTGAAAGAAGGGTGATTCTACTTTCCATTAAAAATAGAAAACATTTTCTTTTACAGATACATTTTTTAAAGGTTAGGTAAGCGACAAAAAAATTGCTAGTAAAAGAAATACTGGTCACGTGGTAACTTATTGGTGAGTAACCCATCGACACTATTATGAAATAAATAATTCCCTTTTACAATTCACAAATAATCAACTTTTTTTTACATTTCACTTACTTGTTGGTATACCATGAGTAGCTAGTAAATCACTCTAAATTAGATCGGAATTTTGTATGAGGATAAGTAAATTCAAAACTTTAGTAAGCTATGCAAATAAAAGTAGGTAGTACAAAAAAATGCTAATTTGCAAACTATTTAAAAGATCATAATGTCATAAAAGTGTTAGTGAGTTACCAACAAGTTGCCTAAAAAAGGTTGTCTGGTCATTTTTTTACCAATAGCTTTTGTATACTTACCGATATTTATTGAAATTTATCGGCTTAGAAAAAAGAATTTGTTACTTTTGGATAGGAATCATAGTTAATACCAGAAGAAATCATTTGTATTCTCTAATCTGGATTATCATCATAAAATGCACAAAAGAGAACTATTTACAGGAGCCTACGTGGCACACCGAAGTAGCAAAGTTAACACACTTACTCATATGTATTAATCGCAAACCTAAGATTAGAAAAATGCGAGTTTAAATACTTATAACATCGCCCTACGTCAGAATATAAGGTATGTTTTGTGCCGTTCTCTTATAATATTAAGCTTTTCAAATAGACCATTTGGATTAGACTAGACTCTACTTTTTACGTGAAAAATGAGTAATTTAAAATATATATACAAAAAATGATCATTTGTATCATTTAAAATAATTAGTTAGTAAAAAAAATTCATTATCGTCGACGATAAAAATATTTTTTATTCATTTATTTTTATGAGCAATACAAGCAATCTTTTGGAAAAAAATATTTTTAGTTCATTTATTTTTATAAACAATACAAGCAATCTCTTTTAAGAATATATTATTGATTTTCTATCAATATCAGAGACCCTCAAGCTCTTCATGTGTAATTTCTTATAATATTTGTGCTCGTTTACGGGTTTCCCTTATTTAAGGATGTCTTGATGCTTCTCAAATTCTTTTATCCAATCATATTGAGCTCGCATGTGTTATCCTAATCGACCTTTTTTGCGCGAGGAAGAGTGCAGAGATCGAAAGTATAATTCTACTCGTTCTCCAGCATTATAAGCGTTTGGAATGAGCAATCATATCGAACTGAACGCGGTCGAACTCCAAGAAGCTGCGGGCAAAAGTAGGCGCCTTCGAATTCAAACATGATATTGACTTTTGCCGTGTACTCTCATGGAAACTTAAGAGCTAAGAGAGATCAAGAACATATTTCAACCGACGGATACACATTCTATGCATTTTCCGATGGAAAATTAAAAATATTCTAAATTTATTATAATTGTATCAATTTAATTTTAACTTTTTTATGAAGTAAATTCTAAATATTTTTATATTTATGTCAATTTAGTCTATCTTATCAATTTTGGTGGAAAATCGATATAAATACAGGTTATCTTATGTAACACTAACCGACATTGACATGTATAATTTTCAATAATATTTTTCTCTTTTTTTTTTCTTTTTGTTTTTTCTTTCTTTTCCCTTCTTCCTCTAACCGATCACCAAATTAGTGACCGACGGTCTAGCAAGGTAGACTTCGCCCAACCACTAGCAACGGGAAGTACTCAGAAAATGAGTGTTCTTGAGTACCCAAATGCATTTGATGGGCATAAACGTTAAAAATGGAACAATGCCGCCTTCGACAATGGAGAATCCGAAGATTCTGCCGCTGTCGCCAAGAAGGCCTCTTGGTCTTCCGACAACTTTGTCTTCATAAAGCTCTCTGAATCGCTTGACTCGAACGATTTTAATAAAGAAAATCTGAGTCGCGAGCACTCCTATTCTAGATTTCGCTCAAATCCTCGATCCCTTCAAAGCTCCGATGGAAGGAAAGCATCCTGGAGCCTCTATCAACCAAAGCCAAGGACAAGAAGAGAAGGGCAGGAATATCGATGCGGAGATTCAGAAGAGAGGAGGAGATTTCACATGACTTGTGAACCTTACCTAGCCACTGGTGAGGCTAGAGGCATCGCTGACCCTTGCCTTTGGCCGTTGATCAAGGTTCAGCAATCAATTAGAAGAAGAAGGGAAGGACAAAAGAATAAAAAACTAAAAGGAAAAAATATTATCAAAAATTGTTCACATTAGTACCAATAGTACCATATAAAATGGTTGATGTCTATATCAACCATCTACAACAAGAATTGACCATGGACTAAATTAAAATAAATGTGAAAAATTCAACTCTCAATGGAAACAAAAAAAAAAAAAAAAAGATTTATGATTAAATTGATAGAATTACACTAGAACTTCTTTTAATTATTTTTCCTTTTTTGAGCTTTCGTTCAATTCATGCCAACGGATACATGCTCTTACTTGATAGACGAAAAGCAAATGACTCAGCCGGATCCACCAAACCGAGTACTCAATCGCTTACGGCCAGTCCCATAGCGTATGCACACAGGCTCACGCGGAAAGCGGTCACGGAAACACTGACGAGACGTCGCAAACTATTTTCGTCAAACGTTCAAGAGAGCAAATCCCCTTCAAACAAACCTGGAAAAAGAGCGTATCGCAACGATTCTCGAGTCCAACTTTGTAAATCGATCTCTTTTACGCCCGGCACGCAATCCATTATTCCCAATGCCACGACATCTGTCGCGTGACTCGTGCTTTGGGACAACGGCAAGTGAGAAAGCATGCACGTAGAGGTCGGCACAGTCGAAGGGCGGAACGTTAGGTTTGGACTGGTTGGTGGCGTTGCATCATTTACTTAGATGCCTCCTCAGCCACGCCGGTAGGGTTTCCACCATTACTTAGCTACGAAGCTCCTTCCTTTTCCTCCCTCTATATATACATTCGATCCATCAACTTCATCATCCACATTGGTGCAACTTCCTCCATCGATTTGAGAAAGAGAGAAAGAGAGAAGGAGAAAGAGAGAGAGATCATGCCGCCTCCGCCGTGGGGACCACCGCCGGGCCCGCACGGGCCTCCGGGGCCGTTCGGGTTCCTGTGCGGCGGGTTATGTCGCCTCGTCTCCGCCTGGTGAGTTGGTCGACATCTTCTGTTCATATTTTGATTGGTAAATTAATGCAGCATTGCATTTATTTCGATTCACGACCAATGTTGAAAGCAAAGGTGAAAAATGAATAGGAATTTTGATTCAATATAAATAAATAGTTATTATCTTGCGTATGTAAATAATATTTCTTGCTATCTATTTCTAGAAGCAAGTAAACGTAATTTCACAATTGATTTTGACTTGCATTGTGATTTTATTTCGTTTTTCTGTTGGCAGTGCCTACGTGCTGTGTTGCTGCTGCCTCTTCGAGAGCTGCTGCGGGCCGATATTCGGTGGGCCCGGAGGCCCACCCGGCGGCCCACCACGCTTCTGAGCGAGCCCACCTTTTTTACCGGGATACGTAAATGTCAAGAAAAGAAAAAAATAATAATAAATTGAGAGAGAGAGAGATTGAGAGACCGATGAAGACTCTAGATCCTCGATGTATTCCATTTCGTGCCGGTTTTTACAGAATGTTATTATGTTACACGTGTCCATCTTTCCGTACGATGTCGTTTATCGCGGTTGACTTTGCCTACAAAAACGATTGACTGATGGATGGCAGAGTTGGTGTGTGGAAGTGGAGGGCATTTGATCTCGCCCTTTTTTCTTTATGCTCATGTCATCCCACATTATCTAATTTAATATATGAAGCCGTCTCATTTTTTCCTTATTCTAAGTTTCAGACCATGGAAAATTAATGCAATGTACCATCTCGGGTCGCGATCATTCTTTTTGACAATGCTCGTAGGCTCTCATCAACATTCGGAGTAAGAAAAGTACCGATTCACTAGTGACATATTTTAACATGGAATATGTTGAGTTGGAATTAGTCTGGATATGACAAAATGGTTCGATCAGATCTGATGTACTTATTCTATTGAATAAGTATTGAGAAATCGGTCTAGTGACCCGCTTTTCCTTCTTGTTTTCGGGCTTAAAAAGAACGTGAAGCATGAGTTTTGAATGGTAGGTTACAGTGCAGCTGAGGATCACATGTTGCATGGAAATATAATCCTCTTGGTTAGCTGTTCTCCCCACTTGTCTCTTACCATCCTATTGTTAAGTGGCCACAAACCTGCCTTCTACAAAACTCCATAAAACCTTCCTAAAACATTCGCGAGCTCCCGAGAGCGAACACAGAGAGACCGATGCCGGATTGGGGACCGCCGCCGGGAGGACCTCCCGGACCGCCAGGGCCGTGCGGCTGCTTAGGCTTTTGCTGCGACGGTATTTGCCGACTCGCATCTTCATGGTGAGAACTCGATTTCTTTGTATCGAGCCGCCAAGCCCGATCATTTTTTCAGTTCATAGACAAAATTTGGTTTTTGTGAGAGCTCTCCAAGTCCAGTTTTAGGAGTAGTTGAGCTGCGCCGACTCAAATGTCTGAATTAAGCTTTTTCTAATCCTCTCAAATTTAGCATATAATTAAAATTTAGCAGATAATGAGATTTAAGTCATTAATTCGCCTTTCGTGATTTATAATTCATAAGCACGCTTGTTTGTATCTGGATCCGAGAGCACAAGCGAATCCGAGGGGTTCAGCAAGAATCGTCCACCTCGGCCGATTGATGCTCAATGCGATTTTTGAAAGTTAAAAGTCCCTCTAGAATTTTGCCAAATCTTTTTTCCCCTCTCCCACTGCAGTAAAATTTCATATCTGATTAAATTCTGTAATCCATTTCCCCCAAAACAATAAAAAAAATAAAAAAATAAAAAGGTGATACACATGAAACCTAATTTCTGTGTATATTGATTTTCCCAGTTGCTATTACCTGTTCTGCTGCTGCATCTTCGAGAGCTGTTGCGGACCGGTTTTCGGTGGGCCCCCTGGTGGGCCTCCGGGTGGGCCTCCCGGTGGGCCCCCTCCCTTCTGATCGGCTCATTTACTCCGTGTGATCATTTAATGTACTGAAATTGATGTTGTGGGTTTCTCTTTCTACTTTGCTTGCTGATCAGCCCATATGTTCCGTGCAAGATCGGACGAATTTAATGTTGTGGGGTCCCTTTGTTTATCTTAATTATTTGCTCTCTAGACTGTAAATATAAAGACCATTTCATTTTGGGTCAGAAATAAATCTTGGAAATAAAAGTATTTAGCTCGTTACTGTACAATATCTTGAGGAACATTCATTCATCTCAACTAGATCGCAATGTCACACGAAATACCAAAGTACATGAGCACGGGTTTTGTGCATCTTTGGCCATCATCGTATATTGTATTGTACTCAATCCTAACATGAAATTAGTGAAGTTGGATCCCGAGCAAAATTATGTCTTGTTGCTTGATATTGATTCAATTTGCAAATTTTCTTGGATTCAAATTAAATCGATATCCTTGAAAAATGACCGGCAAACGCGAGGACAGAAGTTATCCTTTTGACGAATGAGAAAATCATAAGACAAGGTTATTCATGTTATAACTAGATTATAAAAGTATGCACTCATTCCACACAACGCTAACATTTTGTGCCTGAAAAAAGGGACTTTTGTGTACCGTATGAATCCTTAGGCCAAAGAAGAGATTCTGTAAGATGGAAGCATAAAGAGGGATGGTGGACCCATTGATTGTAGAAGTTGATATAGCAGATTTGTTTATTTTATGAATTAATCGATATTTTGATAATAATTCTACCCACGTAAAATTTGTATGATAATCCATTCGTCAAGTTGATGCAAGGTATAAATGTTAGATTCACATTCTGAGAAATTTTACATCAATTAAGTGTTAATAATTTTAAATGAAAAAACTCTTCCAAGGAAATATATAGTTAGTAAAAAACGTGATGAGATCGTGATTTTATAACTACAAATTCACACTTTAACTCCTCTTTTCTTTATTGGAAAGATAGTTTATTGGAAAGATAGTAGTAATTCATTTAAGCTCGAGTCCTTTTCAAGTCGAAGGAGCAGATTTGGTCCAAGCCCATTGAAGAAAAGGCCTTCTGAGTAATCGGACTTCATTCTCCTCTCGAGCCCTTTAAGATATTTTATGTTCTCAAGCTTTAATTTTGAATATCATATTGCATCTCGCATCAATCCTAGTTTTATTTTGAAAATCGCCTCTTTTCAACCTAAGATGCTTCTACGACCCAAAAAAAAAAAAACCTAAGATGCTTCCATCCGGACCAAAAAAAAAAAAAAAAACAAGAAAAAAGCTATAACTCCCCGATTCTCTCTCTGTCCTTGCATTTCGCATCATACCACAATTTATGCCATAATTGTGAACTTTGAATTGACGTACCATCAATCAAAGATAGCACCACAAGCAATGCCTCCTTCTTCACATTTCGCATCATCCCACAATTCATGCCCTAATTGCGACACGTAACTTTGAATTGACGTGCCATCAATCAAAGATAGCACCACGAGCTATGCCTCCTTCTTCACATGAACACAGGCGTGCAAAGGGCGGATTCAATGCTCCAACATGACCATCTTTGCCACGTCCATGTGCCACTATTAATGACCACGCAATTAGCCACGCATCCCCCTTCACCTTCTCTCTCTCTCTCTCTCTCTCTCTCTCTCTCTCTCTCTCATATCCATACATATAAAAAGTGGTAGGACCAGGAATTAGAGCAAACCGACACTAAAAATTGGTTCGGTTCAGTTCGGAGTCTGAGTTCCAAATTTCTTGAACCAGTACTAGGCCGACTGGTTCCCAAATAGGAACCAAACCAGACCAAATCAGGAATTAGAGAACTGAAGAACTATAGCTACAATGTCTTATGCTTGGTGCTGCATGATATGTGCTATATGAGTAATTTTGTTTTGATTTATTTCCTGCCTGACTTGTGATGAATTAACTATCTACAGATATTTTTGCAAGTTGTCTTATTTTTTCTTCTCCCTTTAATCCTGATCAGAACATCATCTTCGATTTTGACTAAAGTTAGTGGTTAGTCAAGGAGCAATATCGGCATTAGTTCTGTCATCTCTTAGCTCTAGCTTGGAGCTAGTCCATGACATTCATTTTTTTCTATACCTTCTCCAGCCTTTGAAGTCCCTGCACAAGCACCGGAAAAGAACCGGCCAGTTGCTAGCTAAACCTTGAAAAAAAACCTCGAAATCTCGATTTACAAGATAAGTTCAAAGTTGCAAAAATTAAGCACTATTCTCAACAAGGTGAGTGCCAGTTGAAACCTAGACTGACCCTGGAATTGTTCACCCTACATATAGAGATTAAGATATTCAAATTGGCTGTTATTGTTTTGTTTCCTCCCACCAAATTCAAGCATTATAATTATTTTCCAGATAAAAGAAAATTTTTATGACAATAATATCTATAGAGGATGTAGAATTTAAAGGTTAAACATGTAGTTTACCTGCAATTTTTTCTTAAACGAGTTGAGGAGAAGTATACGTAATAGTGTTCATTTTCTTACTCTCTATTTTCTATATTTCCGTGAAAAAAAAAAAAAAAAAAAAAGAAAAGGAAAAGCTTCTCTTCTCGTTTCTTTTCTTCCCCTTTCACTTAAAAATTCTCTTTCTCTAAAAAAAAAAGAAAAAAGAAAAATCAAATTCTCTCAGAAGTTCTTCCAAACGTAGGTTGAGAAGCCTAAGTATGAGATATGCCAAATTCCTTGGCACTATCAGGGCAACTTTTTGCTTGAGAAAATCGAGCGCGGTAACAAAGATTATTCGTTCAAAAATTGTTCACGGCCACAATCGACCGGGACAACATCGACTAACAAAACGGACTCGGGATTTCCAAAGCCACGCTGAGTCCTTGTACTTGATTGACTCGAACCACAAGAGCAAGGCTTGAAGCGCAAGTATGTGCATATATTTTTGTCAAAAGAAAGATACTAAAGCTTTCAAATATAGCCAAATCTAAAATAACCTTAGAACAAAGCAAATGTCAAAATGCAAATAACAAGGCATAATTTGTAGCTAGAAGTACACTATCATCCTTAAGAAGAGATCTGCCATTGTAAACATTCAACATTCGATCATCATATTTAGTGATGAATACACACCGAGATCTCTCACTCCATTTGCAATGGTCTACAATGCGCATATAGGTTCAACGTCATCAATACCATCACCATGCAGAGATATCAACATCAATATGTTAAAATAATGCATACCAAATATCTATAAGGAACTCCTAGATTTAATATCCAAATCTAGTTCGGTAGGCTCTCAGCTTCAAAAACAAAAACTAAGAGCCTATAGGATAGCAAGCATGTACATAGGCTGCATGAAAGAAAATTGACTAAAAGTAAAGACGGTAAATCTTTAAATCTCGCGCTTTCGGTGTTCAAGGGTGCCCCTTCCTCTTCCTGAGGACTTATTCTATAGTCCATGAGCCGTTGGTCTCTTGAAATCCCCACTCTTGAAATCAAAGAGCCCAACTTAGAATCTCGACCTCCATAACATTTCTCTAGCATTTGACCTCAATGGTCTACCACTTCCTCATGATCACCAAGAGAGAGTGTAGAGATCGTCTAAAGAAAATTTAAACCCGTAATCATTAGTATATTTAGTCGGACTCATTTTTATTTTGAAAATTTAAACCCATGAGTTAAAAATTAATGAAGATATACTAACCGTTTTAAACCAGGGGAATTCTTCGATGCAGGATCTTTTTCTAAATCTCAACTGGCACGGCTCCATATCAAATTCAAAGCCACGATGGAGTCAAATGACATAGGCTGATAAATGCGAACGAACCAGCGGCGTTGATACGTGCCGATCCAAAACTCCAAGAACGCTCCCTTCCAAAAGGACGACGAGCTGGCGCAGATCTTGTCGCTTATGCAGACATCTCAGATCCACTCGTACCGAACACGTTCTGCATAAATCATGGCCAAATGTGGGGGACACCTGCTCTCTTCTCTCTCCTTTCATTTTCAGCACATGGGGACGTACCTACGCCGACGACCCACAGTAAAGAGCCAAGACAGCGTGCTGAAAGGCCGTAGGCCTTATCATCTTTCAATTCGAAACGATCGCTGTGGCTTGCCATGTGATAACACGTCGGCAATAGGTACGGACCGATGCGTAGGTACGTGAGTTGTCTAGTGAAGAGGAAGCCGAAGTAGGCCGTCGGCGTGCGGTAACGTCCAAAACATGTGATTATTCGGTCCCAGTGACATCCGATGAGATTATTCCGGCATTTCAGGTAAGGGTGTGCAAAAAAACTGATATCCGCCTATATCGTTCGAAATTGAACCAGAATCGCTCAAAATTGGTGATTCTTGAGAAAATCGGTCCAGTTTCCAGTTCCAATTTTTTAGAATCGGTGAATATTAATTCGATTCCCGATTCTATAGGCGGATCCGTCCACCCGCTCACCTGGACCAGATCGATTAATTAACAAATCCAGCATCAAAAGGATCAAAAAAGTTCTGAGATCCACAATATTTATCACATTGCTGGTTGGGGTTAGTGTGTTATCATGAAACTTCCCACTGTTAGTAGCGTGTGTCCGTCTATTATGCTATAAAGATTCATTTACTTCTTTTTCAAAGGATTCATCAGTATTCAAATCTCGACTCCTACCTTTAATTTTAAAGAGTAGCATTGTATCCATCATCTCAGATAGTTCCGTGTCGATGTCATCACTATTGTCTACTTGTTACTCCTCTCATCTTCAAATTCTGAATCCTCCCTCCGATGGTTCTTCTTTCCCCTAATTCCACTGAGAGGCAAAATGTCACTTTCATCCTCCTCCAAGTTAACCACATTCAATGAATTCTTTTCCTTAGACCATGAGTTTCCTAGAAACTTTCTAATATATTACTTGATATGAAGAGTTCTCATTGTAGGATTTAGAAAATGATATTATTATTATTGTGAGACCAGTTTCATAGATCCACCTCGAAGCTGAATCGGGACCGGATCGCAATCCGGTTCCCGGGTGGATTCATGTAACAAATGGGTAAATCCCGATTCTATTTTTTCGAAACCGGTCCTTAGCGGGCGATTCCCAATTCTAGGTCGGGAATCGCCCGCCTGGACCATGCAAATCCCTAGTTTCAAGTGACTTAAAATTTAGGTTATGTGGAGGGTAATGAAAAAGGACTATGTCCATAGTCGCTCCTTTACCTTCGGGCATCCTAATCTCTAAGGAAAACCTTTTCGATATTTCACAGCTGATTGTTGAACTTATCTAGCCCTCCAGATCGTCTTGTCGTGCCCTCTATCCTCTTCTCTCTCTCTGTCTCTCTCTTTCTCTCTCTACTTGAGCATAAACTCATACCTGGGGGGAACGATCCACTACCGCAATCAAAAAGGTTTCGCTTGGCAAATATGAAGATGACCCTTAATTATGGAGGGTCTTGTTAAAAATACCTGAAGTAATATATTTTCCAGGCATAGATTATGCATCTGACGACTATATTGGAAATCATTATATTTCATTATTACATCTTCAAGACACTTTTTGACAAACTCCAATTATTTTTATAATTCAATAATTCATGTCCAGGTTGAGTCGGCATGTAATTGGTGAATACAAAACAAGTACTGCGATATCATGTGAGCGGTGGTGGTATAATTCAAAATTATGTATCGAGAGAATAATATCATTATTTTTCTATCAATCCCCTAATCTTAGGCTGACTTATGTTAAATAACGAGGGAAGCAAAACTCAATTTGATTACGAAGCTAGCCTGAAATATCACTACGGCTGCAACGCCAACAAAGTCCTAAGTTTTAAGTAAACATGTGCAGTACACCTAACATATCCTTGCCGCCAAAAAATAAGACCTTAAACTTTACGTGTCTTACTTTTGTATATGATCAGTGACCATACGAGGTCCGAGTTTTGTGTATATCCATCTGTGACTAGGAAATAATTATTTAGTATATGAGTAATTCTAGTATAAAATTTATAAAATTAATGTAAAATTTTCTTTATATAGGAGGTGTGGCCCGTGATTTTTTTTTTTAAAATTATATATATAGGGATACAAGTATGCCAAGAAAATTATGGTTGTTCGAAGATTGTCAAATTTAAAGGATAACCATCCAATTTGGAAAATACTTGGCTTGAGATCGAAATTTCTCAGCACGTCATTTTCTCTTTTTTGGGTAGAAAGCATGTCATTTTCAGTGTATCCAACTTGCATAGAACCTCCCCAGTCCTCCAAAAAAAAAAAAAAACAGTAATTATAAATAAAGAAAAAGACGATTTAAATTGGGTAAGCTTTAAACAATCAGATTATGTGGACTGAAATGGACACCCCAAATGTGTCGCTTTCAGTAAAAATAATCATTAGTATTCCAGAATGACCCTAGTCAAATCAAATTTCAAATGATAGTGAATATATTATATTATTTTGATACATATATATGCACTTTGATTACGCTTGTATCATTAATTATTAAAATGTGGATCTTTTTCCGATATTTCCTTATCTTTCTTATACATGATATTTCTTTCTTTTTAAATAATTCCCACTTTTGTTCTTGCCAGACCCATCAATTTCGAGCGGGGTTCTATTGAATGTGAATTAATTATGGCGGAATTAATTAATCAAAATTTTTCATTTCCTTTTCCATTAATGGAAGGTGTACTGGGTAATCAAAATTTCCTTCCTTTAGGACCGAGTGGCCAATTTGGTGAATCAAATAGCTTTAAAAAAACATAGGATGCACATAAATAATTACCAATTTTTAGAGATATGTCGAGGCAAAGCCGTGCCTATTTTGTCCGAGTCAGCAATGATAGACAAAAGCAAGCTCTGTTTGTATTGTCTGCAGAACACACCCGGTGGTCCCATTGGAGATGTCGGCTGAATATATGAGGAAAATGACGAATATGTTCATGTCAAAGGATTTTTAATGGGTAGCATAGGATCGCAAGAAACTGCCTCTGTGTTGGAAAAAGAAGGAATAAAAAAAATAAAATAAAAGAGGACAAATTAAAAATAATGATGATTTGCTTGGTGATTAGTCAATTTACTTATAAATTTGGTAGAGAAAAAGAAGGATGGCTTTTGCACGTGATTCCATTAATCTTTAGCTTCCATCCACAACAAAGGCCCGGAGGTCATGGGATTCAGATTGATGATGATTTCACATCAAGTGAGCCAGGTGTCCCGTCTCCTTTTAGGTCTTTTCTTGTAATTGCATCCACAAAAATATAATTAAATTAATATTTTGCTAAATGGGTGTTGAGTTATTTGTTCAAGAATTACTAAAACAA
This sequence comes from Eucalyptus lansdowneana, assembly GCA_017140395.1. NCBI lineage: Eukaryota > Viridiplantae > Streptophyta > Magnoliopsida > Myrtales > Myrtaceae > Eucalyptus > Eucalyptus lansdowneana. The sequence goes on along the minus strand of CM029484.1, from coordinate 31,657,204 downwards.
TTTTTTCGGTCTCAACACTTTTAAAAAAAAAAATTTTTCGCATAGTGGGCAATTAATGTTTTGAAGATGACCTATCAGATACCATAATGTTGAATCATGTTGTTTTCACTGATTGAGTAACACATCAGAACATTAAACACTTAAAAATGCTCTTTATTCACAAAAGATGCGAATCAACCTCTTCAGATATTTCGGACTATATTCATAAGGCAAAGAACATATGAAATGTGAGCTGGAACTTGAGTCGCCATTAAAACAGTTTTTTTTTATAAAGGGGGATCGAAATAATGAATGGAAACATGTCGGGTCAATTAATTTTAAGTTAATTTAAATTCGTGATAAGCAAATCCAAATGGCTGTTTCGCGTGATTTTCTTCGCTTTTCATGATTGTCCAATTTCTCATTTTCGATTTGGCTTTAAAGACAAGCCGCCTAATCACAATTGCGGAAACATATTCTTTTATCATCGCAATCGATAATTAAAAAAAAAAAATCCAAAAACATTTACAGCGCTTGGAAGCACCTCGACCATCCTGGAATGAATAAGACCCCAGCTGACGTGGCGGTCACGGGGGTGTCCGTCTGGGCGTCGACCGCAAAAAGGAGGGGGGCGGTGCTAGGGTACGCCCGTTCCCACGGACGACGCCCGATCTCCACCCGGGGGCATGCGGATCGGACGATCCTCATTCAATTTCGTCGGATCCGGGGATTCCATCACCGTCCGTACACTATCTCGCTCTCCCTCCTCCTCCTTATGTTGTAGTCCTACGTCTTTCTCCGTCTCTGTCTCTCTGTCTTCCTTTCGCCCACTGTTTCCTCCGCACAGCACGCCCTCTCTCTCTCTCTCTAGCGGCCATTTTCTCCAGCACTCCAGAGCTTTCTCTCTCCTTCTCGACAAGGCATTGTCAGCACCTTCCATCCCTCCCCCCCTTTCTCTCTCTCCGCAAAACCGGAATTGAAATAGCGCTTCGGCGTTCATTGCAGTAGCTTGGCGCGTTCCCTCGTTCGGTGCGGTTCGGTTCGCTTGAGACTTCGAGCTTCGTGCATACCGACGTTTTCAACCTCTCTCTCGCTTCGTGCCCGCGATTTTGTAGCAAGGAAAACATCCGTTCTTAGCCCGTGTAATGCTTCTTCGTGCATGCGCCTGCCGCCGGAGCTATCTGGTATGGCGTTCGCGCGGTTCGCTCGTCTTCCGTTTCGTTCCGCTGCACTTTTGACGTTCGTTTCGTGTTTCGTTGGTGACGAATTTGGAAATGGCGCGGTGTAATGTTGAATTTTTGAGGTTCCCGTTGTACTAATTATCTCGTTGTTCGGTAGCTATCGAAAGGCTCCGGATTGTGATGTTTGGTTTGGCGATAATTTGACTTGGGTTTTTTTTTCTGGACGCCGCTCGCTGTTTAGTAACTACAAAAAAGGATCTTGATTGTGATGTTTGAGCTGGAGATAATTCGAATTTGCGTCTTTCTGGATGCAGAATTCCGCATCCTGAGGTTCGAGGCAAGCTTGGGAGATGGACAGTTCGGAGACATAGATTGCGCGAGACTGTTCCTTGAAGAGGCGTTCTTGATTCGTGGTGCTGTAGACCCGTAGCTCGGTGTGTTATCGAAAGAAGGGCGTTCGATTGTTTAGTTGAGATCTTGGTACAATGGATGCCCCATTCAGCACCATTGTATCAAGGCTGCAGACGCTGTCCACCTCGGATCATACGTCCGTCGTGTCCTTGAACCTGTTCGTGGCGCTCCTCCTTGCTTGCATCGTGATCGGTCATCTCTTGGAAGAGAACCGGTGGATGAATGAGTCCATCACTGCTCTGATGATCGTGAGTCCTCCGTCTCGCTTGGATGTTGTACTAGTGGATTTGTTGTAGCCCAATTATATTCTTTGCTTGCGCAAATTCGAGTTTAAGGTCGTATCTTGAAAAATTCAGCTTCCGGCTTGCGCCTTGCGTGTTGGCGTTACTTGTACATGTGCAAACATTTCTTTTGGTCTTGTGCCAGAGGCTGAAGGCTTTTGGTTTAATTCAAGTAGGTTGTTAGTAATTACTTTCGAATTTTTTTGCAGGGATTATGTACCGGTATTGTTATTTTACTGACCACGGGAATGAAAAGCTCCCATCTCTTAGTGTTTAGTGAAGATCTCTTCTTCATATATCTTCTGCCACCAATCATATTCAATGCGGGGTAAGTTAATTTCCAATTGGAGTGGTGAAGAACGTTTCTCAGATCATCTTACACGGTAGCATTTAGGCATCATTCTTTTTACGTGGTAACTTCTAGGCATCATTTGTTGCTACATGTTTGTTTTTCGAATTTGTCTTCAGATATAAGTAACTCCACTGACTGAGATGGGGTTGGATTTTTCCATAATTGTAAAGAGTTCCTTGAACTGTAAACAGGCTCCGAAAGAATTCTGACTTGGGCTTTATAAACTGTGAGGGATAGACTATATAGATGGACTGAAGACTGATCATCAAAGATTTGAATAATTTGATAGTCAGCAAAATTTCCATGTATATTAATCTGTTATACTTTACAAAATATAGAATTGACAGACAAGTTGTATAATTTAATTTACTGTCTTTATCTTTGAACTTTACAGGAAGGTTGCCTATATCTTCTAGGGTTGAAAGTGTTCTGACTATTTTCTTTGGGATTTATCTCCTTTCTATTTTCTAATCTCTGTTGAGTGAATAAATAATTTCTTATAGGCTTATGATATGGGGTTTTAATAAATTATTTTATTGGTGCTTATTATCCTTTTCAGGTTTCAGGTGAAAAAGAAGCAATTCTTTAGAAACTTTATGACCATCATGCTATTTGGCGCTATCGGTACCTTAGTTTCGTGCACTGTTATTTCACTAGGTAAGTCAAGGATTTTACTTTCATTTTTTGGCTCGCCATGTCAAAGGATGATTGTGTATATTGCTTCTTATATTCTTCAATGCCTCGAAGATCTATTCCACTGATTTTTTTTTCCCCAAAAGAAAATCCAAGCAGCATTTTGAGCTGTTTCTAGGGTTGGGAGAGTGGCAAGTTACTGTATGGGCAGTGGCCCTGGAACTTTAATTTAGCCTAGTAGAAGACAAGATTGTGGTTATAAATCATATTTGCATCTGATAGTTGATTGCAACTGCTTTTTTGTCAGGTGCTAAAGAGTTTTTTAAGAAGATTGGCATCGATTCATTCGACATAGGGGATTACATAGGTACAACTTTGGTTCTCCTTTCATTTTTTTTGACAGTATGATTTTTTTCTCTCTTGTTTCTATTTCTATTGGTAAAATATATTACAAAAGATATGCTTCTGACCATGTCGTCTATATTTCCAATTCAAGCCATTGGTGCCATATTTGCTGCAACGGATTCTGTTTGCACCTTGCAGGTACTTTATTATTTACACTTCAAGTTACTGTTTTAAATAATCATGTTGGACGTGTAATCACCACCTTTTATATATGGTGTGCAGGTGCTTAATCAGGATGAGACACCCTTGCTTTACAGCTTGGTGTTTGGAGAAGGTGTTGTGAATGATGCAACATCAGTGGTGCTTTTCAATGCAATACAGAGCTTTGATCTTAATCATATCGATCCCAGAATTGCTTTGCAGTTCATCGGCAATTTCTTCTATTTATTCTTCGCAAGCACTATGTTAGGAGTGTTGGTAAGTCCACCTCCTCCCCCCAAAATGGGCACATGTATTGACATGCATATGCAGACAGACACCAACAAATCCTCAGTCACTAGTTTCTTTATATAGTTATTGCCTCAGCAATCATTTTATGGAGTATTTTCTGTTCTTGCAGACTGGATTGCTTAGTGCTTACATTATTAAAAAGCTCTATTTTGGCAGGTACTTCTCAGAAACTGAATTTGCAGGTCACCTTAATTATATCTTTTGGTTATTGTATACTTTTGTCTGGTAATAGTCAATAGCCTATCTAATTAAGGCGAAAAGCTTTTGTCGAGCTAGGCTGATGTTTGGTTATCCCTAGCTAACAACACTGTAGTGGCTGATCTTCTGTGAAAGTGTGAGAATTTTCATACTATGCGGAGTGCCTTGCACCTCAGATAGCTATTTCCATTCTAGGAAGTTTTTGCACGAGTTTGTTGTGATCGAATATAGTTAAAAGAATGCCTTTCAAGGTTTTGCCCAATTTTTAAATTTTTATCAGCCCAGATTCGATCACCACGATCACGTGGTAGATGTTATTATCTTGAGATATTGGGTTTACACATACCATACAGGTGTTACGTTGGAACGTGTTCTAAGTTCTTAGTTTATTTCTTTCCTGTAATATAATGAGTTTATGAATTGAACATTTCAATTCTATTCTGGAAGCTCAGGCACTCTACAGATCGTGAAGTTGCTCTTATGATGCTCATGGCATACCTGTCCTACATGATGGCTGAAGTAAGCTTACTCAGAGCTTTATGGTTAGCTTTTGATAGCTCCTCCTTTTACAATTATCTAAATTCATGGCAGTCTTTTGAAATATTTCTCTTTAACATGCTAATATATCCATAATGCAGCTGTTCTACTTAAGTGGCATTCTCACTGTCTTTTTCTGTGGGATAGTGATGTCCCATTACACTTGGCACAATGTGACTGAAAGTTCACGAGTCACTACAAAGTAAGCTTTTCTGATATTAAATCTTAAATTTTCATTTTTCTAGCCTGTGCGCATGCATTGTAAATTACTTACGCGATGCTTCTCTCTCTCTCTCTCTCTCTCATTGTCAGGCATGCTTTTGCGACCCTATCATTTGTTGCTGAGACTTTCATCTTCCTTTATGTTGGAATGGATGCTTTGGACATCGAAAAGTGGAGATTTGTGAGCAATAGGCACGCCCTAGTTTCCCTCGACTTTTTGTTTTCATTCTATTGAAACTTACTATCACTTATGCTAGAGATAGCTACCTTTGGTTTGTCTGAATTGCTTAGTGTGACTGACTAAAATGTACATTCAACTGTCCTTTTACTTTTGCAGTCCTGGGACATCAGTTGCCGTGAGTTCAGTACTGCTGGCATTGGTTCTAGCTGGAAGGGCAGCATTCGTTTTCCCCCTATCCCTTCTGTCCAACCTAACCAAGAAAAATCCCAACGAGAGAATCAGCTTCAGACAGCAAGTATGTTTTGTGTGAGATGCAAATTATGTCCTCTTGAGTAATCTATTCAACAACTAACGACCATTAGCCTTTAGGTGATTATATGGTGGGCTGGACTCATGAGAGGCGCTGTATCTATGGCCCTAGCTTATAACAAGGTAAATGCAGCTTTTCTGTGGGCGTGCCCGTGCATGTGCGTGCATGGGTGCGTGCTTGTCTGTATGTGAGAGAGTGGGGAGGAGCAATTTTATTTGACATGGGTTTATTTATTTGCAGTTCACTAGTTCTGGCCATACTCATCTGAGGGATAATGCCATCATGATCACAAGCACTATAAGTGTTGTCCTCTTCAGCACTGTGGTAAGATGACTTGCTCCTTTTCTCTTTTCTGTTCTGCTGTATAGAGTTGCAACATGGGTTCTGCAGTTACATACCCTTTCTTTCTTTCATTCACAATTTAGATACTCTCCAATGTTTCGATGATCTCATGCGACTGTATTTTCTCAGGTGTTTGGTTTTTTGACCCAACCTTTGATAAGGTTATTGCTACCGCCCCCCAAACACATAAGCGTGGTAGTCTCCGATCCAAATGCTCCCAAGTCCTTTACTTTTCCGCTTCTCAGAGGCGGGCAGGATTCTGAAGCTGATCTTGTGGTCCCCGACATCGGCCGCCCAGGTAGCCTCAGGGCGCTCTGGACCACACCAGCACATACTGTTCATTACTACTGGCGCAAATTCGACAATGCCTTCATGCGCCCAGTCTTTGGTGGCCGTGGTTTTGTCCCATTTGTTCCCGGCTCACCCACAGAAAGGAGCGTCCATCAGTGGGAAGGCTAGGCTCCATCGTGTAGAGTATTAATTAAGTAATGCAGCTGTTGTTGAGAACCTAAATGCAATTTTGTACGAGCCCTTTTCTCGGTTTCTTTCTCGACGAGACAGAAGCGTCGTACCACATCCAATAATCGATGAATAGTGTACCATAGGTGTGAAATTAAATATGAGGTGCGAAGAGGCCTTGCGCGATAGAACATCTAATGTCTCCTTCGCATCAAATTCCTGTAATTGTAGTGTTTCACCGGCCTTGTATCATATCGAGCAGGTGATGTTTCAATTTGGAAGACCAGGTGCCTCAATTAGTGTATCAACATGTGCAGTTTGTGCTTTCATCAAACATTTCGCTGGAATGATACGTGTCTACAAACGCATCGAGTACTCACTAAGTCGACAGTCCCAAGAGCAATTTTTGCAAAAAAAACACTCACAAGTCTTGCAAAAATCACTTCCACTAGTATCTACATGCTTATAATCACATTGAAGAATGACAACGACAGCCAGATATCCAGTCTACAGCGGAAGAAGAAGTTATACACGATGGAGAATGATTATTGACTCGACCCTGAACCATTCACGACCTACAAGCTACAACAACGAGGCGTGTGAACAACTTTCACAGCATTGATGCAGAGACTAATCCCAAACAAAAATGGACGCCATTTTACACATTACATAGCACGCGTTAAGCCATAAGGGCGATATTTACTCTTTATCTACAATTTTCCCGATACAATTGCTCATGATTTGAAGCGACTTGATCACTCCCAGTCTCCATCGAAGAAACCCGCGTCCTTCATTTCGGAGTAGTACACATTCTCCAACTGCAAGTCCTCCTCCTATCATCATAATCGAGAATTTTAGTGTTATGACAATCTAAACTTAGTCACTTTGTGCTCACGTGAAATCAAACTAAGTAAAATGCTTTTAAAAGAAAGTAATACCACAATAAGAAAACTTGGGCATAAGGATGATGGGCTAACCTGGAAGAAGTCAGCTAGAAATGTGAAGTACAAAAGGGGAAGGTAGAACGCATGATAGCAGACAATTGTGGCACCGTACAACCTGTGAGATTAAGTGCTCTATAAACATCAGGAAAATAGATTGCTACACAAAAAGTTCATCTGAAGCAGAAAAAAGAAGAAAAGAAACAAATGAAAATTTGAATTACCACAATCCAAAGCCAGCTCCATTTCCAGTTAGGCCGCATGCAAATAGAGCTAGCGCATTCATGATGAGCATGATGATTACATACCTGTAAAACGCTGGTCTAGCTGCAGAGAAATAATAGACATACCCAGCTGGTCATATTATACCGACGTTAGATTGTCAGGAGATTCATCATAAACATAGACATAGACATACCAGGTAGCCTTTCTCTCCACCTGGAATGATACATGAACAATATAGAACCATAAACTGCTGTAAGCACCAGTCGGTGGACTACCCACAAGCCCCATTTAACCCTATGAGGATTATCAATGTCGTCGATAAACAAAGGGATTCCAAATGCAAAAAGATAAATTGCCTGAAATAGAAACCATGAGGAACCAAATATCAATCTCCAGAGCCATAATATTGCCCATTAATAAAGAGAAGGAAGATCTGATGAAGATCATTAAAAAAGAAGAAGAAGCAAATGACGACAGGTCATATCATAACCTTCAGGTCTCATAGGGCTTGAAAGATGATTGTTTCCCATTGTATAAAAATAGTTGAAAAGTGCACACCCATCTCTTGTGCCACTCATTGCAAATAAATTTGTTCCATCAGAAGATACAATGCATGATCCACAAAAGCAAAGATGATAATGTGCTTCAACCTGCTTCTTCAGTCAGAAGGAGGAACGTGTAGACAATTTGTATATTGCAAAAGGCAAAACATTACCTTGAGAAGAAGATCCAAACCAACAATGAGCCCCGAGACAACAAATGTACGAGTAAGTGCATGCAATCCACTTGCTGAGTTCCCTTGAAGCAAGAAGGCCACCAAGCTTACTTCAAGAAAAAGCATTCCAGACGTTGTAAACAAAGACAAGATGTTCCAGGTCACTTCTTTCCCAGCAGTGCATTCCAATGCCTTTATAAACAAAAGAGCCATTCAAGCATTTGTAGAACAATGAAAGGTCCTTCAAAGTACAGATCTACGTTACTTAAAACTCAGATATTGTTGTCGAGTGCAGATTTGTATCATGGCTTGACTCTTCTAGAAAGAAAATGTACAATACAAGGACCAGAGATGTATAGAAACATTTTGAACACTAGAACTTGGTCATAAGAAAACAGGAAATTAACAGGAAATTCAAATGTTGTCCTTCAAATGGTCTCACTATCTTTCTTCACTTTTTTTGGCTATTGAGATTTTAACTAACTGTAGCTCTGCAATAAGACACATACCTGCAACTATTGAGTTTGAGATTAACTGAACCGACACCCGCAACCAGTCCAGTTTCATGTCTTGTAGACATAAGGTGTATATCACCTCCATACAACTGATGAGCATGGTCGCAGATAAGCAATAGAACTACTCAGATGAAAGAGAAGTTACTTGTTTTGTCTTCATTTTCATATTCTCTTCATTTCTAATTCATGAAACCGGATTTTTTTTTCCTTGTTCGAAACTCAAAAGAGGTGTAAAAACTATGAAAGCGTGTTTGGTTGGCATATTTTCATTTTTTTTCTTTCTTGTTTTATATTTTTAGATGGTTCAAGACTATTATCTTCACTGTTCCTTAGTCCTTAGCCACCTTATTGGAAAATCTCATTACTTATCCAGAATTTTGAACCAATGTCAACACATTACTTCAACAACTTCCGGTTGGTGTGAATTCCATGACCTTTAGCATAGAAATATCAATGCCGGAAATCACTGGTACTTTGGGCCACAACTTCAATGAAGTTTTTGGAAAGTTTCTTAATCCAGTTTTGTTCTCTCTCCTTGTTGTAGATAACCAATATGTTCCTTGAATTATGCTTTCTACTTCCCTTAAAAAATTTGACTTCATAAAATTCAACAATAACTTGGAGTGCTATGCAGATGACGTGGGACCTAACTAGGGAAGCATTAGGACAGGGGAGTGGAGTTGATATCCATAGGTTGAGAATGTGTTGTTGTGTGACTCATGATATATTCAGTCATTTGGAGTTGGTTGGGACATGATTAATGGAACGTCCCCCCTGCATGAAGGTAACTAGAAGTTTTCACAGCAACTGGTGTGGACTTTTGACCAACTGTCGTCATTGATAAGCAAATTCCTTATATACTAAATCTCAAACGATGATTAAGGACTATCCTGTATTATGTCTGTATTTCAATTTTCAAAGAATAAAATCAACAGGTGTCATCCAGAATTGAAATAATCAAAGTCAGAACAATGATACCTAACAAACAATTACAAGTATATGATTGTTCTTCCACTCCACCTAACCTTCATTTTAACACCATTAGCAATAGCCATCTCAAGTATCTCAGCAATAGGAAATAATTACATGGTGAAGAGCACCGCATGCCAAGAGAATTGCCATTGGACTTCTACAGAAACGCATTTAGAACTTTGGCTTTATACCCCAAATAACAAAGAATGTGTATCATCGAATAATTCGTATTCTCTTCTTAGAAGACCTCGGAAATTTTGAATGAAAGGCTATTCTATCTTTACCTACGCCAATTCAAGTCATCCTATGTTCATCATTCTGATTAGTTCTGCTATCATTTTCCACCGCAACCACTATCCACAGCTCATGCCAAAATTCCAGGAGTCCAAACTTCCCTTACGCTTCTGCACGAGACACTCAAAACCCCTCTTCAGAAAAGTCACACCAACAAACTGAAGACCCTAACTTGCAAGCAACATTAGCATTTCATCATCTAAACCCAATCCAAATGCCGTAAAGACAAGCTCAAAGCCCCGATCAAGCGCAATAACGAGCCGAAACAAATGCACCAACTCGAACAACCCATTCACAAATTCGCTTCAAATCTTAAGACAGCGACGGGCAAATAGCAGCCCTCACCTGTAAAGAGCACCAAGTCAGGTTGAGCAAGCTGGCGAGCCAGAGGCAGCCGTAATAGGCGATCATGATGGACGACCTCCCGCTCGACAGCTTCGAGAAGCTCTTCCTCGCCTGAGCGGCCAAGTAGAGCGCGAACGCGAGCGCGGACGCGATCAGCAGCACGTTGTGCCAGAACCCGTGGCACTCGAAGAGCCAGCCGTACATGTTCGGGCCGATGACGAAGCTCCCTCCGACGGCGGCGGCGGCGGAATCGTGGCCGCCGCGCCGCGAAATCGCGACGGCGGACTCGACGGCTTCCTCCAGGGACCGCATCTTCCAAAGTCGCGAAATGGGTGCCCGGAAAAATTCTAGTTTTTCGCCGGCGAAGTCGATCGGAAGAGATGGAAATGGAAGTCGACGACGGAGAAAGACAGAGAGAGAGGGGAAGAGAGAGGGGAAGAGGGGAAGAGGGGTCTAACAGCAATACGAGAAAATTTGGTGGAAAGTGAAAATGGAAGGACAGCTGAGGGGTATAACAGGAACCGGGAGAAATTATTTTTATTTTTATTTTTCATTTTCCTGTGATGGACTTGACGAATTTAATAATGTTTTTAGTAAAATGTTAGAAGACAATTCTAGGTTGGAAAGTACGGTTCAAAATGCTTCCGTATCAGCTAAGGCGCGGCTATTGAATCCGGATTTTTTATTTTCTCCTGTACATCCTTTGACCAAATTTCATTTTGATGTACATTAGTAAGAGCAAGGCCTGTTTGATAACAATTTCAGAAACAATTGATTTTAATCATACTTTCGAGAACAATTGATTTTGTTCTTTTGTTCCGGGAGTAAAAGTTTAACATAAATCCATTTACTAATTTTTTCTTTATTTTCGAGAATAAAAATTAACTTTTTTGTTCCCGAAAATAAATTTGAAATAAAATCAAGAAGTAGAAAAAAATTGATTCATGTTCCCAAGAATAATTTCTAGAGTCAATTTTAATTTTTTTTTTCCATTCTCTTTTATCTTTCCTTTTCTTTTTCTTATTCTTCCTTTTAGCCGATCGTTGGCCTTAGCCATGGCTCATGACCGTAACAAATGAGGGCCGATGATCTCGCCGAAACATTATCAACTTACGGCAACACCATGGCTGGGCAAGGTTGACCTTGCCTAGAGGGGAAGCCAAGGCTCACCTTGGCCAAGCAAGTCTCTAGCAAGCTCGTCGAATTTTGCCTAGCCGGTCACCAACCATGGAGGGAGAAGAAGAGAAAAAAAGAAAAACAACAAAATAATAAAAATATTTTAATATTTTACCAAACATATTTCTATCTCGGGAATATAGATTTTATTACGCATGTTCTTTTTCTAAAAAATTATTCCAAGAAATAAATTTATAAAAAAATCATTTTTAATAAAATATTATTCTAAAAAACATAATCGTCACCAAACGCGCCTTAAGATGCCATTTTAAATGACTTCTTGATGATGATTTAAAAACAAGGGCTTCAATTTCTATAACGTAATTATAACACATTGCAAAAGTTTTTAGGTAGCTTACTTCGCTTAATTTTAAAAGATACTAGCATTTCAAATCTTGCGCTGTAGAAAGTACATGTCCTACAATGTTTCATGTCACATCACAAGGCAATCGTACAAGATTTTAAAATATCGGTGATAATGATAAAGTTGTGAGAAAAATAAAATACAAAGTGCGTTTATTTCTCAAAAAAATGGATGATTTGAATTTTTTTTTTTCTAAAAATGTCTCTTATCATTTTAGAAAACAAGTCAATTAAAAATATTTTCATGGCCTACAAAAGTATTTAGACATAAATTGTTTTTAATAATGAAAACATTTTTCAAGTGACTAATTATTTCAAGTGATATCGATGATTTTTTTAAAAATATTTTCTAAATAATGTATTTTCCAAGAAATAAATGAAACTTGAAAAACTTTTCACTAGAGGTGAGTACTAGGTTTCATTCAACCTAGGTATTGGATCAAAAGTCCAATTCTCGATTTTTATCAAACCTAAAATCGACCTAGGACAAGTTCGATTCCCATTTCCAAGGTTGAAGGTGTCAGTTCTATTTAGAAACTAATTAAACTAGTATGGACCCAAGTTTAATTGGTTTTAATTATTTTTAAGCCTCTTTTAAAAAAAGGAATTTACTTTTGCACAAATCAAATATGAACCATGATTTTCAACATAAAGAAATAACAACATAACTACTTAACTCATAAATGTTGTTCTAGTAAAATGATACAACTTTTATATCTTTTCATAAGAGCACAGCTTTAAACATAAAATGGGCCAATTCCTGGATGGATTTGCTAACTGACTCCGAATTGGTTGGTTTAGGAATCAGCACTTCCCGAATGGATTAGTTTAATTTTTGGTTTCAATCATTTAAAATCAAGCACGAGACTAGATTCCAATTGGTAGTAGGGAATTTTTTTTTTTTTTTACCTCAGAACTAATACGGGCAAACATCGAAAATTGCGTAATTTGTTTGATCCTAATTTGGGTCATCAACCTATCTAACTTTTTCACTAATTTATTGGAAAGAGTCAGAATTTGTACACTTGATTCAGAGCTGAAAATCGTACGCATAGGAGGAAAGTCTAATAAATGGCGCAGACCCATCAATACCATTCCTAGGTCAAGCAATTTTCACTTTCTAATCTATTTATCGACATGCTACCTCGAAACCGAAATTTAATTTCCCCCAATTTTTCCAATTTTCCAATTGGTTGAGCTCATATCGTCATCCTAGCTGTGAAAATTGGACCGGACCTTTTGTTATATCCACGAAATAATCTTTTTACAAAAAAAGACGAAAACGAAGACCAAATCAGAAAACGACACCTCACGAATCGAAAACGGCGTGCCGTACATGTGTGGGTAGTAGTTGAGAGGATGAGAGCCACGGCCGGCTTCCCTCTGTCTAGCTGGCCGGAGCTGACCCACGTTGTTATCTCCTCCTATAAAAGAGTCGGATTTCCACAGAAGAACCGAGCCTTTCTCCACGCATTTGCTGCTGTAGATTCTTTCCTCGCTGCGTGACGTTGTCTCTCAAGAAAGGGGTGCTCTGAGGTAGCTTCTTCCCGTTTTCTCTCACTTAATTTCTACCCTTTGAGATGACCATCATAGTGGTTGATGCTGGGCGTGGCCTGCAGTGTTGGATTGTGTCTTCTTTGACAAATTTTTGTTTCTTTTGATGTTTTGATCGGATGGGCTTGTTTTCGTTATGGGTTTTGATCGGTTTGGTCCTCAAAGATCTGGTCTTGATTGAGGAGGAAAGACTTCGCTTTTCTGATTGTTGCAAGTACTGCGATTCCGTTGCTACGGAAAAAGCTCAGAGTTGGGATGGTGTCTCTTTGTTTATGGGTATCACCAGTTGACTAGGTTTTGAGTTCCTCTATCGAAGTGAGAGGAGATGAGTTTGCTCAGATATAGCTTAATTTGTCCTGATAGAGCAGCTTTTTGGAACATCAGATCTGAAATTTGCATATTACTGGAACTGGGTCATCGATGGGAGTTCGAAATTTCTTGTGTACTGTCAGTCTGTTGACTTTGCGGCTTCTTTTGAACCCATGTTCCTGCTTTAATTGTTGATTTCATCACAGTTTCTTTATGCTTCGTTTCTTTGTTTTTGTGGGTTAATTGTTTACCTTTTCACCATTTCAGAACGACCATTTGTTTATGTGGTGTTTCTTTCTTTGTTCAAGCTTGCATGATTGCTTAGTCTAGCTTTTTCTGTTTTGTTTCTGTCTAGATCACAAGGAAAGATGGTGAAGGCTGTTGTTGTCCTTAAGAGCAGTGAGGGTGTCTGTGGAACTGTCAACTTCACTCAAGAAGGAGATGGTAATGCAACACTCTGATTATAGAATCTCGCATGTCTTTTTGTGTTCAAGGTTCATCTTTTTTGGTCTTGCGTTGTTCTTTTCAGGCCCAACCACAGTAACTGGAAGTCTGTCTGGCCTTAAGCCTGGACTTCATGGTTTCCATGTCCATGCTCTCGGAGACACCACAAATGGCTGTATGTCAACAGGTATCTTTTGATTACAGTGGTCTTCTTATTAATGAGAAAGCATATAGACTAGTTCTTCATTTACATAAGCCAAATCTTTAGTTTATTGACTTGTTATGATCTTTGAAAATGACATTCACAGGACCACACTTTAATCCTTGTGGCAAAGAGCATGGAGCCCCTGAAGACCAGAACCGTCATGCGGGTGATTTGGGGAATGTGAATGTGGGTGATGATGGTAAGCTTTACACATTCAACTGAACCTCCTTTACTACTAATATAAAAATTACGAATGCTGATGTCAAGATGAATGTTGATGGACATACTTGAAGATGTTGTGACTTTACCCACCTGTTGGAATCTTCATTTTGTCAAGCATTACAGTTTTGCATATGATAGAAGCTGTGATTAACTATGCTTTTCCTTGTGATTCAGGTACTGTTAATTTCACAATCGTTGATAACCAGGTTCTCTACTATCCATCTATCCTTAGCAACTAGCATTATGTGTTGAATTACCATGTTTTAGATTTCTTTGAAACCTAAAGCAGAATTTAATTTGATGACCCTTTCCTTTATGCAGATTCCTCTCAGTGGACCAAGCTCAATTATTGGAAGGGCTGTTGTTGTTCATGGAGATCCTGATGATCTTGGGAAGGGTAATTTCTGAGAATTTAGGCTGTGTTTAGTTCGTAAAAATCTCCACATTTGCTGTTTTCAGTTTGGTTTTTTCTAATTAGTGGTAAGGCATCAGAGAATGAAAATTGAGAATAACTCCTGTAGTTTGAAAGCGGTTTTCTAAACAAAAATAAGAGAAACTGTCTTTAACTAGAGTAAAAAACTGAAGGCAACTTTCTATGCTTTTAGTATTTTCATTCCTAATGAAATCATGCAGGTTTGGAATACCAATGAAGTACAAGCACATAGTTAGCAAGCATCTGAAGAGAATTTCACTTCTGTCAACAAAACATTTTGGAGAAAACAGTAAACGAAAGCTAAAAATGTTCTCTTGTTCCAAATGAAAGCATGCAGGTTTGGAATACCAATAGAATACAAGCATATTGTCACCATCTAAAGAGAATTGCACTTGCACTATCACAACACGTTTCAGACAACACAGAAAATGAAAGCTGAAAATGTTTTCTCATGCCAAACAGGCCCTCAACAATCTTAAATGCTAGCTTCTCCAGCTAAAAGAGTGTTGATTTAATAGGCATCTTCCCTGGTTTACTCCAGTTCTACTAGGGTATTAGTTGTGTTTATCATCATGCTATGGATTTCTTCTTGCTGTGGCAAATAGCTTAAGTGACAGGGAAAATGCATATTCAACTTTGCATCTTTTTTCTATTGATTATATAAATTATTCCCACCTCTCCAGGCGATGCAATTTTTCACGTGAGCCTTCTTTATATTTATAAAAAGTGCAACTTGTTTTTATTTTCTAATACCCAGGTGGGCACGAACTTAGCAAAACAACTGGGAATGCTGGTGGCAGAGTTGCCTGCGGTGAGCATTTTAGCTTTAACTTAATGCAGCGTCATGTTGTTGAGATCCATATCATGTGAAATTTAGTATGCCGCTTTTAGTTGGCGCAAGGTTTAGCAGCTCACTTGGAGGTGGGCAGAGAAATGTCAGCTGATAGATGTCACTTGCCTCTATGTTGATCTTTTACAGCTCTTTTCTTTTCTGTTGCTTGTTTAATTGCTGAGAGAGGTTGGTGCGGTACTGTAGGCATCTGTAGATGAAGTCTATTTGATCTTTTCATGAATTATACATTTCGACATCATCTTCAACATGTTCATCATACGGTGCACGCACAAAGCTTAGACAGCCATGGGATTTTTTTTCCCCTACCACTTCTCATAGTCTCTTCGCTTCTCCCTCTTCATTATGGCAGGGGTTATTGGCCTTCAGGGATGAACTGCATCCTTCAACTACAGTAACTACAGTTGTGCACGCATGTAGTTATGAAGATCTTTGAAAATGTAGAATAAAGGGCAGTCTTGGTATGTCTCCTTTTCTGTCTTGAAAGTGGTTTGTAATTGCTTTCAATTGTTGTGCCTCAAAATGTTCACAGGCTTTTCTATAGCGAAATGTTGAACTTTTGTGAGACTATCTCCATGACAATAGATATATTCAAACACGAAGTTGAGATGGCTCACATGCTAGAAAATTACTTTGTCGTGGATTTTATCAAAGCTCTGCGATCATAAGATGTCTGGAATCGATATCTTATATGGTGATTATGAAATCTTTTCAGCAATCAAAAACGTTTCTGGGCATTTATTCCCTTTTCCTCTTAAAGAAGTGATTACTGAGGTAAATGAGTTGGGCAGGGGGGCTCATCTTGTACTAATGTCGGCAAAAAAAAATAAAAAATAACCAACTCTTGAAATCGATGAGTGGCATGCTCGGTCAGACAAGAATAGAGTTTTGTAGAGTAGAAAGTCATCAGTTAACAGGTTGAGCTTGTCGACTATGAAGAGAATCGACAACATGCGGTGTCAGTCAGTCATCGATGAGAGCCCTTGGGTAGACGAGGCCATAGATAGCAAGTTATCCCAAGTTTTGGCTATGTTGGAACCGTGAAATCTGATGCAATGACCGCATTGGGGATGAATCGGTGCATTCCGTCCTACAGTCTCATTAATACCTTGAGCTCGTTAATACCTCGAGCGATGGCTAGGACAAGGACTCGCACTATGGAAGAATTGGCACATAGCAGGCGTCACCTATAGTCTCGTTAATACCTCAAGCAATGGCTAGGACAAGGACTTGGACTCGTGCGACGGCATACAATACAAGCTCCATCACGAGGATAGGCTTGTAAGCCATCTTGGTTCGGTTGGGTTTGAATATCAGTGTTAGGTTGACTCTTACCTGACTCATTCATATCCATTTTACCTTATCTTGCTGAATGAGTATTGCATTGATTATGCAAAGCTTTACGCATGATTGGCATGACAGACCGTATAACAAAGCAGGGACTTTGAAACATTCAGGACTTAAGATATTGCACTAAGTAAAAAGTTAAACTACCTCCTTTAAAGCTGAGTCATGGGCAATTGTGTCTCTTGTCAATCGGTAGCACGCCCAATACTAATTATCGGCATTTGGGGAATTAACAGTAACACTACCACAAATAGAAGACCGGAGATGGAGACCGACAAAATTTTGGTACAATCCTAGAAATTCGAAAGGGTTGTGAAGTTATGAATAAAGTAGAATACGAGCCAAGAGCTAGATAAATGGCCTAAACATGAAGTTGTGTGCAGCTTGGCTGATGTGAAAAACCGAACTTGTCTAGCGTTTCTAATATACACACAAATCCATGCCTTAATTAGTAAGGGTGCCTAGGGTGCATTCGGTAACATTTCTATTTCAAGTAACAGTCTATTTTAATTTTTTTTTTCCTTAAAATAGTTTATGAGTAAAATAACACGTTTGATAACTACACAAAATTTATATTTTTGAAATAGAAAAAGCATAGGAGTGCCTTTGCCATGGCTCACAGGTTTTATTGTGGTGTATAATTTCTTTGAATTTTTTTAATAATATTTTGAAAATTTTCTTTTCTTTTTTTTCTTCTCTTATTCTTTCTTCTCTAGTCGGTCGCCAGGTGGCGGCGAGTAATGCCAGCGACAAATGGTGATGGCAGATGACGACTAGTAGGCGGCAGGGTACAATGGTTGGGGGAGCGTTGACGGCGAGGCTCTAGTGAATGGATAGAAGAGGAAGAAGAAGAAAAGATAAAAAGAAAAAAAGAAAAAAAGAAAAGATATGAAATAACTTATTCTAGAAATTATTCCTTGGAACAATAAGTTACTTTTTTCTAGAAATAACTGATGGTAGATAACTTATTCTAGAAATTAGTGGCCTGGCAATAGATTTGTAGGCCACTAATCTATTTTGAGGAATAGAAAAATTAACGATGTTAGCAAACGAATTTTTGTTTTTTTCTATTTTGGAAAATAAAAGAACAAAAGAATAAGAAAATTGGAACGTTGCCACGTAGACCTTAAGGGTGTGTTTGTTTATTTCTGTCTCTGTTTCTTGGAATACAAATTTTGTTCTTTTGTTCGGGGAACAAAAAAAAAAAAAAAAAAACAGAAATGCGTTTGTTTATACTTTTGTTAACAGATTTGGAACATAATCAAGAAATAAAAAAAAAAAAAAATTGTTTCTTGTTCTAGGAGCACTTTCAAGAAACACTTTTTTTCTTCTCATTATATTGACCCATTTTACCTTATTTAGCTGAATGAATATTGCATCGATTATGCAAAGACTTTACGCATCGATTGTAATAATTCTTATGTGAACTTTGAAACTAATTGGCACGGCGGATTGCAAAACAAAGCTTGGAACTTGAAACGCTCAGGAAATAAGATATTTGCACCAAGTAATACCTTGGATTACCTCCTTCAAAGCTGAGTTATGGGCAATTTTGTCTCTTGTCAATCCGTGGCATTCTCAATACTAATTTTGGGCATTTGAGCAATTCACGATAACAGTACTACAAATAGGAGAATGGAGATGGAGACCGACATAATTTTGCCATGTGACGCATCATTCACTATGGCAATCGCATCATTCACTATGACAATTACCTTTATCGAGAACTAATGGCAAGTGATCTTGCCAGCTGTACAATTTAGAAACCTCATTATCATGCAATGACCCGACAAAGAAACATTAGGGGCGCGTTTGGTAACGTTTTTGTTCAAAAATTATTTCAGAGAATAGAAATAGAAAGAAGTGTTTTTGTTCAGGGGAACAATTTTTGATGAGAAAAGATGCATTTGGTAAACTTGTTCCGAGAATAAAAAATGAATAGAAACACGTTTGGTAAATTTATATTCTTTTTTTGTTTCTTTTAATTTTTAAATATTTTAATTTTATTTTATTTTTCCTTTTTTATTTTTATTTTTTCTTTCGGCCGGTCGCCGGCCTCCGGCAATCGGCTGATGGGGCCAACAACCTCGCCCAGCCACGGCGAGGCTCACTGGCGCGGGTGAGGCTCGGCCTTGCCGGGGGCCGGCGACCCTCCGGCGAGGTCACCGACCCTCGACGGCGTCATCGGCCCTTGATGGCCGGTCGCCCGCCATGGTCGAGGCCGGCGACTGGCCAAAGAAAAGAAGAAGAAAATAAGAAGAAAAGAGAAGAGAGAGAAGTGTTTCTTCAAAAGTGTTTTTGGACAAGAAACAATTTTTTTTTGTTTATCATTTCTGTTCTTTTTTGTGTTAGGGAACAAAAATCAGATTTTGAACAAAAATGCAAACAAACGCGTTTTTATTCTTTTTTTGTTACCAAGAACAAAAAAATAAAATTTCTGTTCATAAACAATAAAAAAAAAGAACATTTCCATGCAGCCTATTGCCATTTCTATTCTTGATTTGCCAAATCAAAATACTCATGTCCTGTATATATAGGCTCATTCTCTTCATTCTGTCACAAAGACATCAAAGTAATACAGCTCAAAAAGGATGAGCTGCATCCATCCAAGAGAAATGGCAAGAGCTTCTCTCTCTTTGGCCTTCTTAGTGACCCTTGTGCTCGTATCAACATGTAAGCTTTCCCATGAAACGTGCCTCTTCTTGTTTATATAGTTTTTCGATCACGATATGGAAATAGTTTTCACGCTGAACTTTGTATACACAGGTTTGATGCTTGAGACAGGAGCAAGAGATTTGACAGTGAGACCGTCAAGCCAATGCTTTACTTCAGAAGATTGCTTTAAATATTGCGACGGACGCCGCAATAGCACGTGTGACGACGGCCAATGCATCTGTGGTCGTGTGGCGGATTGAGGGCTAAAGCATGGATGAAACTGCCTTAGAGAACAAGAAGCAAAATGCTTGCTGGATTTACACGTTTTGTTTGGTTACTATTTGCTTCAATAAAGGTGGCATTGTGAGCGCTTAATAATATCTTGAACAACAATCAAATTCGCTTCCTATTGTGTCTTCTTTTGGTGAATTGCGTCCTACTATTTGTGCACTGATTTAAGCCCCACTTTCGGGATAAACGAGAATGCTCTCAAACCCTTTTCAAATCCCAAATCAAAACTTAGTGCACATGGGTCGAATCTTGTCAACGGACTATACCTAATTACCAGGCTAATCTTAATGTTATTAATTCAAATATATGACTTTGCATCATGACAAAAACTAGCCGGTGATGATTGGCCTGTCACATCAACAATTTCCAATGAAAACTGACTAGTAGGATTACATTGAAATTTTGCATAGAGATTTAGACTTGAATTGACAAAATTTAAATGTTTATGATTGGTTTGGTATCTATACAATAGTTTAGGACTAAATGGGTGATTTTCCCTACGCAAAACCACTTTTGAAGTACTTTCAATAGCCAAAAGTGTTGGTTGTTTCCTAATTTAATTCTATACGCTTGTAACTATGAACATGACTATGATCAAGACAAACCGCTTATTCTAGACATTTGACCGGGTGGCAAGGGAAACGGTGCTCGGACCAGGTCAAATGCCAGTAAAATCATTGGATATGAGCCGTGAACATTGTGACATTATGGAAATCCTATATCAATTAATAACATTAGAAGAGGGACACCTCAAGTGCCAAAACTTGGTACTGGAGGATATATAAGTACCAAAACTTCCAAAGTGTACATTTAAGTGTCACTTCTTTGGAAAATTGGACACTTGAGTGCTAATTCCAGTGAGGCCTACCGGAAATCTGACGTAACATTATTTTATTAATATAATCGATCTATGAGGCTGTCGGCAATCTGATGTGGCTCGCTGAAAATCAGATGTGGCTCGCTGAAAATCAGATGTGGGTCACCATTGGCATTTAAGTGTTTATTTATTCTTCGATTTTGGAACTTAAGTGTACCTTTTGGAAGTTTTGGCACTTATATGTCTATCCATGCCAAGTTTTGACACTTGAGGTGTCCGCACCTCTAATATGATGCAATATATCAATTTGTAAATGTTAATAGAGGAAATTTCAATTGGATTATTAATTTTGTAGTGCATGGGAAATCCAATAGGTATTTTGGTTTCTCTCTCCATTGAGATGTCGAGTTTCTTTGACGGGGATCAAATAAACCAAAAAAGAAAAAAAAAAATCAGGAACTATTGAATTAAAATCGATGAAAGTCTCCATTCAATCAGTGAAGTAATTATTTTTTTTGGGGGGTCGAACAGTGAAATAGGGTTTAGCTTGTGAACATTAATTTCATGTTGGTAAATAAGTTAATAAATAAATAAAATTTATAAATTCATCTCGACAAGCCCATTTGAAAGACTGACTTCAACCCCGTTGAAGAGAACTCATCATGTTCAACTCTTCGTCTTTCCAAGAGAGAGAGAGAGAGAGAGAATATGGAGAGAGGCTTCAGAGAGCTGTATATAGAGCCTCTTAACCGAAATGGTGTCTTGTTATTGCAATCGTTTCTATGCCGATAAGCCCGAGCTCGCTGCTCGTGGGATTGAGGCCATTGGCCATCAGGTCGTCATCGGCTCTCCGGAAGGTAGACTTTGATCGGTTTCTCTTTTCCCCGACTAATGATTCGATTATTGCGTCGAATTTGATTTCGATCCTCATTTTTTAATCCTATTTGTTCTTCGTAACTCTCATAACAGTGAATACTATGAAATGCTCGGGTTTTTTTTTTTTGGTCAGAAACAGCGGTATTATAGATTAAGAGGTAAAGATACAACCGCTAGTTACAGCTTCAGCATACAAAAGACGTAAAAGCTGAGAAGGGGAAAAGCGGGCCAATTGTTGGGAAGCAAAGAAAGCCCATGGGACTTAGCAACCCAATCAGCTATGAAGTTTGCAGCCCGTCGACAAGTGCCGAATGTGAAGAAAAGGAAAAGAGGGCAAAAGTGCCCTAGCTTCGCGATCAAAGAACGATGCTGCCATGGACACAAAAGGGGTTGAGCATAGCATCCACCAACACCGAGCAATCCGATTCCAGCCGAATCGATGTTTATCCAGTCCTTTCGCAGCAGAAAATTTAAGGTATGCACCAGCGCCTGAATTTCTGTTTGAAGAGCGAGAGGAGGCGGTAATCGTTGCTGTAAAACCGATAATAAGGCGTCCTGCAGAGTCTCGGCAAACACATGCGATCGCACCTTCTTGAGGGGAGGTAGGGTAGGCGCCATCAATGTTGATCTTAAGAACACCTGGATCTGGGGGATGCCACCGGTGATCAGAATCGGGAAGGACCCGTCTGCGATACGTAGTCAACTGCTGACAGATAGGAGATGAGCGAGCGTCGGCCAAAGCTACCTGCACCACCTGTTCAACTGATAAACTTCTTTGACGGAAGATAAAGTCATTCCTATTCTTCCATAGATGCCAAAGAATAGAAGCCACCATCTCCAAACCAGGTACGTCATAGCTATTCTCCAGTAGGTCTACAAGACATTTGTCAATTCGAGAAGCTGTAGCCATTATTGTTGCAAGGTTTACCTGTGGATGAGACCAAATAGACTTGGTGGTAGGACATGAAAGGAAAATGTGTTCTGCTGTTTCGGGTAGTTGAGTTGTGCACATAGTACAGATGGGGTCAGGGATGATATGCCGGTGGAACAAATTTTCTTTTGTAGGCAGGGCATGTTGACATAGAGACCACATGAAAATGCGAACTTTCGGGGGGCTTTTTAAATGCCAAATAGATGACCATAGCTTCCTAGGTGGGTGGTAGGAAGAGGAGGGCAGCTCAGAGATAGCACTGGATGTATGATCTTTGATGTAATTGTAGGCACTCTTAACCGTATACTTACCATTTAGCTGGCCTTTCCATATAAGCAAATCAGAAAGATAGGAAGGTCTAATTGGCAAAGACAGAATTTCACTTACTAGCGAGGATCAAAACTTTGTCGAAGGAGGGATTCATTCCATGCAGCCTGAGTTGGTAGGATAAAATCAGCTACCTTTGTCGCTTCTCCTCTAGGTGCAGGGCCTCCTATAACACCACTAGATAGCCATTTATCCTCTCTAATATTAATCTTCTGACCATTACCAACAGACCATTGAACATTATCTGAGATAGAATCTCTCCCAATTAAAAGACTCCTCCATCCCCAAGAAGATCTTACTCCTTTTTCAGCCCTCATGAACTCCGATGTATGAAAATATAAGCCTTTAAAAAGACGACCCCATAAAGTAAGCGGTTCATGTATTAGTCTCCAAGCCTGTTTGCCTAAGAGAGCATGATTAAACGCCACAAGATCTCGGAAACCCATACCACCATTGTCTTTTCTAGTTTTAAGAATATCCCAATTTTTCCAATGAACCCCCGATGTTCGCCCACTCTGTTTCCACCAAAATCTTGCAACTTGCTGCTCAATGGTCTTGCAGATAGATAGCGGAATCTTAAATATGGACATGGCGTATTGTGGTATTGCTTGGATAACCGATTTAAGCAAGATTTCCTTTCCTCCCTTTGAGAGTAGTTTTTCTGTCCAACTCTGCAGCTTCGATTCAACTTTTCCCAATAGCCATGAGAACATTTCCCTCTTAGATCTACCCCAATCAGATGGAAGACCAAGGTATTTACCAGATTTGTCCAATATTGGCACACGGAGTTCACTAGCCAGATTTACCTTAAGACTGTATGGACAAGATTTGTTAAAGAAAATTCCTGATTTGTTTCTGTTAACTTCCTGACCTGTGGCTCTACAATATTGGTGAATAATATTGGCTAAGTTCTGACATTCCACTAAAGTACCATCGAGGAAAAAAATAGCATCATCAGCAAATAAAAGATGAGACAATTTAGGACACCACCTGTTTAGCTTGATCCCTTGAAGAGAACCCATCTCCATTGCATTTGAAATGAGAGTGGATAAGACATTGGCAACCAGAATAAAGAGATATGGCGAGAGGGGATCGCCTTGTCTCAAGCCTCTAGATGGGAAGAAATAGGGAAGAGGATCACCATTAAATTTCACACTGAGAGAGACTGTAGTAACACATTGCATTACCCAGCCAACCCATTTTGCATGAAAACCAATATGAATAAGGTAGTCTTGTAGGAAGTCCCATTCAACCCTATCATATGCCTTAAGCATATCCAATTTTAAGATAGCTTGAAACCGTTTCTTCCTCCTGCGAATCTTAAGTTGATGTAGAATTTCCTGAACAATAAGCACATTGTCCTGGATTTGACGTCCACTAATAAAGGCACATTGTTCTTGTGCAATCACATTAGGGAGACAGGGCTTTAATCTATTGGCTAAAACCTTTGAAATGATTTTATATATGAAGTTACAAAGGCTAATAGGTCTATACTGTTCTAGCCTTTCTGGATTTGGAATTTTGGGAATTAAAGATAGGGGGGTTCGGTTAAATTCAGGCCTCAAAACTCCAGTAGTAAAAAATTCTTGAACCGAAAGGAAGATATCATCCTTTAAGATCTCCCAATGGGAATGAAAAAACTGACCATTTAAACCGTCGGGTCCAGGAGCCTTGGAAGGTCCCATTTGAAAGACAGCAAGTTGAACTTCCTCTCGAGTGAGTTCCTTTGTTAATTTTCCATTCATTTCCTCCGTGATTATAGTTGGACATTGAGCAAGAACAGGCCAATAATCTCGATTGCCCACCGACTGATACAAACGTTGGAAGAAACTAGAAGTGATGTCCTTCAAAATGTTAGGATCACGAACTCACTGATGATGCTCGTTTTGCAGCATACTAATGCGATTTTTCTGTCTTCGATTCACCGTCATTGCATGGAAATACTTAGTGTTCTTATCTCCCCATCTTAGCCAATTTATCCTAGATCTCATAGACCAATATTGTTCCTCCTGTTGCCATAATCTCTGAATTTGCTCTTTAATCTGAGAAACCTCCTCTTGGTGGGACTGATCATATGACTTGTTGAGCAGGTATTGAAGCTGATCCTTGAGGGAAATGATGTGTTGATAGCCATGGGAAAATTTAGATCTACTCCAACGAGAGAGGGCCATTGAAACAGCCTTTAATTTCTGAGGTAAGTGCTTACCTTTTATTTGGGATTCCCGCCATGAGGCAGCAACAGTAGTACTACACTCCGGATCTTGCAACCAAAACGATTCAAAATAAAAAGTCTTTCTGCGTTTGACAGGATCTGCTGCAGTAGTTAGAAGAATAGGGCAATGATCGGACCCAAGCGGAGGCAGAGCAAAGGCTTCAGCAGCAGGAAAGGTAAGACGCCATTCCATGGTACAAAACACCCTATCCAATTTTTCCTTTACACAGTCATTTGTAGACCGATTGTTAGTCCAAGTAAAGGAGCAACCTTTAGTGGGAACCTCCATCAAAGAACAGTCATTAACCATCTGACAAAATGTTTGCATACGTTTTTTATCAGCTGGTCGCTTACTTGATTTCTCCCAGGGGTAGAGGATGTCGTTGAAGTCACCGATACACAGCCATGGGAGCATATTAGATCTGCTGATCTGTCGTAATTCATCCCAAAAGTGTTGTCTGAGATGGAAAACAGCTGGTGCATATAAACAGGTAAGGTGCATAATAACTCCATTCGATTTATCAGTACACAACATATGTAATAAAGAAGAAGTCTGCCATTCAATTGTTAAATCAACCCCGGTGTTCCAAAAAATGGCTAAACCGCCAGCAAAACCAGTAGGATTAACTATCATACTCATTGAGAAACGTGTCCTTGTCTGGATACGTTGAAGAAACGAATCCTGATTTTTTGTTTCCATTAAAAAAAGAACATCTGGTTGTTCCTGGGCCACCATTGCCCTCAAGGCACGAACTGTCAGGGGATTGCCCAACCCCTGACAGTTCCAACTAATAATCTTCATTTGTAACTTGGTGGCTGTTTAGGGCCAGCCACCAATGCCCAGCAGGCAGGTTCATCAGCAATAAAGATCGGAGTCTCCTGCAGATGGGAGTCATCAAGAGCCTCAGGTATGTGTAAAGACTTGTCGGAATTTCCAAAACGCTTTGCTTTTTTCATTGGACCCGCTTTAGGGAGTAAGTGAGAGTGCTTCAACTTCTTCAAGCGAGATGGACCTGTTTCAGCTTGCTTTAACCTGGCGGGTAATTTTCCTGTAATAGGATTCTCAGCAACTGGTGCAAGAGGCTTCCATTGGAGCGGAGCAGCCGCAGTAATAATTTGGCCTTCATTGGGTATGTGCAACTCCTCCGTTGAAGTATTAATATGTGGTTGAGTAACAGGAATAAAACCCGTTGGCGAGTGTGGAGTTTCAGGGATGACTTCCTCAACCTCATTAGTAGACAACTTGGTTCCATAAAAGGTATTCCAAAAAGGACTATGTTGATTAACCTTTGCACGCAACCAATTTCCATAATAAAGATTGTCCTTGTTATCAGCTTTTTCAATGTCAAAGGGGTAAGTCGTACA
This sequence comes from Eucalyptus lansdowneana, assembly GCA_017140395.1. Classification (NCBI taxonomy): domain Eukaryota; kingdom Viridiplantae; phylum Streptophyta; class Magnoliopsida; order Myrtales; family Myrtaceae; genus Eucalyptus; species Eucalyptus lansdowneana. The sequence continues at coordinate 31,630,879 of CM029484.1, read as the reverse complement.
ATGTGTAGCATAATGACCAATAACCCCGCAAGAGTAACAGTAGTGAGATAATCGCTCATAGCGAAAGTCTAACCAAATTGTCTTTCCATCCAATTGAATGAGCTGACCCGGGATGAGAGGTTGCTGTAAATCTAATTCTACTCTGACTTTTCCAGCTTTGAGGGGGAGAGCATCATTCTGTTCAAACTTCACTATCAGCACCCGACAAACACGACGAACTACTTTACGAAGCATGCTGTCTGTAAACCACTCGAGAGGGAGCCCAATAACATGCATCCAGAACTCGCACTTAGAGAAGTCATAGCAGTGTAAAGGGGTATTAGGAAGCCAAGGCTTTAAAATAACTTGATGATTGGAAAATCGCCAAGGGCCACCATCCAGAATCCGTTGCTTATCTGCTTCTGATTTAAATTTAATCACATACAGACCTTCTTCACTCTGATGTATGGCTACATTGTCTGTGCGCCAAGCTAATTTCATAGTATTCTGGAATGCTTGTGAATTAATGGTCTGTGTAGTTAGAATCTTACCCACCAGAGTTAATTTGCACTCCTCCACTTTGTCCTGTGGTGCAGCTACATCACAAACTTCGATTGTTTGCTTGGACCATAGTCGTCCCATTCGGTTATAGAGAGCAGCAAGACGAGCGTCAGTTCCATGTACAGGACTGGCTGTCCTGGACGAACCCTCAGCTGGAGGATCCATAAATCCAGCGACTCCAGTGAGACACAGTTACGAGGGAAAGTCAATTTTAGGAGATGAAGGCCATAGCGTCAGGAACATAATCACGGGAGTTGTAAAACGGCGAAAGTTCAACAGAAAAGCGACATGCAGAAGGTTGATGAAACGGGATTGTTGCAAATGAGATGGAATTGACAAATAGAAGAAAGAAAAAGTTCAGATGAGACCCATTATCGAGCGGCAAAGAAGATCAGTAATTTGGGATTGAAGACAGGACATCCTTTGTTGGAGGAAAAAAAAAAGATGGGTAGAGGAAAATTAGCCAATCCATGGGCGAAGTCAAGGTAGAAGATGAGATGATATCTGGAAGAAGGTAGAGATGAGAAGAAGATGAAAGTTCGAAAAACACCAGGAGAAGACTACCAGTGGGGGTTTATTATTAGCTATGGTTGTCTCGATTGCTTTTATTCATTGATCTGCCAGGTGTGCTCATTCGCGTTTCCTTCTGGTTCTGTTTGGCTGTTTACTCAAGTGAGATTGTTGGTGAGGTCGAGTGCCTAAAATAATATATTCTGGATAGCAGTGAATTGTTTTATATATCGTGATTCTGCAATTTTAGGCCTTAGATTTGGGCACTTTAGCGAGGATTGAGTGTTCTCACCGATAGATTAAATAGAATGGAAAAAAGGAGGTGTTTCTTGAGATGGTATATTTTATTTTATTTTATTTTTTGGCGGGGAAATGACATATATAATTTACGAACTTTGTCCAATATGCAATATCATCCAAGAACATTTAATTTGTTCAATATGGTACATGAATTTTAATCCAATGTCCAATGTTGTTCTTAATCTTTTTAATTTATTTAATCTTGTTCTTGAACTTTGGTCCAATGTTCAACGTTATCTCTAAACTTCTAAACCTTTTCATATAGCCCATTGCACATTTATAATGGTTTAGAGACCAAATTGCATAATTTTAATTCTAAGGATAACATTGCACATTAGATTAAAATTCAAGAACCATATTACACATTGAACCAAAGTTCATGAACTATTTGAACATTAGACCTTGCCTTTTTTTTTCTTTTTCATTTTTAATTAAGATTTTATTAAAAAATTTAGATTTAGAGTAAAATGACATCGTTTTAGTCTTATATTCAGTCGATGCCATGTATAAGAGAAGAAATATTTAAAAAAACCATGCAAGAGAGAAAATAATAAAAAACTACATTGGCATTTTCCGTTTATCTAATTGGACGAAGAAAAACATAGATAAAATTAACAAAAGAACTTGATTATACTAATTTGACAAGTTTGATTTGATTACGCTTTTTGTAAGTTGTAGGATTCAATTGCATTTTTATGACGAGTTTCTAGTGCACTTATCCATATATACTTATTCGCTAGATTTTCGATGTTTTTATCTCAATCATTCTACCTATTGAAAGCTAACGAGCTTTCTAAAGAACTTTCCGATAATCATTTTTCCAAAACAGTACTAGACAAATTGTAATTTTTCCATTTCAGTCAATCCAATCAAATTTAGTCAACTAATGCTAACATGGATATTAGCCAACACCGACACATTCGGCCGATGCTAATGTATCATTTTAAACTTTTTTTTCAATATTTTAAATATATGTTTTATTTTTTTCAATTTTTTTCTCTCTCTCTCTCATTCTTCCCCTGGCTGCTCGTCGGACCTCGACGATTAGCTAGAGGCTTTGCTTGGTGAGGTCGTCTCATCGGCCAATGGTGAGGCTTGTTCCCGCCGATCATTGGTGAGGGCAAGCCTCACCCATCGACAACGTTGCTCGTCCTCGTTATGTCTGGTGAAGCCGACTCTCTCTCTCTCTCTCTCTCTCTCTCTCTCTCATTCTTCCCCTAGTCGGTTGTTGGACCTCGATGATCAGCTAGAGGCTTTGCTTGGTGAGGTCGTCTCATCGGCCAATGGCGACGCTTGTTCCCGCCGATCATCGGTGAGGGCAAGCCTCACCCATTGACAACATTGCTCGTCCTCGCTATGGCTGGTGAAGTTGAGTTTGTCTTATGACAGCAAGGCCTCACCCAATTAGGACGGCAAGACCTCACCCAATGAGGGCGAGGCTGCCCTTGCCATGGATCTGGCAAGGGCCTTACTCTACGACATCGAGGGTCTTGCTAAATTTATGGCCAATGGCGAAGTCGCAGTCGCTAGGCAAGGGCCTTGCTAGATACACAACGAGGTCAAGCCTTGCCTAGCCATGGCAAGGCCTAGCAATGTTGTCGTTGGGCAAGGCTTGCCCTCGCCATGGCTAGGTGAGGTCGAGCCTCGCTAGATCTAGTGAAGCCTCATCTAGCGACGGGATCTTGCCATCATTCTAGCAAGGCTCGCCCTTGTTGGCCAATGCCTCTAGCTAGTCATCGAGGTCTAGTGATCGGCTAGGTTTTTTATTTTTTATTTTTTTTTATCTCGCTCTCTCTCCCTCTCCCTCCTTCTTCCCCTAGCCAATTATCGGACCTCGGTGATTAGCTAGAGGCTTTGCCCAGTGAGGTCGCCTTGTCGACCAATGGCGAGGCTTGCTCTTGCCAATCATTAGTGAGGGCAAGCCTCACCCAACGACAGCATTGCTCGCCTTCGCTATGGCTGGTGAAGTTGAATTCGTTTTATGACAGCAAGGCCTCCCCCAACTAGGGCGAGGCTGCCCTCGTCATGGATCTAGCAAAGGCCTTACCTTGTGAAGTGAGGCTCTCGCCAAATTTATGGCCAATGGCGAAGTCGCAGTCGTCAGGCAAGGGCCTTTCTAGATACACAATGAGGTCAAGCCTTGCCTAGCCATGGAAAGACCTAGCAATGTTGTTGTTGGGCAAGGCTCACCCTCGCGATGGCTAGGTGAGGTCGAGCCTCGCTAGATCTAGCGAGGCCTCGTCTAGTGATGGGATCTCGCCATCAATCTGGCGAGGCTCACCCTCATTGACCAATGCCTCTAGCTAGTAATTGTGGTCCGTCAATCAGCTATGTTTTATTTGTTTTTTCTTTTATCTCTCTCTCTCTCTCTCTCTCTCTCTCCTTCTTCCGCTAGCCGGTCATCGGACCTTGGTAATCAGCTAGAGGCTTTGCCCGATGAGCCTCGTTGGTCAATGGCGAGACTTGCTCTTGCTGATCATTGGTGAGGGCAAGCGTCACCTAGTGACAACATTCCTCGTCCTCGCTATGGCTAGTGAAGCCGAGTTTGTCCTATGATGGCAAGACCTCACGCAACCAAGGCAAGGCTGCCCTCACCGTGGATCTGGCAAGGGCCTTACCCTACGAATACAAGGCTCTCGCTAGATTTATGGCCAATGCTGAAGTCGTACTAGCTAGGCAAGGGCCTTGCTAGTTACACAACAAGGTCGAGCCTTGCCTAGCCATGGCAAGGCCTAGCAAAGTTGTCGTTGGGCGAGGATCGCCCTCACCATGGCTAAGTGAGGTCCAACCTCCCTAGATCTAGTGAGGCCTCATCTAGTGATGGGATCTCGCCATCAATTTGGTTAGGCTTCCCCTCGTCGGCCAATGCCTTTAGCTGGTCATTGAGGTTTAGCAATTGGCTAAGGGGGGGGAGGGGTAGAGAGAAATTTAAAAAAAAATTAAAAAAAATAGAAAAATAGAAAAAATTTAAAAAATGACACTTGGCATTGGCCGGCATCCATGTTAGCGCCGACCAGCTAAATTTGGCAAGATGGATTGAATTGACATAATTGCAAAATGTTTACGATGAATTGACACAATTATAAAAATGTTTAGAATTGAACTAGCAAAAAAAAAAAAAAAAATCTAAGATTGAATTGGAAAAATTGTAATAAGGGTATATGTTTGTTTCATCCATATAGTCAACCTAGTCATATCTATAATATTTAGGTTTCTAAGTTTATGATTTTCGATGCACTTATTTCAATATATCTATTCGCCAGATTTTCAAAGTTTTTATCTCAACCATGCTATCTATTGATAGCTAGTGAGCTTTCCTGAAAAAATTGCTAATGACGTCATTATTGGGGTATATGTTGGTTTCGTCCATATAGTCAACCCGATCATATCTATAATAGTTTGGTTTCTTAGAAATAAGGGTTAATATCATGAAAAACCCCAAATTGGTATATTCATGATAAGTTTATTCCAAACTAATTTTTTGACCACCAAAAAACCTTAAACTAGTAATCATGTGACAAATTTACATTTCGTTAGTTTCCATTAATCTTACCATAAAAATGCTAAGTTGGATGATACGTGACAATTGATGGGTGTACTGGTTGTGATTTTATCGTTTGTTTGTTACATGTGTATCGAGTTGTGGTTTTTCGTGATATTAATCAAATTTAATAGACACTAAGTTAGGGTAAAATTATCACAAATGTACCAATTTGGGGTTTTTGATAGTTAAAAATTAGTTAATGGTATATTTGTTATAGATATACCAATTTAGGGTTTTTGGTGGTTAAAAAATTTGTTTACGATAATTTTGTCACGGTTTGGAATTTTTTGTGGTATTAACCGTAGAAATTATATAGCTAACTAGATTACTTGTCATTACTTCTCGAGAAAGGTGATTGTTGTGGTTCATGATTTGCATGGCAATCCATTAATGATAGATACCTAGGATTTTAACAAGATTATGTCAAGGGTGCGTTTGGTAATTATTCTATTCCTGAGAAAAATTTCTGATAAAAAATGATTTTATTTTATTATGTTCCCAAAAACAAATTCTAAGCATTTGAAGAAATTTGGTAATTGCTCAAAATTTTTATTTGTAGGATAGAATTGCATTTGGCACTATCCTCAAAATTTCTAATCCAAACCATTATTTTCTAATTTTTTAATAATTTAATTACTTTCTTTTTTCTTTTTTCTATATCTTTTCCTTAGTCCGGTCACTAGTGCCGGCCTTGGGATAACCGGCAATCGGCCAGACGAGGGTTGACAACCTCGCCGAAGGGTCGTTAGCCCCTGGTGAGGCTCAGCTGAGCTCTCTTAGTCGTCGATAGGGCACAAACTTGTTGGGCCACCGCAGGGTCGGCCTTGCCTTGGTGGCCCTGTGAGGTCAAGCCTCACTAGCGACTGGGCGAGGCTCGTCGGTGGCGACGATGGACTGCGGTGACAATGGCCAATGGCGGCAGTGGTGGAAGGAGAAGAGAAAAGGAAGTAAAACAAGAAGGAAAGAGGAAGAGAAAATAAAAGAAAAGAATTTATGTTGGCTTGATTCTGGGATTGTTTCCGGAAACAAAGAAACATTTTTTTTTTTTTAAATTCTCGATTCTACTTGCAAATCTATTACCAGGAACAAAAAAAAAAAAATTTCCAAATGGATTTATGTTGCAAATTTACTTCCGATAACAAAAGAACAGAATCTAACATTATTTGGCCAGTTGCCAAACGCGCTCTAAGTCTCCCATTACCTATGATCTCATCATTCGCAGTCATGTTGATTGATTAGTCCCATGTCAATCATTACCGTCCATTAATGAAAGAAATCCACTTATTAACATGCCATTTTCATTCTTGATTTGCTAAATCAAAATAATCAATGTCATGTAGATATAAATTCCCTCTCTGCAGTCTGTCATAAAGAAATCAAAGTAATATAGTTAGAAAGAATCAGCTGCATCCATACAAAAGAAATGGAAAGAGCTTCTCTCTCTTTGCCTTTTTTGGTGACCCTTGTGCTCTTATCATCATGTAAGCCTATCTCATGAAACGTGCCTCTTCTTGTTTTTATAGTTTTTCAATCACGATAAGGAAATAGTTTCATGCTGAACTTTGTATACACATAGGTTTGATGCTTGAGACAGGAGCAAGAGATTTGACAGAGATAAATTCAAGCCAATGCTTTACTTCAGAAGATTGCCTTAAATATTGCAACAATTGCCTCGGAAGCAAGTGTGAAGACGGCCGATGCATCTGTGGTTGCGTGCCGATTGGGGGCTAAAGAATGGATGAAACTGCCTTAGAGAATAAGAAGCAAAATGCTTGCTGGATTTACATGTTTTGTTTGGTTAGTATTTGCTTCAATAAAGGTGGCATTGTGAGAGCTTAATAATATCTTGGACAACAATCAAATTCGCTTCTTATTGTGTCTTCTTTTGGTGAATCGAGTCCTATTAATTGTGCACTGAACTAAGCCCCAATTTCGGGATAAACAAGAATGCTCTCAAACCCTTTTCAAATCACAAATCAGAACTTAATGCACATGGATCGAATCTTGTCAGTGGACTATACCTAGTTATCAGGCTAAAACGGCCCCGCAAGCCCGTGGCTTGGCTGGAATTCTGCTCCAGCGTTGCTGGTCACGGCTCAGAGAGGCTAGCCCCGGCTCATTTGAGCTAGGCTGAGCGGACCTTGGCGCGGCTGATCGGAGGTGGACGCGGAATGGGCTGCTCGGCTCGTGGACTGCTGCAGGTGTGAAGAATCGATGGGGAAGACCAAAATAAATGGAGCTGCAGCGTTCGGTGGAGAGCTGCACGGAGAGAGGAGGACACACGGAGCTGCTTCGGTCAACAACAGGAAGTCCGCAAGTTGTAGCTGGCGTGGAGAGATGGGGCAGAAGGGCTGTCGGTGGGGATTAGAAAGCAAAAGCAGAAGTTCCAGGGGTCGAGGACAGCTGGTAGCTTCGCTCGAGAGAGAGAGAGAGACAGACAGCGACGGAAGGGGAAAGGATAAGGGTGAAAGTAAAGATAGAGAAGAAAACCAGGGAAAAAGTTGGGAGGGATTTGTCGGTTGTTGTGGGTGGGGGGGGGGTGACGTGAGAAAGAGGAAGGGGGAGACGTGCGGCCGAAGGGTGAGGGGAAATTCCTATAACCAAAATTCTTGATCTCACTTGCTTTTATTTAATTTTAATTTGGTTTGTAAAAATCTCCATACTAAAAATACTTTTGATCCTCACTGCTTTCTTGCACAAAATTTCTCCCAAACAACGAGTCTTGGGCAACAAAAACGGCCAATTCTCTCAATTCCGAATTTTAATTCATTTTTCTTGAAATCCAATTTTTTGAATAAACCTCTCTAATTGAGGTCTAATTTTGTTGAAGAAAAAGCCCACACACATTCCTTTCACCAAATAATTCACACCAGAGGTCAAAGATCCATTCGATTTGGCAAATCTGAATTTCCATTTGTTTTCCGAAACGTCCAAATCGACTTTTTGTAAAAATCTTGAACTCGCTAAAAATTCCTCGAAAGTTGAGTTGATGTTACTAAAATGACTTGTGACATGACAGAACTTTTAACTTTTGAAATCGGGTTTAAATTTGCGGTTAATTTCAATCTGATGCGATTTTAGCGTGACCTAACCTACCGGGTAACTTTTAAGAATTTTCAGTGCAATTAACCCGTGGTCGATTTTAGCCACACGTACCTCTTCGATACATTGGCGACTCTCGGTTGTTATAAAAATTTCAAGATTTCAAATACTGACGCAGGGCGCTAAAATGACAGAAAAATCAGTTTAGTGATGATCAACGAGAATTTTGCAAATTAGTGGAATCACTCGCGTTTAGCCACACATCTCAATCGAATCGACTTATCTCGATCTCTCTTTCGATTTTCGATTGTGCCGTAATGACCCTTGCAAACTAGCTTGATCAAATAGTCGATTCCTGGTCAAATTCTCAAGTCTATTGCGTTAAAATTCCTTAACGGCTTCACTTGATAGGCTAGTTATCTCGTAAGTAGTCATCTTAGAGAAAAGCGCTATGGTTGCGTCGATGAAAAGCCCAACTTATTCAATCGAAATCAGAATTGCATTTTCAGGATGTCACAACTCTTCCATTCTTATAAAAATTTCATTATCGAAATTTAAACATTTACCAATCCTTAAACAAAAAGGTGGGGATATCGTCGTCTCATCGAGTCTCACTTTCCCACGTTGCTTCTTCAGTCCGGTGGTGTGGTCAAACCACTTTGAACAAGGGGACCATCTTGGTATACAAAATCTGCTCTTTCTGATCTGCAATTTGAACCAGGCTTTCCATGTACGATACTCTATCGTTCACGTCTAATTCTTCAAGATTTAGCATGTAGTTCGGGTCAGGCTCATACGTCCTCAACCTCGACACGTGAAATATGTCATACACTTGCGCCTATCTTAGTGGTAACACAAGACGATACGTTAGAATCCCGATTCTTTCCGGAAACTCAAAGGACCTACGTACCTCAGTTTTAGTCTTCCCTCCTTGCTAAAGCGCAAGGTATCCTTCATTGGTGACACCTTTAGAAAGATGTAATCACCAATTTGGAACTCTAAGAACCTTCGATGCTCAATGATACAACATTTCTAGCGGCTCTTAGCGGTCTTGAATTTGTCTCTCGATCATGACAATTGCAATCACTCGATTTGTTGAATTGACTTTGAGCTACGATCTTTCATTCTCTGACCTCATCTCAACAAGCCGAAGTTTTGTGCACTTTGCTCTGCACTGCTTCAAAAGGAACCATCTGACTGATCTGTTGAAACTGGGAACCTCGGGTCTAAATTTGATATAGATTCGTCATTGGCACTCCATGCAGATGAACTATCTGACACACGTACGCTTCTGCATGCCTATTCAAATCGAGGTCTTTTCATACTGTGGTGAAGTGAGTCGACTTCGTCAGTCTATCTACCCTTATCCAAATGAAACCGTTATTGCTTTGGCTCCTCCATAAGCCCGTCACAAGGTCCATTGTGACATGTTCTCATTTCCATTTGGGAATCTTGAGAGGTTACAAGAGTCTTCTCAACTTACAAAGCTATGCCTTCACTCGCTAACACGTCGGACACTCAGCGACATGATTGGTGATGTTCGTTTTCATATCGGACCACCAATAGTGTTGACACAGATTCTGATAAACATTTGTATTGCCATGATGAATATTGTAACTGCTACGATGAGCTTTTGACACGATATGGTCCCTGAATGTTACATCATCAGGTACACACAATCATCCTTTGAACTTCAGTGTTCTGTTTTAGAAATCTGAAACTCAGCCATTCTCTTTTCGGTATTCTCTTGCGGGATTATCTGAATCTCTAGATTTGTCGGCTGAAGTATATAAATCTTGATATGCACATCCGGCTCAATTATGAGGACGGCCAGAAGATTCAAACGGTGGCCTACCTCAAATTTAAAAACCGAATCTCAAACTTTCTTAAGCAAGGTCCATTCCTTGACCACCGTTAGCGCAACTGAAGACTTTCGATTCAACACATCTGTGACCTTATTCGTCCTTCCAGGGTGATACCAGATATCACCATCCTGGTCCATCAAAAGTTCTAATTTACGACGTTGTCTCATATTTTACTCCTTTTGAGAGAATAAATACTTGAGACTTTGATGGTCGGTGAAGATCTGGAATCTTTCTCCACACAAATAATGTCTATAAATCTTCAAAGAAAAAATTATTGCTGCGAGTTCTAAGTCATGCGTCGGGCAATTCAACTAGCGAGATCTCAACTGACGGGACGCATACGCAACAATCTTACCATGTTGCATCAGTACACGACCTAGTCCCTTAAACAACGCATCACTATAGATCTTGTATCCTCCAGGACCAGATGGAATGATTAGCACATGTGCGGTAGTCAACTTCTATTTAAGCTCTTGGAAACTACACTCGCACTTGTCTATCCCCATGAACGTTTCTTTTTTCTTCAGGAGTCTAATCAACGGCAACACTGATGCTGAAAATCCTTCCACAAACCTTCTGTAATAACATGTCCAACCTAAACGGCTTCTGATCTCTGATACTGTTGTTGGTCTTGATCCACTGATAATTACTTCGATCTTGGTCGGGTCCATGGAGATTCCTTCACTTGACGTCACGTGACCTATGAACGCTACACGAGTCAGCCAAAACTCGCATTTACTGAACTTAGCGTATAATCCTTGGGTCCTCAAGGTCTGACGTACCATTCTCAAATGATTCTCGTGCTTCTCAGCACTCCTCGAATATACCAAAATATCATTGATAGACACGATCACGAACTGATCTAGATATTCCTTAAATACTCGGTTTGTCAAATCTATGGCAGCAACTGGAGCGTTCATAAGACCAAACGGCATTATAGTACTTTTATAATGGTTGCCTTGGGTACTAAACACTGACTTCGATAGGTTCTCCTTTATGATTCTCAGTTGATGATAACCTGTCCTTTAGTCGATCTTTGAAAATATCGATGCTTCTTCAAGCTGGTCAACAAAACATCGATCCTTGGCAATGAACACTTGTTCTTGATCATTACCTGATCGAGTTGACAATAGTTGATGCACAGATGCAACGAACCATCTTTCTTTACGAACAGAACTAGTGCTCCCCAAGGCGATGCGCGGGAACATATGAGTCCCTTATCCAACAATTCATGTATCTGCACATTTAGTTCTTTGAACTCAGACAACAACATCCGGTAAGGAGTTTTAGAGGTTGGCTTTGTCCCAGGCGCTAACTCCGTCCCGAATTCTATCTCTCTGGCGACAGGCCTGGCAATTCCTTTGGAACATCTTAGAGAGCTTTTGTACCATGACTATAATTTCCATATTCGGTTCCTCACTTGTTGCATCCACTACAGTTGCCAAATAAATCTTGGCAACCTACACCTAGAAACCGATTGTCTTAAGTGACAAAATAAAAAGGGATCGAGGATTCTCCTTGACTTTTGATAAATTTAAAACCTTCACTTGCTTACAGATCAGATGGTTATATAATACTACCATAATTCATTACAATAAAAGCTCCTCGAGATCCTTTTATACATAACATTAAGATCATACATAAGCAACTAATGAAGTACAACCCTAGTCCGTGATTCTCCCTTTTATAGCTTTATTACAATCACAGGAGTTCTACAACCTTCACTCAAAATCTTGCTGTGTTATTCTAATAAAAACACCTCAAAACATTCTTCCCCTGATCGATGCATGGTTAGTCCATTCACGTTTCTTTCGCCATCCTAGTGGCATTCTACTGGCGATAGCGGTGCTTATGTTCTCTTGGACCTACGTGGGTAGTTCCTTGCCCGATGGCCGTGCCGGCCACATTCGTAGCACGCTCCCAATATACTCGGACACTGGGCTAACTCATACTTCCTTCCACAAATTTGGCATACAATTGATGAATCCTCTAACTCCTGTCGGGTGACAGCTTGAACCCTTCCTTGCACTGGAGGCTTGATCCAAGTACCCCACTAAACATCTTGCAGTGCATTCACTCTGTTATGTTCTATTGGCGGCCGTGGCGATAGCTATTATGGTTCCATCTGCCTGCGCGGACAGTATTTGAACTGGTGACCTTGCTGGTCACATTTAAGACAGGCATCGATCATGAAACGACAAGGGGTTGGTCCATGTTGTCTTCCGCAGAAGTGACATACGACATTCTGACTCTGTGCTGACTTTCTGATTCTCTTCCTTTGGTTGGGACGAATGGAACACCCTTCTTCTGACATCGATCTCTTTCCCAGATGGTTGTCACCTTTGCATAAACTGAATTCTGACTTAGATGCGATAGCTTGCTCCTTGATCACAACTCTAGGTTGAACCTCAGCAGGTGCGGCAACAATAACGGTGAAAGCACTGGCGGCGGTAGTGACAACTACAATAGCGGCGGCTCGTTCTTGAGCTTGTTGACCCAACAAATTTCCAAGGTTCACTAGCGCTTGAACGATCCCGTCGAACCTAGGATCGCTTGATGCTGCTACACTAGTACCGACCTGCGGCGATACTCTTACACTTGCGCTTGCATGAGCCGACGCTCTACCTCGACCACGAACTTCTCATGCACCAACCCATGTCGGCGTTCCACCCTGAGCAACAAGTCCGAAGGTATGCTTTCTAGGAGTCCTTTGCTCCTGATCGTTCATTTTCCTATACCCAAGTGGGCACGAACTTAGCAAAACAACTGGGATGCGGTAAGCGAGTTGCTTGCGGTGAACATTTTAGCTTTAACTTGCTGCAGCGTCATGTCGTAGAGATCCATATCATATGAAATTTAGTATGCCGCTTTTAGTTGGCCCAAGGTTTAGCAGCTCACTTGTGGGTGGGCAGAGGGATGTCAACTGATAGATGTCCCTTGCCTCTATGTTGATCTTTTACAGCTCTTTTCTTTTCCGTTGCTTGTTTAATTGCTGAGAGAGGTTGGTGCGGTACAGTAGGCATCTGTAGATGAAGTCTATTTGATCTTTTCGTGAATTATACATTTCGACATCATCTTCAACATGTTCATCATATGGTGCACGCACAAGCTTAGACAACCATGGGATGTTTTTTTCCCCTACCACTTCTCATAGTCTGTTCGTTTCTCCCTCTTCATTATGGCAGAGGTTATTGGCCTTTAGGGATGAACTGCATCCTTCATCTACAGTAACTACAGTTGTGCACTCATGTAGTTATGAAGATCTTTGAATATGTAGAATAAAGGGCAGTCTTGGTATGTCTCCTTTCTTGTCTTGAAAGTGGTTTGTAATTGCTTTCAATTGTTGTGCCTCAAAATGTTCATAGACTTTTCTATAGTGAAATGTCGAACTTTTGTGAGACTATCTCCATGACAATGATATATTCAAACACGAAGTTGAGATGGCTCACATGCTAGAAAATTTCTTTGTCGTGGATTTTATCAAAGCTCGCGACCATAAGATGTCTGGAATCGATATCTTATATGGTAATTACGAAATCTTTTCAGCAATCAAAAACGTTTCTGGGGCATTTATTCCCTTTTCCTCTTAAAGAAGTGAGTACCGAGTTAAATGAGCTAGGGGGGGGGGCTCATCTTGTACTAATGTCGGCAGAAAAAAATAACCAACTCTTGAAATCGATGAGTGGCATGCTTAGTCGACAAGAATAGAGTTTTGTCGAGTAGAAGTCATCGGTTAATGTTGAGCTTGTCGACAATGAAGAGAATCGACAACATACAATGTCAGTCATCGATGAGAGCCCTTGGGTAGACGAGGCCATAGATAGCAAGTTATCCCAAGTTTTAGCTGTGTTAGAACCGTGAAATCGATGCATGGAACGCATTAGGGATGAATCGGTGCATTCCGTCCTATAGTCTCATTGATACCTCGACCGATGACTAGGACAAGGACTTGCACTATGGAAGAATTGGCCGGAGAAAGGCGCCACCTATAGTCTCGATAATACCTCGAGAAATGGCTAGGACAAGGACTTGGACTCGTCGACGGCATCCAAGCTCCGTCACCAGGATAGGCATGTAAACCATCTTGGTTCGGTTGGGTTTAAATTTTTTTTTTTTTTTTTTTAGGTTGAGGGTCATAAATCAAGTAGTTTTCAAGGGGTAGAGATCTGCTTGACCCTTACCTGACTCATTCATCATTATATTGACCCATTTTACCTTATCTTGCTGAATGGGTATTGCATTGATTATGCAAAGACCTTATGCATGATTGTCATGACAGACCGTATAACAAAGCAGGGAATTCGAAACATTTAGGACATAAGATATTGCACTAAGTAAAAGTTAAACTACCTCCTTTAAAGCTGAGTCATGGGCAATTGTGTCTCTTGTCAATCAGTGGTACGCCCAATACTAATTATCGGCATCTGGGGAATTAACAGTAACACTACCACAAATAGAAGACCGGAGATGGAGACTGACATAATTTTGGTACAATCCTAGAAATTCGAAAGGGGTTGTGAAGTTATGAATAAAGTAGAATGTGAGCCAAGAACTAGATAAATGGCCTAAACATAAAGTTGTGTGTAGCTTGGCTGATATGAAAAACTGAACTCGTGTAGCGTGTCTAATATACACATAAGTCCATGCCTTAATTAGTAAGGGCACCTAGATGCATTCGGTAACATTTTTGTTTTGAGCAACAGTTTGTTTTAATTTTTTTTATTCCTTAAAATAGTTTATAAGTAAAATAACACGTTTGATAACTACTCAAAATTTCTATTTCTGAAATAGAAAAAGCATAGGAGTGCGTTTGCCATGGCTCATAGGTTTTATTGTGGTGTATAATTTCTTTGAAATTTTTAATAATATTTTGAAAATTTTCTTTTTTTTTTTTTTTCTCTTATTCTTTCTTCTCTAGTCGGTCGCCGGTGGCGTGGGTAATGGCAGCAATAAATGGTGATGGCAGATGATGACCAGTAGGTGGCGGGGGACAGAGGTGGGGGAGCGTTAACGGTGAGGCTCTAGTGAACGGATAGAAGAGGAAGAAGAAGAAAATATATATATATAAATGAAATAACTTATTCCAGAAATTATTCCTTGGAACAATAAGTTACTTTTTTTTTTTTCTACTTTTTGTTTTTATTTCAAATTTATTGCCTGGCTACTAATCTATTTTGAGGAATAGAAAAATTAACTAATGTTAGCAAACGAATTTATGTTCTTTTTCTATTTTGGAAAATTAAAGAACAAAAGAATAAAAAAAATTGGAATGTTGCCATGTAGACCTTAAGGGTGTGTTTGTTTATTTCTGTTTTGTTCCGGAACACAAATTTTTGTTCTTTTGTTTTGGGGAACAAAAGAAGAATAGAAATGTGTTTGTTTTCACTTTTGTTCCCAGAATGATTTGTAACAAAAACAAGAAATGGAAAAAAATTGTTTATTGTTCTCAGGATCACTTTCAAGAAACACTTTTTTGTCTTCTCATTTTTCTTCTTCTTCTTAATCGCCAGATGAGGGCCAGCGACCTCATTGGAGCGTCGCTGACCCGAGCCTCATCGTGGCTTACCGTGGCCGCACGAGGCTTGGCCTCACCTGGGCTGGGCAAGGCCGAGCCTCGCTGGTGGTTGGGCGAGCTCGGCCTAGCCGGGCCACCTCCAAGACGGCATCGCCTGGCGAGGCTGAGCCTTGCGCGGCCATGGTGAGGCTTGGCCTCCCTAGTTGGCACGAGGCCAACCTCATGTCACTTAGGCGAGGCTGAGCCTAGCTGATGGCCTGGTGAGGCTCGCTAGGGCCAGGTTGGCCTTCGGCGAGCTTGCCGGATGTCGCCCAATCAATCGCCGCCACGGTGGTGGTGGCGATCAGCCAAAGAGAAAAAGAAAAAAAAAAAAAAGAAAAAAAGAAAAAAATAATAAAAACATTAAACAATTAAAAGAAACAAAAAATTTATACAAGTTTATCAAACACGTTTCTATTCCCCGGAGTAGAAATTTTTTGCAATTACCAAACGCATTTTTATACTATAAAATTATTCCCGAATAGAAACAAAAAAACTATTTCTATTTAAAAATTGTTCCCCAAAACAGAAATGTCACCAAACACGCCCTAAGCGGCCATCTTGAGGTTTTATACGTAGCAACTCAGTTGATCCTTCCTTTTCATGCAATGCGATGCCCTCGCAAGGAAACTTAATCCATTGCCATGCCACAATAAGGATATGGAGAATAGTGTGAAATGATTTCTATGTGTTTTTCAAGGCAATGAATAATAAAGAGCAACCAGGGGAAGGCCCTAATAAGTGGATCTCTTTCCTAAAAGGAGGTAAAGTTCCTAATGGGAGGTAATGATTAACACGAGAGTGGTTAATCCGACATAACTACTTAATCTCACGAAGTAATTATGAATGTATCTATGCTAAGACCGATCACTTATTGCATACGCTTACCCCATTGGCAAAGGATTGGGGGCTGGGACTAGGTCGAACCCTAGTAAAAGCATTGGAGAGAAGCCATGGACATATATTGCAACAAGAAATACCAACTTAAAAAATCATTGCAATTTTAGAAGCGGTCGCGGAAGTATTTAATGATCTCGTGAATATTCGACTCCTATGAATTTGTGGACATCAATAAGAATTTGGTATAAGAAAGCATGAAGGAAAAATGTTGGGAAAATTATCCCAAAAATCCTAAAGTATGGATGCCAATTCAGTCATAAATCTTTTAATTTAATCAATTTAATTCCAAATCTTTAGACAATTTCCTCATGTGGTTGTTCTAACCAATTTGGCTGGAAAATACTACTGTGGACGTTAATCATTCTATATAACACGACCGATACTAACACGAACAATTTTTGTAATTTTTTAAAAACTTTTCTAATTTTTTTATAGTTTTTTTTCTAATTTTTTTCTCCCAAGCCCTCACCTCTCTCTCTCTCTCTCTCTCTCTCTCTCTCTCTCTCTCTCTCTCTCTCAATTGTTCATTTTCAATTGTGGCCAAGCCCTCACCTAGAGTTGATAGGGTCCTCTCGTGCCCCTCCGTGCCCTTACCCACGGTTGGTGAGGATGACCTTGCCCTTTGGTCAGCAAGGGTCATTTGCAAGCCTTGCTAGCCACTATGAAAAAAAGAAAAGAAAAAAGAAAAGGAATTCTTTTTTAAATACATCATAATCATTTTAAAAAATGTAAAAATTATTCAAGTCAAAGCTGGCCGTGTCACATAGAAAAGCCAATATCTACACTAGCAATTTCTAGTTAAAATTGACTTGAAAATTACATTAACAAATTGTTAAACGGTTTAGAATTAAATTAGTCATATGAAAATGTTTATGATTAAATTGATATTCGTACAATATGTTTTGGAATTTTTGGTAATTATCACCAATAATATCACATGACTATTGATAATAACACAAATGGCCAATGTGGATGAGGTTTAATGTATGCTATGAGGTTTAATGTATAATAACACAAGTCTAGGGAAAATGATTAACCTTAACTAATGCATAATGTACGATTTGATTGATGCTTGATATATAGTTGAAGGATCATTCACTCAAATGGCCAATGTGGATGAGGTTTAATGTATGCTATGAGTTACTTGAACCGTGCATACTTAAGAAATGAATGGTCTTTCACTTACAAATTCTTTTCCCATTTGTAAGTAAATTCATAGTATATCCGACTTAATATATACATTCCATGATTGCTTCTACAATATATCCAAAGATGTATGTACTCTGGCTAGATCAAGGGGATGATATCTTTGTTGAAGTGTTAAAGCAGGTCAACCTCCCAAATAGTCGTGTTAACTAGGGGCAGCCAATGGGCAAGGTTAAACATTGCAACTTTGGTGAATGAATATGCATATACCCCATAATTTATGAATAACATGGCAAAAGCATTGATGACCTATTTATATCAATATATATATCTCGATTCTCATCATTAGACACTATAGCGATCACCTATATCAAGAACTAAAGACAAGTAATCTCGTCAGTTGTATCATTTTTAGGAATCCCCACTACTATGGATAAGCTCAGGCTGATAGAATGGATGAATGCAACATAAACCCAACAATGACATGATTAGAAATTTCTGTAGGAAAGCTTACTAGCTTTAAAATAGATAAGATTAGGCAAGGTCAAACATTATAAGTACCCCATAATTTCTTAATGACATAGCGGAATCATTGATGACCTAACTATATCAGTATATATCTTAATATTCTCATCATTATGCACTAGAGCAATCACATTATCGAGAACTAAAAGGAAGTAATCTTGTTGGCTGTAAAATTTTTAGGAAACCCCACTATTGTGGATAAGCACAGGTTGACAATATGGATGAATGCAACGTATACCCAACAATGACTTCTTTGGAAATTTCTAGAGGAAAGCTTACTGGCTTTAAATAGATGAGATTAGGCAAGGCCAAACATTGCAAGTTTGGTCAATGAATATGTATATACTCATAATTTCTGAATGACTAGCAAAATCATTGATGACCTAACTATATCAATATAGATCTTAATATTCTCATCATTATGCACTATAGTAATTGCCTTTATCGAGAACTAAAGGTAAGTAATCTCGTTAGCTGTATAACTTTTGGGAAGCCTCACTATAATGGATAAGCTCGAGTTAGCAATATGAATGAATCCAATGTATACCCAGTAATCACATCATTGGAAATTTCTATGGGAAAGCTTACTAACATTAAAATAGATGAGATTAGGCAAGGTTAAACATTGCGAGTGTGGTAAATGAATATGTATACACCCCATAATTTTTGAATGACATAACAAAATCATTGATGACCCGAGTGTATCAATATAGATCTTAATATTCTCATCATTATGCACTATAGCAATCAGCTTTATCGAGAACTAAAGGCAAGTAATCTCGTCAGTTATATAATTTTTAGGAAACCTCACTATTACGGATAAGCTCAAAGGTTGACAATATTAATGAATGTAACGTATACCCATTATTTTGAATGACATCATCGAACTTTCTATAGAAAATCTTATTAGCTTTTTTTTTTTTTTTTTTTTTTTTTTTTTTTTTGGGTCGAAGATACGTAGCATTTCGTTTACGCAGTGAAAATATTACAACCTATGTTCTGGGACTCAGTACATAGTTTTTCCAGAAGGATTTGAGGAGGTGAAAAGGCCCAATTCGAAACAAGTGAATCACGGCCATGGGCCTTGGTAGCCCAATCTGCAATTGTGTTTGCTTCACGCCTACAATATCGGATACTCAGATGGGGAAAACGTGAGATCAGAGCGACGCTCTCTGTGAATAGTGCTCGACAATCCCATGGTGGCGATCAGCGATCATTGATGGCTTCTACTAGCACTAGACAATCGGATTCAACTTGTAGGTGAGCTTCTGTGATGCCTTTCTCTAAGCAGGTATTTGAGAGTCATATTTAGGGCTTGAGTTTCCAATTGTAGTGGGGAGAAAGCTTGTACTTTCCGGGAGAAACCATCAATTAGATGTCTAGCATGATCTCTGCAAACGCACGCCATGGATTCGGTATTTGTTGTTATGGGAAAAGCCCCATCGATGTTAGCTTTTATAATGCCTAGTTCTAGGGGAGTCCATCACTGAGAGTTATTAAGCAACGTTTGCCCTGTAACTAATGTTGTTTGCTGAAATCAACAATGAAGATTTGCATTTGTGAACGCCAGATCTACAAACTATGCAGGTGTTATTCGTTGGTGCCAGAAGATGACATGATTTCTAGCTTTCCATATCTACCAAAGGAGGGTTGCAATTGTCTCCATATCAGGTACAATAGTTCCACTTGCCAATATTTCTACTAGCCAAGCATCCATACAATTTGTGTTGTATGCTGAGATGTCGATCTTGACCTCGGGATGGGACCGGATACTTTAAGTCCACGGGCAGAGGAGAAAAAGGTGTTCAGTGGTTTTAGGAAGTTGAGATGGGCATAGTTGACATACTGGGTTAGGAAGAATGTTTCGTCAGTATAGGTTATCCCTTGTTGCAAGCGTGTTGTGGCAAAGGGACCATAAGAAGATTCGAATTTTAGAGGAAGTCTTTACAGTCCATACCTGTCTCCATAACCGGGATGGTGTGTGATGGGATGTAGATGCAGAGTTAGAATAATTAGGTTGAGTTGTTTGTCGAAGGGATTAGTAGCCGCTTTTCACTATGTACACTCCTGTTGGCGTGCCTGTCCAAATAATTTGATTTGTAGTGGACATTGGGCCTAGGTGTATGGCAGTAATATCTTCAACCATTTGGTCATCAAAACTACTACTAAGAAGAGGAACATTCCAAATAGACTGTTCTGGATGTAAAAAATCAGCCACCATCTTTGGTTCCCCTCTATTTGTAGGCCCCCTATAATTCCTCTAGGGAACCATTTGTCCTTTTTAATGTAAATATTCTTCCCATTACCAATAGACCATTGGAGTTGAGGTAAAATGGAATCGCGACCTAAGATAAGGCTTTGCCACCCAAGATGGTCTATGTCCTTTAGTTGCATGTCGAAGTTAGTAGAATGAAAATATAATACTCTGAATAGTCAACTCCACAATGATGATGGATGTTGAAGATGCCATGCCTGTTTACCCAAAAGTGCTTTATTGAACGTAAGTAAATCACGAAAACCAAGCCCCCCATTTTCCTTTCGCTCTTTAAGTAGGTCCCAACCCTTCCAATGGATTCTCGATTTGGTACTATTATTTTGCCACCAAAACTTAGCTATCTTCTGCTCAATGGATTTGTATATAGATACTGGAATCTTAAAAATTGACATGTCGAACTGTGGGAGAGCCTGTACCACAGATTTTAACAGTATTTCGTTCCCACCTTTGGATATGAGGTTTTCTTTCCACCCCACCAACTTTGCACTAACCCGCCCTAAAATCCAAGCAAACATATCTTTTTTAGACACTCCCCAATCTAACGGTATTCCTAAGTATTTCCCAATTCTTTCAAGCACAGGTACTCACAATTCTCTAGCTAGGTTTTGCTTTGGACTACTGAGGCAAGCTTTACTAAGGAAGAGACCAAATTTGTTCACAGCTTGGCTTGTAGCTAAACAGTATTGTTGTAAGATATTCGCTAAATTTTTGCATTCAAGGAGACGGCCATCTAAGAAAAATGTTGCATCGCCAGCAAAGAACAGATGAGAGAAGGTAGGACAACACCTATTGAATTTTATCCCTTTTAGATTTCCCATGTCGACTACTTGCTTGATGAGGATAGATAGGACATTTGCTAGAAGGATGAACATATATGGAGAAAGAGGATCTCCTTGTCGAAGCCCTCTTGTAGGATGGAAATAGGGTAATGGCTCACCATTTAATTTGATACTTAAGATATTGTAGTTATGCATTGCATTACCCATTTAACCCATGTATTATGAAAACCCAGTTGTCGCAAATAGGCCTTTAGAAAGTCCACTCAACCTGATCATATGCTTTCTTCATATCCAGCTTTAGTATGGCTTGAAAATGTTTATTCCTTGCCCTAATTTTTATCTGATGCAGGACCTCTTGGACTACCAAAATGTTATCTTGGATTTGTCAATCAGTCACAAAGGCACTTTGTTCCATGGAAATCAACTCAGGTAACCAAGGTTTCAAGCGATTAGCTAGTACTTTTGAAATTATTTTATATATGAAATTGCAGAGACTAATGGGAGGTATTGACCTAACCTTTCAGCATGTAGCGTCTTGGGAATTAGAGTAATAAGTGTTCTATTAAAGGCTGGGGGCATCACACCTAAAGTGAAAAATTCTTGCATAGAAGTAAATATATCTTCTTGTAGAACATCCCAGTAAATATGATAGAACAACCCGTTAAAGCCATCTGGTCCTGGGACTTTTGTTGCCCCTAATTAAAAGGTAGCTTGCTTAACTTCCTCCTCGGGATACCTTTGCTATTAGAGCTGCATTCATTTGTGCTATAACCATCTGGGGGCATTGTGTCAGAATAGGGATATAATCTTGATGTCCCGCTCGATTGATAGACGCGCGAAAGAAATCCATGGTTATGTCCTTCAGTTTTTTGGAGTCTCTGATCCACCCTTGATCCTCATCTTGAAGCATACTGATACGGTTGTTTTGTTGTCTTTGTATAGTAGTCGCATGGAAAAACTTCGTGTTCTTGTCCCCCCACCTCAACCAATTAATACATGACCTCATTGCCTAGTATTGCTCTTCCTGTTGCCATAATTGTTGGACTTCGTCTTTGAGGTGATTTACCTATGCTTTGTCATAGTTGTGTCCTATTTGATTGATATGCTGTTGAATTTGCTACTGTAGCATATGAAGCTAATGACGACCGTTGGAAAACGTTGATCTGCTCCACCTGTTGAGTGCCCAAGAAGTAACCTGAAGCTTGCGAGCTAAAGAGGAGTCTGGTAGTTGTTCAGAGGCCCAAGCCTCAGTGACAACCTTGCGACAGTTCTGATTTTGAAGCCAAAAAGCTTCGAAAGTGAAAACTTTGCATCTTCTCAGTGGTTTGGGATCAGTGTTCAGTAACAACAGGCTATGGTCAAAGCCTAGAGTTGGTAATGAAAAGACTTCAGCGGTCAGGTAAGACAATCTCCAATCCATCGTACATAGTACCCTATCTAGTCTTTCCTTAACCACATCCTCTCCATCTCTGTTGTTCACCAATGTGAAAGCACAACCCTTACTCTCAATATCCATTAACGAACAATTATTTATAAAATCCCGAAAAGATTGCAATATGTAGGGCTCAGCTAGTCTCTTACCCACTTTCTCCCAATGGTATATTATCTCATTAAAATCTCCAATACACATCCATGAAAGGTTATTAGAATAGCTAAGGTGACGCATTTCAGCCCAAAGATGCTGTCGTAGTTGATAGACCACCGACGCATGAAGACAGGTAATTCTCATTGGGTGTCCACTCGGGCCAATAGTGCATATCATGTCAATAAAATGCAGACTATGTCTCTCTATACATAATGATACTTGGTTAGTCCAGAAAACTACCATCCCCCCAGCCAAACCCATTGGGCTCACCGCAAAGATTTTGGGAATTTCAACCTCCGTTGAATTTTTTGAATTACTATGTCCTAGTTTTTTGTTATCATTAAAAAGACTACGTCAAAGCCGTTCATGGGCCACTAGGGCCCGTAGCGCTTGAACTGTCATGGGATTGCCCAAGCCCTGACAGTTCTAGCTAATTAGCTTCATTTGTCGCTTGGTGACTTTTTGGGGCAAGCCACCACAGCCCAACTACCAACCTTGTTGACCTCATAAATTGGATTATCTATAAGATGGGATTCATCAATTTCTTCAGTTATCATAGAACGCGATTCATAGGGAGCATACATTTTAGCTTTCTTGAGTGGACTTGCTTTAGTATGCAGCCTGGAACTCTTAGACTTCTTTGATTTTGAGCAACCTGCGTCGGGATCATTACTGATTTCATTATGGTTTGGAACAAAAGCCTTCAGCTTGAGCGCCATATCTTCTTGGGGAAAGGCAGTAAAGGTAGATTGATCACCGGGTAGAATTTTGTTGACTTCCATATTGGCTTGTTACTGATCTGAGTTGTGAGGGGGTGATAGGTAATAAAAGAGTTGAATTATGAGGAGTTTCAGGTATGGTCTCTTCTGCTCCATCTTGATTAGGATGTGACTCATAAAAAGCTCACCAATATGGGCTGTGTTCTCAAACTTCAGCTCTTAACCATTGACCATAGTTTAACTTGTCTTTCCCTTCCAATTTAGCCTCATGAAAAGGAATATCTTTATAGTACATTGCATAATGGCCAAGAATGCCATAGGAATAACAATAGTGGGATAAACGTTCATATCGAAAGTCAAGCCATATGTTCTTCCCATCTAATCGGATTAGTTTCCTGTGTTTTAAGCCGTTCTTGTAAGCTAAGTTCCACACGAGCCTTGGTTGCCCTTAGTGTTGTGCCTTCTCTATTTTCACTTTTTACTTCCTGCACCTTACCTATATTCCTCACGGCTTTACGTATCATATCCTCTATACATCGTTCTAAAGGGAGACCAAAAAATTGCACCCAAAAGGCACAAGTGGTAAAGTCGTAATAGTGTAATGGAGTGTTTGGTACCCACGGCTTCACAATGACAAGATGGTTTGAGAAAAGGCAAGGACTATTGTCTAACACCCTATGTTTTTCTCCTTCCGATGTGAATTTAAACACATATAACCCTTCTTCCTGTTGAGAAATTTCTACTTGGTCGTTTCGCCATGCTCTTTGCATGGTATTCTGGAAAGCTTGGAAATTAATAGAGGAGTTAGAGAGTTTTTTACCCACCAAAATTAATTTACATTCTACTAACTTCTCTGCAGGAACAGCTTCCTCCCACACTTTGACGTCCTGATCTGACCAGAGTTTACCCAATCGGGAACAGAGAGCAATGAGGCGGGCATCCCCTTCTGGGTTCATGGACTCCATCTGTACGCATGCTGTGGATAGGAAGGTGGCAAATATAGGAAATGGATGTGTTTCGCATGCACTAGACAGGCGACGCATAGCCATTTCAAGGAAAATAAACCCTGCTACACAAGGATGAGATTTGGTTGAGAATGTGGTTGAAATTGATTGATGGAAAATGGCCAAAAAGAAAAGGGTCTACCATTGAGGGCAATTGGGACAAACAACAACTACAATCGTGGATGATATTGCCGCATATGAAATAGGATCAAGAAATAGGAGTTTTGGAGCGGATTCTACGAAGTTGGAGTTAGGAGTGTTAGATGGAAGAACGTTTGACCTGTTAGTATTTTCAGTTAACTAAATTGAATAGGGTTAATGGAGCAACTTGACCACACCAAATTCATAATTTTTAGGATTTTATTACACTTTTTGCAAATTTTATGACTCAATTGTACTTTCGTGACAAGTTTTAAGATTTCGGATTTACTTATCACTCTTTTCATTTTGGCTAGGCCCTCACCCAAATCTAACAAGGGTCTTCACACCTCGTTTGTAGTCGGTGAGGTTGACAAGGTTTATTAGCAACCCTCGCCAACCACAGTAAAATAAAGAGATTTAAGAAAAATTAGAAAGTTTTTAAAAAAGTTACAAAAATATTCATGTCAGCACTGCCCTTGTCATATATGATGGTCATTATTGATATTTACGTTAGTGATTTTTGGTCAAAACTAGCTTGAAAAACTACGTTGACAAGTCGTCCAACGGTTTAGGAAAAAATTAGCCAAATTGATTTGTTTAGGACAAAATTGATATCTATAGTATAAATTTGGACCTTTTTTGGTAATTTATCACAACTAATGTTACATGACTATTGATAATGACACATTTCAAAGTCTAAGGAAGATGAATCAACCTTAACTAATGCATAACATACGATTTGACCGATGCTTCATACAATAGTTAAAGGATCATGCATTCCAATGGCCGAGACTAAAAAAAAAAAGGCGGAAATGGACGGAAATGAAAGACTATAAGGCTACGTTTGGTTGTCCGGATTTCTAATCAGGATAGGACTAGATAAGATAGGATATAAAATCATAGGATTTTTTTATATTCTATCCATTGTTTGGTGAATCGCACTATTAAAGTTTGGATATGTTTTCATTATATCATGTACATTTTTTTTTTTATATATAAACGGCATATCATTATAAATGAACTTAAATATTCATAAACGGAGATTGTGAAAATATCTCGTAACACTATTCCTTAATTTATTTTTATTTCATTTTTCCTCTTTTTTATATTATTTTCTTTATTATTTATTTTTCCCCTTTCATCATTATTTAATAAAATTTTATCAAATAGTAAACTACACTAACATACCTAAAATACAAAAATACCTAAAAGATATAATAAATATAAATTAAATATTAAGAGATTGAATGTTTATTATAAGATAGAATTAAAATTGAATATATAAATTAAAAAAGGATTAATTAAAAATTATTTTTTTATTTTTAATTTCTTAAATTAGAATTCAAATATTATTTATATTGAAATATAATTTTAATTTTATTAATTTAATAAGTTTGTTATTCGAGAGAAATAACTTTCCTAATATAGACATTAGAAATCCTAACCACCTTTTATCCCACCTCCCTAATGGAATAATTTTATCCCGTCTATATCCCTTTATATCCGACTTTATCCCGTCCCGCGGAAGAAGAAACATAGGATATGATAAATCATATCCTATTCCGAATTTTATCCTGACTGTCAAACGTAGCCTAAAAGGTTGGATGTATGCTATCCTTTTTTTTCCTTTTTTCCTAAAAGGATGTATGCTATCGTGTTTAAAAAATGAATGGACTTTTAGTTACAAACTCTTTTCCAATTAGTAGATAACTTCATATTATATCCTGATAAATATATATACATTTCAAGACTTCTCATACAATTATCCAAAGATGTATACACTAGCTGGATCAAGGGCACCGATATCTCTATTGAAGTGTAAAAGCGGATCAACCTCTCAAGTAGTTGTGTTAACTAAGGGTGGCAAAGGAGTGCATCAAGTTGGATTTAGGTAGATCATAAATGAGTTTGACCTAAATCCACACGTTTAACTCACATTGGCCTATATTTTTTTGGTAAACAATTTAGATGATCCATGCCCCACACAAACTAGATCCAACTAAACCGAACCACATGATCCATCCAAAAAAGAGAGAAAAATGCCCAACATATCTAAAAAGGGAATAAAAGAAAAATGAAAGATATATGCAAAATTAAATGAAAATCTTTTATTGAGCTTTACCAAATCCGAAGACGAGGAAGAATGCTTAAGCTTCTTCTCCTGGACAACCTCCGAAATAACGATGACGGAAGACAATCGACGAGGAGGCAGGAACGAACATGGAGAGGGCTTCAAATCGAAGATTCCCGGCTGATCAAGGAAATAAGAGGCGAACCTGTTGGACGCCATTAGAGGTCTATTCTTATGTCTGGCGAAAAAACTGGGGGGGACGAATCGCAAGAATGGAAGGGAAAGCTGTGGTCACTTCTTCGGGACATTGCTGTTGAGCAGTGGTGGCGGCGGCAGATCCTGAGGTTGGACTAAGGCAGAGGGAGTTGGACTAAGGCAGAGGGAGTGATTAATTCTGTCCATCACGCGAGGGAGACGTGAAGACCATTGCTTGTTTCGGGGACTGTTGTCAGCGAGACCTCGTTGTTGCTAGGGATGCCACCAGGAGATCTCTTTGTTGCTGGGGATGCCATCAGGGGCACCATCGGTAGCAGTGTTCTTCGCCCTTTCCCATCTCTTCCTCGAACAGTGTTCTTCGCCCTTTCCCATCTCTTCCTCGAACATCAAGTTCTCTGTTTTTTTTTCCCTTCGGCCAATAACCTTGGAGCTTAAATGGGTTTTTTTTTTGCCCACATCCAATTGGGCTTTGATATTACAAACTCACTTTTATTTCGTTCTCAAATTTTCGAACAATCCATACATGATCTAATCCATTGAATTTGAGTTAATAGATGGGCCGTGAGTCCATTTTGCTAGCTCTACCGTTAATCATGTGTTGTACTTTTACCTGTTAAAATAGGTTTGAAACCCATACATGATCCAAATTTGTTGGAATGATTCATATTGAGTCACTTCAAATTTGAAGAGCCCAACTAGAATTGATTCTACAACTTAAAGTTTAAAATAAATGAGTTCAAATGGGTTCCAAAATGAACCTATTTTTAACCCGCTAGAGCTCATACTCTTTTTTCTCTCGGTCTCTCTCCTCTTCACTCCCTCTTCCCTCGCAAGTCTTTTCTCTTCCTCCAACCTAGCTCCGGATGCCTCCTGCTCGTGCCTCAGCCTCTTGTTTGACGCCTCGAGTTCTTCGACCCGCTTCCATGCATCGATTAATGGTCAAGGATAGGGGAATGGTATCAGGCGATTTACGAGGGCCTGTTCATCACTAAATGCCGCAGTCTCCACAATACGCGACGTCTCCTTGGCACACAGAGAGAAATACTTAGGTAAATAAGAAGGGCAGGGGGACTGATCTTGTAATGACATTTGACCCAAAAGAAATGACTAAACTCTTGAAATCTGCGAGTAGCACGCTTGGTCGACAAGATTAGAGCTTGGTCAGAATAGAATTCATCAGTCAATACGATGAGCTTGTTGAATGAAGAGAGTCGACGATATACAGTGTCAGCCACCGACAAGAACCCTTGCCAAGACCTAAGAGAAGTTAGTTGACGAGGACACAGAGAGCACACTATCCCAAGTTTTGGCCGTGTTGGAACCGCGACATATGTTGCAACAAACGCGTTGGGGATGAAGCTGTGATGCGTTCCCATTGTGTCTCGAAATTTTCATGGTGTCTCTCGTTTCGCTGTTAAGATTTGTATTACCACCATGATAAGGTACTAATCAACGTCTCTCAGGTTTTGTAAATAAAACATCCATAGTATGATGAACAAGACTCCCACGTCAAACTACACAGATAACACTTCACCCAAAGAGTTGACAAATTTAGTATGATTTGATCACATTCTACTCGAACCTATAGTATGCCTCACCTAAATTCATCATTGATACCCCGAGCGATGCCTAGGGCAAGGACCTTCCCAATGGCATATGTTCCCTCATCAACTCTTTGGTCAACAAGCTCCATCACAAGGATAGGCTTCTTAGTCATCTTGGTTCGGTCAGGTTCGAATTTGAGTATTGGGGCGAGGGTCATAAGTCAAGTTGTTTTATATGGGTAGAAATTTCCTTGACCCTTCCCTGACCCATTCATCATTATATTGACCCATTTTACCTTATTTAGCTGAATGAATATTGCATTGATTATGTAAAGACTTTACGCATCGATTTTAATAGTTCTTATGTGAACATTGAAACTAATTGGCACGGCGGATGGCAAAACAAAGCTTGGAACTTGAAACGCTCAGGAAATAAGATATTTGCACCAAGTAATACCTTGGATTACCTCCTTCAAAGCTGAGTTATGGGCAATTTTGTCTTGTCAATCCGTGGCATTCTCAATAGTAATTTTCGGCATTTGAGCAATTCACGATAACAGTACTACAAATAGGAGACTGGAGATGGAGACCAACATAATTTTGCCATGTGACGCATCATTCACTATGGCAATCACCTTTATCGAGAACTAATGGCAAGTGATCTTGCCGGCTGTACAATTTAGAAACCTCATTATCATGCAATGACCCGACAAAGAAACATTAGATTGCCATTTCTATTCTTGATTTGCCAAATCAAAATACTCATGTCCTGTATATATAGGCTCATTCTCTTCATTCTGTCACAAAGACATCAAAGTAATACAGCTCAAAAAGAATCAGCTGCATCCATCCAAGAGAAATGGCAAGAGCTTCTCTCTCTTTGGCTTTCTTAGTGACCCTTGTGCTCGTATCAACATGTAAGCTTTCCCATGAAACGTGCCTCTTCTTGTTTATATAGTTTTTCGATCACGATATGGAAATAGTTTTCACGCTGAACTTTGTATACACAGGTTTGATGCTTGAGACAGGAGCAAGAGATTTGACAGTGAGACCGTCAAGCCAATGCTTTACTTCAGAAGATTGCTTTAACTATTGCGAAGGACGCCGCAATAGCAAGTGTGACGACGGCCAATGCATCTGTGGTGGTGTGGCGGATTGAGGGCTAAAGCATGGATGAAACTGCCTTAGATAACAAGAAGCAAAATGCTTGCTGGATTTACACGTTTTGTTTGGTTACTATTTGCTTCAATAAAGGTGGCATTGTGAGCGCTGAATAATATCTTGAACAACAATCAAATTCGCTTCCTATTGTGCCTTCTTTGGTGAATTGCGTCCTACTATTTGTGCACTGAATTAAGCCCCACTTTCGGGATAAACGAGAATGCTCTCAAACCCTTTTCAAATCCCAAATCAAAACTTAATGCACATGGGTCGAATATTGTCAATGGACTATACCTAATTACCAGGCTAATCTTAATGTTATTAATTCAAATATATGACTTTGCATCATGACAAAACTAGCTGGTGATGATTGGCCTGTCACATCAACAATTTCCAATGAAAATTGACTAGTAGGATTACATTGAAATTTTGCATAAAGATTTAGACTTGAATTGACAAAATTGAAATGTTTAAGATTGGTTTGGTATCTATACAATAGTTTAGGACTAAATGGGTGATTATCCCTACGCAAAACCACTTTTGAAGTACTTTCAATAGCCAAAAGTGTTGGTGGTTTCCTAATTTAATTCTTTACGCTTGTAACTATGAACATGACTATGATCAAGACAAACCGCTTATTCTAGACATTTGACCGGGTGGCAAGGGATACGGTGCTCGGACCAGGTCAAATGCCAGTAAAATCATTGGATATGAGCTGTGAACATTGTGACATCATGAAAATCCTATATCAATTAATAGCATCAGAAGAGGTACACCTCAAGTGGTAAAACTTGACACTAGAGGATATATAAGTACCAAAACTTTCAAAATGTATATTTAAGTGTCACTTATTTGGAAAATTGGACACTTAAGTGCTAACTCCAATGCGGCTTACTGGAAATCTAACAAAACATTATTTTATTAATATAATCGATCTATGAGGCTGTCGGCAATCTGATGTGGCTCGTCGAAAATCAAATGTGGGTTGCCGTTGGCATTTAAGTGTTTATTTATTCTTCGATTTTGAAACTTAAGTGTACCTTTTAGAAGTTTTGGCACTTATATGTCTACTCATGCCAAGTTTTTACACTTGAGGTGTCCGCACCTCTAATAAGATGCAATATATCAATTTGTAAATGTTAACCGAGGAAATTTCAGTTGGATTATTAATTTTGTAGTGCATGGGAAATCCAATAGGTATTTTGGTTTCTCTCTCCATTGAGATGTCGAGCTTCTTTGACGGGGATCAAATAAACCAAAAAAAAAAAAATTCAGGAACTATTGAATTAAAATCGATCAAAGTCTCCATTCAATCAGTGAAGTGGTTTTTTTTTTTTTGGGTCGAACAGTGAAATAGGTTTTAGCTTGTGAACATTAATTTCATGTTGGTAAATATGTTAACAAATAAATAAAATTTATATATTCATCCTCGACAAGCCCGTCCGAAAGACCGACTTCAACCGCCGTTGAAGAGAACTCATCATGTTCAACTCTTCGTCTTTCCAAGCCCCCCAGAGAGAGAGAGAGAGAGAGAGAGAGAGAGAGAGAGAGAGAGAGAGAAAGAGAGAGAGAGACTTCAGAGAGCTGTATAGACAGCCTATTGACCGAAATGGTGTCTTCCTATTGCAATCGTTTCTATGCCGATTAGCCCGAGCTCGCTGCTCGCGGGATTGAGGCCATTGGCCATCAGGTTGTCTTCGGCTCTCCGGAAGGTAGACTTTGATCGGTTTCTCTTTTCCCCGACTAATGATTCGATTATTGCCTCGAATTTGATTTCGATCCTCATTTTTTAATCCTATTTGTTCTTCGTAACTCCCATAAAGTGAATACTATGAAATGCTCGGGGGTTTATTATTAGCTATGGTTGTCTCGATTGCTTTTATTTATTGATCTGCCGGTGTGCTCATTCGCGTTTCCTTCTGGTTCTGTTTGGCTGTTTGCTCAAGTGAGATTGTTGTGGTGAGGTCGAGTGCCTAAAATCATATATTCTGGATAGCAGTGAATTGTTTTATATATCATGATTCTGCAGTTTTAGGCCTTAGATTTGGGCACTTTAGCGAGGATTGAGTGTTCTCACCGATAGATTGAATAGAATGGAAAAAGGAGGTGTTTCTTGAGATGGTATTTTTTTTTTTTTTTTTTTTTTTTGGCAGGGAAATGACATATATAATTTATGAACTTTGTCCAATATGCAATATCGTCCAAGAACATTTAATTGTAATCCAATGTACAATGTTATTCTTAATCTTTTAATTTATTTAATCTCGTTCTGAACTTTGGTCCAATGTTCAAAGTTATCTCTAAACTTCTAAACTTTTTCATAAAGCCCATTGCACATTTATAATGGTTTAGGACGCGCATGACAACCATTTTGTTCCTTAAATAGTTTCGGAACATAAATAGTTTTTTTTTTTTTATTTCTATTTTTAGAAGAGTTTCTAAGCAAAAATAACTGTTTGATAACGATACTAAATTTCTTCATTTCGAATAAGCGGACCGGCGGATAGCGCCGGCGATGGTGGCGGTGGCGATTGGGGGCCGGTGGCATGGCGGTGACCAACGGACGGTGGTCGGCGACAATGATGAAGGACCGATTGACAAACAATGAGAAAATTTTTTATTTCTCATTTTTGTTCCAGAAATAGAGAAGTATAAAATTTATATTTCTCGATTTATATTCCAAACCTATTTTTGGAATAGAAATCTATTTCAGAAATAGAAAAACGGAATAAGTTTATCAAATGCAGATTTCTATTCCGAGAAATAGGTCTAAATAGAAAAATTGTTCTGAAACAGAAATAGGCAGTTGTCATGCCCCCCATTAGAGACCAAATTGCACAATTTTAATTCTAAGGACGACATTGCAAATTAGATTAAAATTCAAGAACCATATTACACATTGGACCAAAGTTCATGGACTATTTGAACATTAGACCTTGGCTTCTTTTTTTTTTTTTTTTTGTGTTTTTAAAAATATTTTTAATTAAGATTTTATTAAAAAAATTAGATTTAGAGGAAAATGACATCGTTTTAGTCTTATATTCGGTTGATGTCACGTATAAGAGAGGAAATATATATAAAACCATGCAAGAGAGAAAATAATAAAAAAACTACATCGGCATTTTCCATTTATCTAATTGACGGAGAAAAAAATAGATCAAATTAACGTAAAGAACTTGATTATAATAATTTAACAGGTTTGATTTGATTACGCTTTTTGTAAGTTGTAGGATTCAATTGTATTTTTATAACAAGTTTAGGATTTCTAGTGCACTTATCCATATATACTTATTCGCTAGACTTTTGATGTTTTTATCTCTATCATTCTACCAATTGAAAGGTAATTAGCTTTCCTAAAAAAATTTCTGGTGATGTCATTTTTTCAAAAAGTATTAGACAAATTGCAATTTTTCCAATTCAGTCATAAATTTTTCATTTTCTTTTTTCCCAATTCAATCAACCCAATCAAATTTGGTTGACTAACGCTAACATAGACATTAGCCAACACCGGCACATTCGGCCGACGCTAACGTATCATTTTCAATTTTTTTTAAAAATATTTTAAATATATATATTTTTTTATTTTTTTCAATTTTTATTTTTATTTTATTTTTTTATTATCTCTCTCTCTCTCTCTTCCCCTAGCCGGTCGTTGGATCTTGACAATCATCTAGAGGCTTTGCCCGGTGAGGTCGTCTCATTGGCTAATGGCGAGGCTTGCTCCCACCGATCATTGGTGAGGGCAAGCCTCACCCATCAACAACATTGCTCGTCCTTTCTATGGCTGGTGAAGCCGAGTTTGTCTTATAATTGTAAGGCGTCACCCAACTAGGACGGTAAGGCCTCACCCAACGAGGGTGGCAAGGCCTCCCCCAACGAGGGCAAGGCTGCCCTCGCCATGGATCTGGCAAGGGCCTTACCCTGCGACAGTGAGGCTCTCGCTAGATTTATGGCCAATGACGAAGCTGTAGTAGCTAGGCAAGGGCCTTACTAGATACACAACGAGGTCAAGCTTTGCCTAGCCATGGCAAGGCCTAGCAATGTTGTCATTGGGCAAGGCTTGCCCTCGCCATGGCTAGGTGAGGTTGAGCCTCCTTAGATCTAGCGAGGCTAGTCAAGCGACGGGATCTCGCCATCGATCTAGCGAGGCTTGCCCTCGTTAGCCAACGCCTCTAGCTAGTCATTGAGGTCCGGCAATGGGCTAGGTTATATATATATATATATATATATATATATATATATATATATATATATATATATCTCTCTCTCTCTCTCTCCCTCTCTCTCTCCTTCTTCCCCTAGCCAATCATCGGACCTTGGTGATTAGCTAGGGGCTTTGCTCGGTGAGGTTGCCTTGTTGACCAATGGCAAGGGTTGCTCTTGCCAATCACTGGTGAGGGCAAGCCTCACCCAATGACAGTGTTGCTCACCCTCGTCATGGTTGGTGAAGCCAAGTTTGTCCTATGACGGCAAGGCTTCACCCAACTAGGGTGAGGCTGCCCTCGCCGTGGATCTAGTGAGGGCCTTACCCTGTGAAGGCGAGGCTTTTGCCAGATTTATGGCCAATGGCGAAGTTGCAGTCGCTAGGCAAGGGCCTTGCTAGATACATAACAAGATAAAGCCTTGCCTAGCCATGGCAAGACCTAGTAATGTTGCCGTTGGGTGAGGCTCGCCCTCGCCATGGCTAGGTGAGGTCGAGCCTCACTAGATCTAGCAAGGCCTCGTCTAGCGATGGGATCTCATCATTGATCTAGCGAGGCTCGCTCTCGTAATGCCTCTAGCTAGTTATTGAGGTTCAGCAATCGGTTAGGGGGGGAGAGAGAGAGAATTGAAAAAAAATAAAAAATATTAAAAAAATAGATATTTTTTTAAATGACACTTGGCATTGGCCGGCATCCATGTTAGCGCCTGACTAGCCAAATTTGGTAGGATGGATTGAATTGACACAATTGCAAACTGTTTAGGATTAAATTGACACAATTACAAAAAATGTTTAGAACTGAACTAGTGAAAAAAAAATGTTTAGAACTAAATTAGAAAAATTGTAATAAGGGTATATGTTCGTTTCGTCCATATTGTCAACTTGGTCATATCTATAATAGTTAGGTTTCTAAGTTTAGGATTTTAGATGCACTTATTTCTCCATATTTATTCGCCAGATTTTCAATGTTTTTATCTCAACCATGCTATCTATTGGTAGCTAGTGATCTTTCCTAAAAAAATTGCTAATGACATCATTATTGGGGTATATGTTGGTTTCGTCCATATAGTCAACCTAATCATATCTATAATAGTTTGGTTTCTTAAAAATAAGGGTTAATATCACAAAAAAACCCCAAATTGGTATATCCATGATTAGTTTATTCTAAACTAATTTTTTGACCACCAAAAATCTCAAACTAGTAATCATGTGACAAATTTACGTTCCGTTAGTTTTCATTAAATCTTACCCTCAAAATGCTAAGTTAGATGATCACGTGACAATTGATGGGTGTATCGGTTTGTGATTTTACCCTCTGTTTGTTACATGCATATCAAGTTGTGGTTTTTCGTGATATTAATCTAATTTAATAGAAACTAAATTAGGTAAATTTATAATAAATGTACCGATTTGGGGTTTTTTATAGTTAAAAATTAGTTTATGGTATATTTGTCACATATATACCAATTTAAGGTTTTTGGTGGTCAAAAAAATTAGTTTATGATAATTTTGTCACGGTTTGGAATTTTTGGTGGTATTAATTGTAGAAATTATATGGCTAACTAGATTACTTGTCATTACTTCTGGAGAAAGGTGATTGTTGTGGTTCATGATTTGCATGGCAATCGATTAGTGATAGATACCTAAGATTTTAGCAAGACTATGTCAAGGGTGCATTTATAATCATTCTATTCCCGAGAATAATTTCTGATAAAAAATTATTCTTTTTTATTATGTTCCCAAGAACAAATCCTAAGCATTTGAAGGCATTTAGTAATTGCTCAAATTTTTTATTCCCAGGATAGAATTGCATTTGGCATTGTTCTCAAAATTTCTAATCCAAACCATTATTTTCTAATTTTTTAATAATTTAATTACTTTGTCTTTTTTTTTTTCCTTTTTTCTTCTTTTCTATATCTTTTTCCTTAGTTGGTTGCTAGTGCCGACCTTGGGATAATCGGCGATCGGCCGGACGAGGGTTGACAACCTCACCGAAGGGTCGTCGGCCCCTCGGCGAGGCTCGGCCGAGCTCTCCTAGTTGTTGATAGGGCTCGAACTCGCCGGGCCATCACGAGGTCGGCCTCGCCTTGGTGGCTCAGCGAGGTTGAGCCTTGCTAGTGGCTGGGCAAGGCTAGTCGCGGCAGCGATGGATGGCGGTGGCAATGGCCGATGGCAATGGCGGTGGAATGAGAAGAGAAAAGGAAGTAAAACAAGAAGGAAAGAAGAAGAGAAAAGAAAAGAAAAATTTCGGTTGGCTTGATTTTGGAATTATTTTTGGGAATAAAGAATCAATTTTTTTTTTTAATTCTCGATGCTACCTGCAAATCTATTTATGGGAACAAAAAAATTACCAAATGGATTTATGTTCCAAATCTACTCTCGTAAACAAAAGAATTGAATCTAACACTATTTGGTCAGTTGCCAAATGCTCTCCAAGTCTCTCTCTACCTATGATCTCCCCATTCGTAGTCATGTCGATTAATTACTCCCATGTCAATCATTACCGTCCATTAAGGAAAGAAATCCACTTATTAGGCACTAATATGAATAGATATCTTGCCAAAAGTAAAGGGATGTGATTCCTTATATGCAATGAACCATTAACATGTCATTTTCATTCTTGATTTGCTAAATCAAAATAATCAATGTCATGTAGATATAAATTCCCTCTCTGCAGTCTGTCATAAAGAAATCAAAGTAATATAGTTTTAGAAAGAATCAGCTGCATCCATACAAAAAAAAATGGAAAGAGCTTCTCTCTTTGCCTTTTTGGTGACCCTTGTGCTCTTATCATCATGTAAGCCTATCTCATGAAACGTGCCTCTTCTTGTTTTTATAGTTTTTCAATCGCGATAAGGAAATAGTTTCATACTGAACTTTGTATACACATAGGTTTGATGCTTGAGACAGGAGCAAGAGATTTGACAGAGATAAATTCAAGCCAATGCTTTACTTCAGAAGATTGCCTTAAATATTGCAACAAGTGCCTCGGAAGCAAGTGTGACGACGGCCGATGCATCTGTGGTTGCGTGCCGATTGGGGGCTAAAGCATGGATGAAACTGCCTTAGAGAATAAGAAGCAAAATGCTTGCTGGATTTAGATGTTTTGTTTGGTTTGTATTTGCTTCAATAAAGGTGGCATTGTGAGAGCTTAATAATATCTTGGACAACAATCAAATTCGCTTCTTATTGTGTCTTCTTTTGGTGAATCGAGTCCTATTAAATTATTAATTGTGCACTGAACTAAGCCCCAATTTCGGGATAAACAAGAATGCTCTCAAACCCTTTTCAAACCACAAATCAGAACTTAATGCACATGGATCGAATCTTGTCAATGGACTATACCTAGTTATCAGGCTAACCTTGATGTTATTAATTCAATCATCACGAAAGCCAGCCGGTGATGATTGACTCGTTTACGTCAACGATTTTCGACGAAAATTGACAAATAGGACTACATTGAAATTTCGTAAAAATATTTAGAGCTGAATTGACAAAATTGAAAGTTTTAATATTGAATTGGCAACTATACAATAGTTTAGGACTGAATGGGTGACTGTCCTACACAAGACTTTCAAAGCACTCTCAATAGCCAAAAGTATTTGTGGTTTCCTAATTTAATTTTATACTTAATCATACGCACGTAACTATGAACATATCTATGACCAAGACGGACCACTTATTCTGGACATTCGACCGGGTGGCAAGGTCAAACATCGGTAAAATCCTTGGATAGAAGCCATGAACATTGTGACATCTGGAAATCCTACATCCGTTAATAGTATGTAGTATATGAATATGGTAAATGTCACCAGAGGAAATTTCAGTTGGATTATTAGTTTTGTAGCACACGAGAAATCCGATGGGTATCTTCGTGTCTCTCTCTCCATTGAAATGGCGAGTTTCTTCGAAGGGGGATTAAATGAACCAAAGTAAAAAAAAATTCAGGAACTATTGAATTACAATCGATCGAAGTCTCCATTAAATCAGTGAAGTAGTTTTTTTTTTTTTTGGGGTCGAACAGTGAAATAGGGTTTAGCATGTGAACATTAATTTCATGTTGTTAAATATGTTAATAAATAAAGAAAATTTATAAATCCATGCTTGATCCCCGTTGAAGACGAACTCATCATGTTCAGCTCTTCGTCTTTCCAAGCACGCAGAGAGAGAGAGAGAGAGAGAGAGAGTATGGAGAGAGGCTTCAGAGAGCTGTATAGACAGCCTCTTGACCGAAATGGTGTCTTCATATTGCAATCGTTTCTATGCCGATCAGCCCGAGCTCGCTGCTCGCGGGATTGAAGGCATTGGTCATCAGGTTGTCATCGGCTCTCCGGAAGGTAAGACTTTGATCGATTTCTTTTTTCTCCGACTAATGATTCGATTATTGCCTCGAATTTGATTTCGATCCTCATTTTTTAAATCCTATTTGTTCTTCGTAACTCCCATAACAGTGAATACTATGAAATGCTCGGGGTTAATTATTAGCTACGGTTGTCTCGATTGCTTTTATTCATTGATCTGTCGGTGTGCTCATTCGCGTTTCCTTCTGGTTCTGTTTGCTCAAGTGAGATTATTGTGGTGAGGTCGAGTGCCTAAAGTCATATTTTCTGGATATCAGTGAATTGGTTTATATATCGTGATTCTACAATTTTAGGCCTTAGATATGGGCACTTCAATGAGGATTGAGTGTTCTCACCGATAGATTGAATAGAGTGGATAAAAGGAGGTGTTTCTCGAGATTGTATTCTTTTTTTTTTTTGGGCGGGAAAATGACATATATAGTGGACAAAATACACCTTAAGTGTCAAAACTTGACACGAATGGATACTTTAGTGCTAAAAATTAATAAAGTGACGCTTAAGTGCCAAAATCAGAGCAAAAATGGATCACTTAAGTGTTACTCCGGTACTGACCAAAAAAGTCACTCCGGCTAAAATCCAGTCAAAATGATGACATGACGATTTTTCGGCGAAGTAAGTGCAAAACGACGTCATTTTGCATGCTAACGTGATAAAAAAATTAATATAAAAATTAATTAAATTAAATTTAAAACTAAATTTATTTAAAACATTTTTAAATAAAAATAAAATTATTAAAATTATTAAAATTAAAGAAAAAAAGAGAGGCGGCGGTTGAGGGTTGAGCCCTTTTCGCCGTCGCCTCCTTGCCGCCGTTGGAAGGGTAGGCGATGGAGGGGGAGGGTCGGCCGGGGTCATTGGGCCTTGGCTGGGGCGGCGACCCTAGTCGATTGGCGGTGAGGGCCCGCGAGCCCTCGCCGTAGATCTAGGTGAGGGTCGCAGCCCTCGCCGCTAATCGATCGGCGCCACCGGCCCTTCCGGCGATGGCGGCGGCGAGGGCTTAGCCCTTAGCCGCTTGCCCCTCTCTCTCTCTCTTTTAAATTTATTTGTAAATGTTTTAAATAAATTTAGTTTTAAATTTAATTTAATTAATTTTTATATTAATTTTTTACCACATCAGCACCAAAACGACGTCGTTTTTTTGTATCGTCTAGCCACGCGCATGCAAAACAATATATTTTGTACTTACTTTTTCTTGGGAAAATCGCCACGTCGGCATTTTTGGCTAGATTTGGACCGGGAGTGGCACTTAAGTGGTCTATTTTGCTTCAATTTTGGCACTTAAGTGTCACTTTCCTAACTTTTAGCACTGAAGTGTCATTCCGCAAGTTTCGATACTTGAAGTGTACTTTGTCCCATATATAGCTTATGAACTTTAATGCAATATGCATCACCGCACCGAGTGGCGTTACTAGCTTCGGCTTTCTCCTCTCACAAAGGGGAGAAGTTCGAATCCCAGCAAGTTGTAGGTGAACTTACCCGCTTCATGGGGGTGGTGGGTTCCTTTGTGGGCTCCAAGGTTTGCCCGCCGGTTGTTGGCTTACGAGTTTCCCTAGGTTATCAAAAAAAAAAAAAAGTTTTAATGCAATATGCAATATCGTCCAAGAACTTTTAATTTGTTCAATATGATCCATGAACTTTATTTCAATGTGTAATATTATTCTTGATATTTTAATTTGTTTAATTTTATTTTTAAACTTTGGTCCAATGTCCAACGTTATCTCTAAACTTCTAAAGTTTTCCATAAAGCCCTTTGCATATTTATACCAAATTGCAAAATTTTTGTTCTAGGGACGACATTGCACAATAGATTAAAATTCAGGAACCATATTACATATTAGACCAAAGTTCAGGAACCATTTAAACATTGGATCTTATCTTTTTTTTTTCTTTTTCATTTTTGTGTTTTATAAAAATACTTTTTTAAATTAATATTTTTATTAAAAAAATTGAGATTTAGAGTAAAATGACATTTTTTTTGTCTTGTATTTGGTTGATGCCATATATAAGAGAGGAAATATTTAAAAAAACCATGTAAGAGAGAAAATAATAAAATATTACATTAGCATTTTCCGTTTGTCTAATTGGAGGAAGGAAAAAAATTGAACTAATTAGTGAAAGAACTCGATTATACCAATTAGATAAGTTTCACTTGGTTGTACTTTTTGTAAATTTTAGGACTCGATTGTACTTTTATGACTAATTTAAGACTAGTGCACTTATCTGTATATATTTATGTGCTAGATTTTCAATGTTTTTATCTCAACCATTTGAGCTATTGATAGCTAGTGAGCTATCCTAAAAAAATTTCCAATTACGTCATTATCAGGCTATATGTTGGTTTCATCCATATAGTCAACTTGATCATATCTATAATAGTTAGGTTTCTTAGAAATAAGGGTTAAAATTACAAAAAAAAAACCCTAAACTAATATATCCATAATAAATTTATTCAAAACTAATTTTTTGACTACTAAATACCTCAAACTAATACACATGTGACAAATTTATTATCCATTAATTTTTGTTAAATTTTACCTTGTTTAGTTGGGTGACGTATGATAGTTGACAGGTGTACCGGTTTGGGATTTCACCCTTTGTTTGTTACAGGTGTATTGAATTGTGGTTTTTCACGGAATTAATCCAATTTAATATAAATTAAATGAGGGTAAATTTGTCATAAATGTATTGGTTTATGATTTTTTTTGGTTAAAAATTAGTTTACGATATATTTGTCACAAGTGTACCAATTTGGGATCTTTGGTGGTAAAAAAATTGATTTTGGGTAAATTTATCACAAATATATTAGTTTTGAGTTTTTTATGATACTAAATCTAGAAATTATATGACTAACTAGATTACTTGTCATTACTTATTGAGAATGGTGATTATTGTAGTGCATGATTTGCAAGGCAATCCATTAGTGATAGCTACCTAGGATTTTAGCAAGACTATATGTCAAGTTGCCCTCTACCTCTCATCTCCCCATTCCGCAGTTGTGTCGAATAATTACTCCCATGTTAATCATTACTTCCCATTAAGGAAAGAAATCCACTTATTAGGGCTTTAATATCAATGCATATCTTGCCAAAAGTAGAGGGATTGATTCTTTGAATGCAATGACCCCAGCAATGAACCATTAACATGCCATTATCGTTCTTGATTCGCCAAATCAAAATAATCAATGTCATGTAGATATAAATTCCGTCTCTGCAGTTTGTCACAAAGAAATCAAATCAATACAGTTCAGAAAGAATCAGCTGCATCCATACAAGAGAAATGGAAAGAGCTTCTCTCTCTTTGGCTTTTTTGGTGACCCTTGTACTTTTATCATCATGTAAGCCCGTCTCATGAAACGTGCCTCTTCTTGCTTTTATGGTTTTTCAATCACAGTAATGAAATAGCTTTCATGTTGAACTTTGCATACGCATAGGTTTGATGCTTGAGATAGGAGCAAGAGATTTGACAGAGATACAGGCGGACGAATGCGGATCTTCGGCAGAATGCTTTAGACGGTGTGATGGATGCCTCGGAAACAAGTGCGTCGACGGCCGATGCGTTTGCGGCTGCGTGGCGGATTGAGGGCTAAAGAATAAATAAAATTGCCCTTGAAAATAAGAAGCGAAATGGTTGCTTGATTTACTTGTTTTTTATTTTGTTAGCATTTGCATCGATAAAGGAGGCGTTAGCTTGACTATATATTGGTCGGCAATCGAATTCGCTTCTATGCTGTGTCTACTTTTGGTGAATTAAGTCTCCTATTATTTGTGCACTCAATTAAGCCTTAATTTCTTTTCCTCGCAATATGAATCAAGAACGCTCTCAAACCCTTCTCAAATCCCAAATAAAAAATGTGCATGGGTCAAATATTGTCGATGGATTATACCTACCCAGCATCCTACAAGAAAAGGCTCTTGACTATAGATAAGGCAGTAGCGCCCCAACCTGAAAACTCATGGAAAGCCTTTGTTGATATGATATAAAACAAACAAGCAATCTATGAACCTAATAATGAGGGCCTCTTGTTGTAAAGTTGCAGCTTGAAAGCTTTATTTACTTTGAGAAAGAAGGGCCAACTCTGATTATATAATATTATTGAAGGCCCAGAAAATGCCTCAAGCCACAAAGGGCGGGCTTTTGGACACGCGGAAAAGGGAAAGTGGGTGGAGGGTCTTTCTTAGCTAGAGTTGGGGCGGGGTAGAGTCTCATTGGTCAATTAGCTAGCAGTCACCCGAGTAGAAGTGAAGGATCCAAATACTTGAATTGATCTTCACTCTTGAAAGCATGCAAAAAAACCAACAAGATGTTATTAAATTCAAATGTATGACTTTGCATCATCGCAAAGGATGGCCAGCTTTGCGATGATTGAATTGCCATATCAGTAATTTTCGATAAAAATTGATTGATCGTGATTGATGAGGATTGAATTGACAAAATTGTAAAGCTTTTAGAACTGTATTGACGTCCGTATAATAGATTTATAACTAATTAGGTAATATTCCCTATACATATTGCTTTCGAAGTACTCTCAATAGCCAAAAGTCTATACTTTCACACGTAATAAGTATGGACATATCTTTAATCAAGGTGGACCCCTCATACCGGATGTTTGACCGAGTGGCAAGGGATACGGGGTCGGGATCAGGTTGAATCTTGGTAAAAGCATTGGATAGAAGCATCGAACATTGAGACATCCAAAAAATTCGTACATCAATTAATAATTGTAGTTTGTGAATATAATAAATGTCACTAGAGGAAATTTCAATTGGGTTATCAATTTTGTAGTGTACAGAAAATCCAAAAGGTATTTTCATAACGCTTCCCTTATGCAATTCCATTAGCATTAAATTTATAGATATTGTGCTTAAGTTGAGTATATAGGCTGGTGGCAAAAGACGTCTCACTATAGCAACTATTGTCAGGGACTGATACGCTTCCAATTATGTATATCATAATCTTAAAGTTAGAAATTTATCGAGTTAAGATTCTCTTATTGCTTGGTAGTTTTCGCTAAACATTTTAATAAGTTCAAAATATATTTCTGTTTTATCAATGTTTAGAACAAATACTGAGATATCTTAGTAACT
Source organism: Eucalyptus lansdowneana (assembly GCA_017140395.1). Taxonomy (NCBI): domain Eukaryota; kingdom Viridiplantae; phylum Streptophyta; class Magnoliopsida; order Myrtales; family Myrtaceae; genus Eucalyptus; species Eucalyptus lansdowneana. The sequence continues at coordinate 31,587,812 of CM029484.1, read as the reverse complement.
TATCAAATATTACTTTGGAAATATATAATTAAGCAACGTGTGACCTTTTAATTTGAACATCTCTTATTCATCTCCACCTAGTATTTTTAATTTCAGTGTCATCATTATTTTTACCTCGGTTAACTGTTCTTATCTCCTTGTAACTCATGTATAGTTTTTCAAATATATCCCCTTTTTGATCAAACAAACCCTACAAGTATCCAACCTCTAAAGAGAAATTAAACCTGTTATTGCAAAGAAGAGTGAGAGTCCCATATCACTTTCTTCTTTAATTTTCATTATCTAATCTTTTGAAGGTGAAGGTCCCACACTTCTATTACCATAACGTCTAATTCCATCTTTTAGGTGTTAACAAAATGAATTATTGGACTTTACTACCTTGTTACCAAATGGGTATTTGTTCTAAAGAATAAAAATTTCTATTTCTATTATTGGTTATTTTGCTTTGAAGGTATTTATAGTTTTGAGTTGTTAAAATTTTTTCCAAGGTAAGTGAAAACTCGAGAGCTAAGTTAAACCGATCCACTTAACACTCCTAACTCAATTGATTGATGTTTGTTAATTTAATTTGGATTTTGATGTTAAGTAAGGGCAAGTCTCAATAATGGTTGCGGTGGGTCTAGAATAAGGTGTTGGTGTAAAAACGATCAATCAAGTTATCAATACAAAAGAATGACTACCCATTGATTATTGAGCTATTGACTAAGGAATTGTCGATTCTTGACTTTTGCTGATTAAGTTCCGTTTCACCAGAATGGTTGTTGATTTCAACACAAATCAACAACATATTGATGGGAGGCTAATTTGAGCAAATTCCTTGGTTGATTGTTGAAATTCAAAGATAGTTAATTTATGGTTAAGGCTGGCGGATAAATTTTCGGAGATGAATGGCAAGGCTGAAGAGCCAAGATCATGAGTCTCCATGTCATTAATTGCATCTTTGAGTTCCTAGTTTTTTATAATGTTTTCTAGTTCCCATGTCTTTTATATTTACAGAGTCCCCCATATTCTTAATGTTTGTTTATTTCCTAATTCTTAGTCCCTCTATAAATAAAGGAGTGTTCTCCATTATAATACATACTTGGTGAATATATTAGAATTCCTCTACGTGAGTGAATATTTATCTGATTCTTTATCAAATGTCATTAATGGTAAATCAAATAGCTCTTTATTATTGACCAGTGGAGCAGTCCTTTCCGTCATGATCTACCATTTGTCTCAAATCTCTATGCTTGACCGGTGGCTTGTGCTTTTTATGCTTTGGTGGTGAACTTTTGTATTCTCCATCCTTACACACCTTTCTATATACTTAGCCAGAATTCCCCATATGCTCAACACATCCATCCATAAACTTTTTCCTGACAATTCACATTCCTAAAATCACTCACCTGCGCACATCAATTGTCTAGAGACAGGTCTCTTCAAGGTTAAAGGACAAGAAAGTCATATAATTTATGTGCGATATGAGTTGGTTTGTGTAGTCTAAGTTAACCGTCATCATGCGGTTATATAGTTGTAAGGAAAAAGCCACAAAAAACCCTAAACTTTACTCAATATGACAAATTTACCTCAAACTTTTTTTGTGACACAAAAAATTCAAAACTTTGCCAACTATAACACATTTACCCCAATTCTATGGTTGAAGAGCATTTTCATCTTTTAATTTTTAATTTTTTCTTTTCTTTTTCTATTTTCCTTTTTTTCCTCTTTTTTTCTTCTTCTCTCTTCCCTCTACCAGAGGAAAGTTGGCTCCAGCCGAGGGCTGCCCTTGCCGATGTCGGGCGAGGGCAACCCTCACCCAACGAAGGTAAGGCGGCCTTTGCCCGGGCTGGATCTATTCGAGATTGCCTCACGGTTGGGTGAGGGCTACCCTCCCTAGGTCAGGCAAAGACAGCCATTGCTAGAATCGGGCGAGGGTTAACCTCCCCGTATTTGGCAAAGGCTATCTTCACGACCCAGGAGAAGGCCACCCTCACTCGCCCGAGCGGCGGCCCTCGCTCGACATTGGTGAGGGCTGCCCTTGCACGACACTCCAGCTTCCTCCACCATGGTTTGCAGAGAGGGAACAAAGGGAGAAGAAAAAAGAAAGGCAAAAGAAAATAAAAGACGAAAATGCCTATAGTTTGGCGTAAATGTGTCATGCGAGTATAATTTTGAGATTTTTTTTGTGTCAAAAAAAAAGTTTAGGGTATATGTATCACGGTTAGCAAAGTTTGGGAATTTTTTGTGTCACAAAAAAGTTCAAGGTAAATTTATCACATTGAATAAAGTTTAAGGTTTTTTGTGGCATTTTCTTTAGTTGTAAAACCACATGTGATCTATGTGGTGTGGCAAAGAGGTATCTATGATTCAATACGCCACGATGCCCTATGTGTCAAGATGTTTCGAGAGTGTTCGGGATGCCTCGTGAGTTGAGATGGATACTAACTTGAGATGAATAGGAGTTAAAACCTCATATGTGCATATTGTTGAGCTACCATGTGGTATACGTGCATCATATAATTATATGTTGTCTCGCTTGCATTTGTGTGAATAATTCTATCTATCATTGTTCAATGAATTCCATTGGTGTATCATGATTAGGGGTAAGCGGTCTAGGGTTGACTCCTGGACCGGCCAACCCTGCCCGGTCCGGTCCGGTTCCCAAGGGGACCGGGTCGATCATTGGTCCTGAAATTCCGGGACCAACACCGCGGGTTGGTCCTCGGTCCCGAAAGTTTTAGGTCGGTCTAACCCCGAACCAACCCTATATATTATATTATTTATAATTCTTTTATATATTCAAACATAAGTAAAATGTCTGTTATATTATATTATATTGAGATGTTCTATCAATAGCACTAATAGTAATTTCAATTTAAAAATTTTGTTGAGTATTAATTATGTGTCGATTGTTTTGTTTTCGAGTGTTTAGAAATTCAAGTGAATTAACAAGATGTGAATTTATAATTCATGGTTTATATTAAGTATTTTGAACTTTTTATGGTTTAATTGTATTTTACTAATGAATTTCGATTTGCACTTTGCTTTTCAATTGTGTCAAATTGTAGAAGTTTTTGAATAGTGGAGTAGTACTATAGTTACTACGGTGATTTGCTACTCAAGTGGCGTGAAGCTCATTTTTGGCAGGAAAACATTTTTTGCATATGGTGTTATGAATATTAAAGATAGATGATTACAATAACTTTCCATCTTATCCCATATCTCGATAAGCAATTAGCAAGTACAGAATTTTTATTATTGTGTCATCTTAAATTTGCTAAATATGTATTGGTATTTATAGTTTAGTTCCACAATACCACATTGTCGATGGATATGTAATTTGAATTTATAGGTTTGCTTTTTTTTAAGGAGTATAAAAAAAGAAAAAAATTATCGATCGGTCTCGGGTTGACCCTGGAACCGGACCGAACTTGAATTAAGGTCGGTCCGGTCCTTAGTCCCAGGCTCAATAGGGTCGGTCCTCGGTCCTAAAAATTTAGGACCGGCAACATGCGGAGTTGGTCCTAGGGTTAGGGGGTGACTCGAGATCAACCCGGACCATGCTCACCCCTAATCATGATAGGAAAGATAGTGCTTTTTTACTCATTCGAATTGTCATACATAATTAAATTCTACTCATCATGAACTCACGTAATTTTTTTTTGGTACCAAGCTGAGTGATAAGATGATCTTATATGTTAGACTAAGAATCCCATTTAGTAAGTTTTGGTTCACCCCTCAATTATTTCAAATTTGTAGGATGTATTCCCTACCGTTGCTCTTTGGAGCTCCCGTGTATTTTGACTAGGGGTAGCAATTTTACTTAGTGTAGTTCTATCGTATGGATTAGCGTGGGATTACAAGAGTGGGTCCCATCGATTTGCTACGTGGTACTTTAATATCGAGGAAATTTGGTTAAACCATTATGGGGCTTCAATGGTCCCTCTCGTTTCGAGGGCAACGGCGATGTAGGTGAGGTTGTCTATCCATAACGTTGTAACTTGACTTTTGGTGCAAGAGTGGAATGAAAGTGTTAAACAACCCGACCTTCTTCCTAGGATTAATGCATTGTATTTTATTTCTTTTGGTGCCTATATTAATACTTGGAAGAGGGAAGATAAACAGATGCATGTGAGAATTAATTTTTAAATCTATAAAATTTCCATTCTCATATGATACGATTATGTTTGTGCTTTTGTGTGTTTGGATAAAAAAAATAAACAATTTAGTAAAAGTTCTTGTGTGGCACATGACATTCGGGGTATCATATAACACATTGCAATGATAAATATTGACTCAGAAATTTATTCCATGTTTAATGGCAATTGCTTTGAGTAATTAATAATCTCTTGAATACTCAACTCCTATGAATTTGTGGGCATCAATTAGAGTTTGGCATAAGAAAGAATAAAGAGATAATGTTGGGAAATTTACTCAAAAAGTGCTCAAGTAAGAATGAGATTTAATCCCAAATATTTTAATTTAACCAATTTAGTCTTATATCTTTTCACAATTTGCCAATATAGTTATTCGATCAATTTTAGCTAGAAGTTGTTAATGGGGACGTTGGCTGTCTTACTTAGCACAACCAAATCTGAGATGGACAATTTAGCAAGACCTTGCCCAATGTCCAGCAATAATGAAAAGAAATAAAAAATCAAAAAATTAAAATTTTGTCAATGTTAGCACCGATTATGCTACTTAGGACGATTGGTGTTTATGTTAATAATTTCAGCCAAAAATTGGTCCAAAGGACTATATTGGCAAATGATAAAAAAATTTAAGATTTAATTGGCCAAATTAAAGGTTTACGATATAACTAATATCTAAATAATAGGTTTATGACCTTTTTGGTAATTTATATGTTTAATGACTATGAAATTCACTACAAAAGAAATCATATCAAGTGCCAACTAATACATTTGATAATAAAGCCTTTCAAGGTCTAGGAAAAACGAATTAACCTTAATTAAGGCATAACGTTGATGCGATCGATGCTTGATAAAATAGTTGAAGGATCATGCTTGATAAAGTTTGATGTATGTTGAGCAACTTGAATCATGCATGCTCAAGAAATGAATGGACATCTACTTACAAACTCTTTTCACATTACTAAGTTCATATTATATTCGGATTAATATATACATATCAAGACAGCTAATTCAATTCACATCCAAAGATATATACACACTAGCTAGATCAATGAGTATGATATCTTCGTTGAAGTGTAAGCGGGTCAACCTCTCAATGGGTGGTAAATGGGTGGGTCAAATTGGTTTTAGGTAGGTCATAAATGGATTCAGCCCAAATCTATCCATATAGAGTGCGTTTGGTCATTCAAATTCAAATTCAGATTTGAATGAAATAAGATAAGATAGGATCCAAGATCCTCTGGATATCCTCTAGATTGTAAAAAATCCTATCATATGTTTGGTGCAATCCAAGATAGGATTAAAATATTTGAAAATCTCATTTGCAATGCAATCTCCAGCAATAACCAAATCTTACTCCTTGAGCTTCCTCCTCAAGTCGCCAAACCTGTTCTCTTCAGCTCCCTCCAGTTTGTCTCTTTTGCCGCCAGTTGTGCCAGATCCACCGTCATCTCCATCTCTAGGCCATAGTCCTTGCTGAAGTTTACTATGTTGGAGGCAATTCAGACGTTAACAAAGACGAGCAGGGCTTGCCGAGGGCGTTACGGAGTGACTGAGGAGGCAGCGGGTGTGACGAATCTAGTAGACAAGGCAGTAGCTGACAATGCAGAGGTGAAGGATGGCGATTGTGTGGTGGACGCTGCACATGAAACTCATACGCCACTTGATGTTGGAGCCGATCAGGTGTAGTGAAGGGCACCAAAAATATTGAAAGTTCTTGATTATTAATTTGTAATTTACTTGCATGTAGAATATCTTATATATGGTTTTAATGGATGGGTTTGGAGACTTGGTATGAGATCATTTTGGCAAGCTGGGTCTAGAGATAATGCAATTACGATGTGGTTATTCCTTGTTGGAGATAAAGTCACGTTCGCTGCACCGATCACGACGTACTCCATATTATTGTCATAGATAACCAATGGTGGCGACAATTCATTGTCGTAGTCTATGGTGACAAATCTATTTCCCCCGTGGGAGCCAATGGAGATGATGTTAACTTTGTCATGTTTTATGGGCAAACATGCCTCAGTTGTGGATGACAACCTCAAAAGATCTGGCGCACTCATGAGGGTATTCAAGTTCTTCGATGGTGATAGTCATGTCATATATAACTTCTCATTTTCACGCTCTATTGTCAAAACAAGATAGGCTGGCCGTTGATGACAATTGGTGGTGGTCACTGACCATTGGAGGCAACAACAATTGATTGTTGTGGAGGTGGTCTTTGCATGATGGCTGGTGAAGCTGAATGCGTCACTCCATTGTTGGAAGGTAATTGTTATTTTTTTTTTAATTTGAAATCTAATTCAAGCTTATCCCACCTTTAGAGTTGACTTTCTATTTGGTATTTTATCGGGATATATCCGAGTTTATCCGGTCCAGAGAAAGTTGCTAATCACTAAATAAGATATTTTGTTATCTTATTTAGATTCAACCCCGGACTACCAAGGCGTAACCATAAATTCACATATCAAAGCGTAACCATATTTGTATGCCCAACCCAACCCAAATTCATCCCAAGTCCACTCATATAATCCAACCGAAAAAATGGAGAAAGTAAAATTAAATGAAAATCCTTTCTTGTCCTCAAATTGACTCGCACAAAAACATTAACAAAATCCTTAAAAATTAAAACCACGTCCTCGGAGGCTTGAACTTTACCAAAACCGAAGATGAGGAAGGATGCTGTAAATACCCTGGACAACCTCCAAAACCGCAACAATGGAGGACAATCCGTGATGCCGAGAGGGCGGGAAGTGGGGACGGACATGGGCTGCGCTCCGAATCGAAGCTTCCCGGTGAATTCAAGGCAACTGGAGGCAAACTTGTTGGAGGCTATATCGGAGGATTGTTCTTTTCCTCGACGAAGGAGTCGGGGAGATGAATTGCGCGAATCGAAGAGAAAAGCTGCAATAAACTTCTCTAGGGACATCGCTGTTGAGCGGTGGCGATGGTCGTACCTCTTGAGGTGTGACAAAGGAGGATGGTGTGACTACTCTGTCCATTGTGCAAAGGAGAGATGGAGATTGTTGCTTGCTTCCAAGATCGTCACCGTTGTTGGGGATGCCGTCGGCGAGACCGGTCATTGGGCGACACCGCCAATGGTGGTGCTCTTCGTCCTCTCCCTCTCTTCTTCCATATCCAGTTTTTTTTTTTACTAATAGCCCAGCAAAATTAGAATTAGAAATTGTACATAATGCTCGTTTTAGTGTTCAAAGTTTTCATCGGATACCTTTAAAAAATCCAACTCAAGTGACATTTCCATGTGGTGTGCTTAGCATTAAGATGATAACTTTTTCACAATAATTGGTACTAAAGTAATTGCCTTAAACAAAATTTGTACTTAGACGATCACTATTTTTAACCTTTTGTTAAGGGGTTATATGTTAATTGGGCACATCAACAAATCACATAAGATTGACAAATTAATAAAATATGGCCCGCGTTGTTTGATGACCCATATCGGAATTAACATTTAAAGGATCATTTGTTTTTAAAGTGACATTTAAGTAAACTAAATTTTTTGGGTACTAAAGTGAGTATTATACACAATTTTTGATATTTCTAATGTCCTTCTCTCTCAATAATCCTTTTAAACTCAAATGAGCATATTTTTAGATCGACTTAGATCCACATCTAGTTAGGCATGCTCTGAAATTATGTAATAGCTCATATTCGACTCAGCCATGAGTTTGACATAAAAAATCATGAGTCATAGCCCCCAATCAAACGGTGAAATAGGGTTTAGCTTTTGAACATTAAATTTTACGTTGGTAAATACGTCATAAAGATAACAATTTATAAATCCATGCTCGTCGTCTCCGGCTCTTCTTCGTCTTCCCAAAGCGCGGAGCGGAGAGAGAGAGAGAGAGAGAATGGGGCGGGAGGTTTCAGAGAGCTGCGTCGACAGCCTACTGACCGAAATGGTGTCTTCCTACTGCAATCGCTTCTACGCCGACAAGCCCGACCTCGCCGCTCGCCGGATCGAGGCCATCGGCTACCAGGTCGGCCATCAGCTCTCCGAAGGTGCGGCCTTGATCGGTTCCTTTCCCCTCTTTTTTTCTTCGCCCCCGCCGGTTGATCCTATTGGGTGCCCTCCAATTCGATCTCGATCCCGATTTTCGAAACCCTTCTGTCCCGTTCTTCGTAATTACTGCCACGAGAGCGTTGATGTGTTGATGGGTCGGTGTGCTGATTTGTGTTTTCGTCTGGGTTCTGTGTGCTCGAGCTGATGATGTGTTGAGGTTCTCGTGGCGAGAGTGGAATTTTCTGGGTATCTGCTTCAGGGCGTGGGTGCTGGATCGATCGTGTGATTCCGCAATTTTAGGCATTAGATCTGGGTACTTGAGTGAGGATTGAGTGCTGTCATTGATAGATTGACAGAATGAGGAGAGGCGTCTGAGTTAGTATCTTTCTTGTTTTTTCTGCTTGGAGTTTGTATTGGTAGTGTGGATTGGAGAGCTGATCTCTCACCATGTGCTGAGTACTTGCATTTGTTGCTGGAAATGTGGGTTACGCGGTCGTGCTTCTGCAAATAGGTACACCATGGAGCGGCCTCGTTTTAGTGATCATTTGGAAGCAATAAAGTTCATATGCAAGGACTTTTGGTCAGAGGTTTCAAGAAACAGATTGACAATTTGAAGACCAATCATAGAGTATGGGAACTTTTTCGGATCCCTTACGTGCACTATGTCTCATGGATGCTGTTGTTTGTTGAATATCAATGGCTTTATCGTGTTTGTCTTGTAGGGTACATTTGTGCTGCAAGATAATCGTTTCCGCTGGCTTTTCGCATGTCCACTGACCCATCACTTGAAACGGGTCAAGAGGGTGACAACAAGGCAACAGAAGCGATGAGCATGCATCTCTATTTCCCTGTGGAATCATAAGAGGGGCTCTTTCAAACTTGGGGATTCCTTGTGCTGTTTCAGCAGATATTTCCAGTCTCCCTGCATGTAAGTAATCGACTTTATCTAACGTTTATTTAACATACAATCAGTAAGGTAAATGTTTGGTTCCTTTCTTTTTCTCTTTTTGTTGGCCTTTTTAGTAGATGTAGTTCTTGTCTGTTGGCCAAATTTGATCTCCTCTCAGCTTCCTTAAGAGTCAGTTTCAAATCCATTGATCCATTGTGTTGACTTTGAATAACTGCTCAAAGTTGGTTGTTGATTTTGGTAACTAAGGTGAAGTTGAGCCAACAGTGGGACTCGAATTCTAGTTGCTAGCATCATAATTTCGTTGTTTTTCCTGTTTTTTCGGCTACTCCTCTAGTCTATATGCCATTCTACTGGGCTTCTTGAAACTTCCATGCGCTAATGTTAAAACTCTGATCTACTTGGACGTTTTGGGAATATGGATTATGATCTCTACATGGACTTGTTTGACAGGATGCTTTTATAGAAACTCCAGTGGGATCCTTGTAGATACGTGAATCTGTCAAATGTTTTTAGGACCACAATTAAATAGCATCCTAATTTTTACTTATAACCTTTGCATTTGTGTTGCAGTATATTGTTCATTCTGTATATCAGGTTCTTGTTACTAAATTTCATTTTTCCAGTATATTATTCTCTACCAGTTTGCAGTAAATGCTCTCCTAGCAACCTACTAATGGCTGAACCTTTTCTCTTTTCCCTGTGGTATTTGTAAGCAAGAAATAGCAAAAAGTTTGTTTAGTTCTTCTTCCCATTTTTCTCTGAGCTCTTCCTCACTGTGCCAAAGTATAAATGATGTTCTTTTAGGACTTGTTTCCATGAAATTTCCAGGAGATAATTTGATCCTTAGAAATACCGATATCTAACTCCTGTAGAAACTTTTATCACTCAATACAACACATTGGTAACATACAATGACTTTATCTGGGGAGTTTCTGATAACACCGACCAAACCCAAAAACACAAATTAGAAAGCTTTTGATTTATGAATTTTCTTCACTTTGTGGTCAGATGCATCCATCATCTGTGTCAACACTTCTGTTCTGCATCAGTGGCCTCATATTATGTGGAAGTTGTTGGCTTTCAAGTGCAATTGTTTTCAACATTTGTTTTATCTGCAGTGGCCTTTGGATTTTCTTTCTAGGTAAAGGATGATGCATGCAGTTAGATGATAGCCGCCTAGATCCCATATATTTTAGTTTTGATTGACTCAGTCTATGTCAATAAAATAAAATTTAAATTGATGAATGAAAGTTGAGACTAGTCGTGACATGCAGTTGGAAGTACCTTCAGACTTTTAATCAGGAAAATGTTGAATCAAACTCGAATTTATTGAAGGTTGATTCTTTCTGCTAATAAGGACCATGAGATGCTGTCCTTGAATTTGTCAATAGCAGAGCTAAGAAAGGATGTTTCTTACATTTTGTACTCTACTTGGACCTTTCTTTTAATCCTACATATACTAGGATCATATTTTTATTGCTTTCTATTGTCCATCTTTCAACTTTTGCAGTTTGTTGTTTGTCATTTTATTTGGATTTGTTATTTAAGGTGCTAAGCTACTTTTCCTGCATGGGATCTGCTATCACTCGATTTAATGCTCGACCGTTCTACTCTTCATATGAATAAACAGGCTCGTTTGTTGTTCGCATAAAGGCCTGATGAGTAGTTCAGGACAGAGTGATTGAGATCAAGCTCTCTTCCCTGACCTTTGCTTTTTGGTGATGTTGAACGTGGTAAGCAATTTGTGGATATGAAGGGGAAGATATGAAGGGCTTCCTGAACCTGAAGTCATGTCAGTCCAAGCTGATTCTTGAGAAACTAGTCACATAATGAGAACATTTGTTGGTTGCAAGTTGCAGGGTACGTATCCTGGATACTCCCTCTCCTGTAGTGTGATAATTTTTTTAACCGTCTATTAGGACTTTACAGAAATTGTACATTGTAACTTGTATTCTGCCAGGCGGATCTCTGGACTTATGTATTGCTTTCGATTTTAAGGAACAGGGAAATATCTTTTTTATTGTTCTCATACAGATATCTAACCACAACAGTAATTTGTTACTTTTTCATGGCTCCAACCAAAGTGAAAATGGATCTCTTATGTAACATATATATGGAGTCATGGAGGGTGGAAGTACTTCATTGATAAATTCCAGTCTGTAGATTGAATGTATTAGTACCCAAAATACATATCCTGATATAGTAATTCTATATCTGCAACTTTGATCTGTGGCTGACTTAAGTTTATGGTGCATCAATGTTGATGGCTTCCTTTATTCTACGTCCCGACTCAATGCACTAATTGTTTTGCCATGTAGGAGATTATAAAGCTTTACACTTAGGTTTTAGATATGCGTATGGTATTGTTAAAGAGCGCTGCGAGGGCATTTGCTAAGAATTATTTGTTTGAAATAATTCAATTTTCAAGGTACTGATGCATAACACGAAGGGAATCATCTGACAGCCTATCGATCTGCTAAACTTTGAGACAGTATCCAATGTGCTCTTTTGACAGCCTTTGCTCTTTAAAAAAGATCATTGTGCGGTGTTTGTGCAAAGAGAATAGATAAATCTAAGAGAAAACATTATGAAAGAGAAAGAGGGCATTCACAAGTCCCATGTTGGCTGTTCTTCTGGCGACCGATCGTACATGACGATGTCGTTCACCTCCCTACCGATCTTTCTTGCTGGATTCTCTCTCCATGCTTTCATCAGCGCTAACTTCCCTTGAGAAGTTTTTGCTCTTCGGGTTTTATATCGCGGTTCAGCATTCTGGCCTGATCCATATATAAATGGTATAATCTCCTAGAAGCGACAACGCACCTATCAAGAGGCTTTCTCTAAAAAACCATTGTCCTTCATGATAGGCATTAAACTACTAGAATATTCAAGCAACTGGTGGTAAGGGTAGCACAACCCCAAGCAAGGGGATGCTGGGGACGTCGAATAATTAAGGACACATTTCAGGCATGCTGAGTTTCGCTTGAGCCCTCGATTTGATGCCCTCATGTCAGTAGTTTAGGTGGCGCAGCTTTGCTCATCGGGGTCGTGGCCCTAGGCAAGTCGTCACTCTTACGGGAGTGGTCGCTTGGGCCGCACGATGCTGGTCCGATATGGAGAATCACCTCTGGCGGAATTCTCGCTTGAGTGAAGATGGAGATCTTTGCTCTACTAATTAGGGTAAAAATGGGTTTTAGATAGTTTAACGAAGGTAATAGGAGAAAAAATATTCATTATCATACAAATATGGTGACCACACGGATGCTCATTCACTATTAAACATTAAAATATAAATAAATACATAAATAAATTACATCACACAAATCAAGCAATTATTTTTTTTTTGAGATTTCTTGAAATTAAATTTTTTTATAAAACGTGCATTTAACTAAATGACCTAATTTTACTAATAAAAAAATTCTAATTAAATGATCCTGTTATGGAAACTAGTTAATATGCACCTAATATTTTTTGTATTTTTTTATTGAAATTCGGAATTAATAAAGACCCTAATTAAACTATCTAAAAATAATTTTCTAATTTATTTTAGGGATTAATTTGACTTAAACCCTATCCTATCTTAGAAAAATATATTTTTAAATAATGAGATTATAAAAATATGCCAACTTTATCTAAGACCCTAAAAAAGGTTATTTAGGTCCAACCCTAACCTATTTCAAAAAATTATCTAAAAATATAATCCTAAAAAATGTAATCCAAAAAAAAAAAAAAGAAATCTAATTTACTAACCTACATTTTTTAGTTTACTAAATCTATATGCTCATGCAAGATTTTGATTTTTTTGATTTTCTGATTTTTTTAGTTTTTTTAAAAGATAAGTAATTATTAAATAAATATTAAATCTAAACTATCAACAAAATAAAGGATTAAAATAATCGAAAAAATAACATATTGTCTCATAGGTCAAATTAACGATTATCCTAACCCTAATTATCACGACAAAGAGTTCAAAATAATAAAAAATCTAATCGAAGTCTTACGAATCAAATTAATAATTATTTTGATTTAACAATTGAAATTATACCAAAAAGCCCAAAAATTAATATAATTAAAAAAATGATCCAATGTTTCTTGGATCAAATTATTAATTACAATAATTACGGGCAAAATCCCTGACGGATAATGCCTACAATATTTATTGACATCAAATATTACAACTTAAATAAATAAACTAAAAAAAAGAACAAAACAATGAGATAAAATGAAATGAAATGAAATAAATAAATAAAAAGAAGAAAAAACTAAACTACCTAAGGAGGCGAGCAATGGGGGTGGGCGGCGCGCGGAGGTTGGATGGCCAAACTAGTAGCGGAGCCAAACCACTAGACGTCGAGCGAAGGGTGGCCGGCGTCGAGCTCCGGCGGGGGCTGATGGGCGACGACGATGAGGGCGTCACGGCGGTGGTGGTGAGCGGTGGCGTCGGCGTCATCTTCACGGCTTCTGGGTGGAAGTAGCGACGCAAGTTCGGCGCGGAGGAGGGTTCTGGCGGTAGGCGGGACGGCGGCCGGAGGCAAGCGGGACAGCGGCCAGAGGCGCGGTGGCGCAAGGGGACCGGCGGTGCAAGGGTGGTGAGTCCGGTAGTGCGACACGGGCGCGATGCAGGCGCAGGAGGTGCAACGCGAGCGCAGGGGAGCAGCATGTTAAAAAAACAGAGGAGATGCAGATTTGCGAGATATGCACAAGAGCGGCGTTAAAAACGAGAGGAGAACGAGAGGGAGATCTTGATATACACAAAAACGGTGGAACCGTTTGCAAAACCACACTTAAAAAAAAACTGACGCCATAGCCTTTATATAGGCTTTTTAAAAACAAATAACCACCACAGTGCACTAACTTCACACGTACAGCAACCAATCCACATAATAGACTATTAACACATAAAAAACAAACCAGAAACATTGACTCGTTCAACATTCCCTCCCTTAAACTGATGTTGCAAACAATTAGTTTAAATGACCTTCTCTCAATTTGGAATATCCAACAAACGAACACCAAGGAGCTTTCTTAGCTTCTGAAACATGGACAACTTTAGGGGCTTGGTGAATATATCAGCCACTTGATATTCACTTCTGAGAAAACTAGCTCAACTACTTCATCCTTTGTAAGATCTCTTAAGAAGTGGTACTTCACATCTATATGCTTGCTCCTCCCATGTAGAACTGGATTTTTGGACAGCTTGATAGCTGAGCTGTTATCACAATAGATTATAGTTGCTTTTTACTGTTTGAACTGAAGCTCTTCAAGAATCTTCCGTAACCATATGGCTTGATAGGTACATGAAGTTGCAGCAACAAATTCTGCTTCAGTTATTGATAAAGTAACAATTGATTGCTTCTTTAAAGACCATGAAACCGCCCCTAAACAAATCATGAATACATACCCTTAAGTACTTCTTCTATCATCAACATCTCCAGCATAATCGCTATCTGTAAACCCAAACAAATCTAACTTTTCTCCCTTTTTATAGAACAACCCAAAATTTTTAATTCCTTGCAAATAGCGAAAAATCCTTTTTGCAGCTTGTAAATGTAACTCTGTTGGGTGCTCCATATACCTGCTTATAAGGCTCACAGCATGCATGATATCTGGTCTTGTCCCCATCAAATACATCAGGCTTCCAACAATTTGCTTGTAGAGAGTGCTATCCACCTTGCTTTCATTAAGATCTTTCAAGAGCTTCAATCTAACTTCAGTTGGAGTAGTCACAGGGTTACAATTATTCATTTGAAACCTGTCCAAAATCTCTTGAACATACTTCTTTTGAGACATAAAGATTCCAGTTGCAGATTGAATTACTTCTATGCCCAGAAAATAATGCATCAATCCAAGATCAGTCAATTCAAATTCATCCATCATAGACTCCTTGAATTTGTCAAACATGGCACTATCACTCCCAGTAAAAATAAGATCATCCACATATAAGCATACAAGAAGCAACTTTCCACCATCACCAATTTTAATAAAGTGTATGCTTATATGGACATTTTCTAAAACCTTTCTTCAAAAAATAGGCATCAATGCGACTATACCAAGCTCGGGGAGCTTGTTTTAACCCATATAGTGCCTTTTTTAATTTATAAACTTTATGTTCACTACCGAGCTTCACATAACCAAAAGGTTGATCAACAAATACATTTTCTTGAAGATCACCATGCAAGAATGCTGACTTTACATCCAATTGGAAGATAGGTCATGAATTCTGCGCTGCTAATGCAATTACCAATCTGATTGTGTCAAGTCTTGCTACAGGTGCAAATACTTCTTTGTAATCCACTCCAAATTCTTGCTTGTAGCTTTTCGCCACCAAGCGCACTTTATACTTATCAACTTCACCATTCTTGTTCAATTTTGTCTTGTACACCCACTTGACTCCGATTGTTTTGTGTCCTTTTGGAAGATCTGTTAACTCCCAAGTGTTATTTCTCTCAATAGCTGCAATTTCTTCATCTATTGCTATCCTCCAATTTTCTTTTTGTATTGCTTCATCAAAAGTTGTTGGATCACAATATGAAAATAAAGTAAAATGGATAAGTGGATCTTCATATTGATCAACTCCTGTTACTTCATAATCACTCATCCATGCGAGGCCTCCGTCGAACACGATGAGGCCGATCTTGAGTTTTGCATCTTGTTGTACTTTGGACCTTTTTGTGGCGATTTGGGTTGTTGTGGATTGCCGCACCAGCCCATTTTCATCTTCAAAATTCGTTGGAATTTGCTTACCAACACCTTGCTCACCCCACGGCCAAGTTTGTTCTTTATCAAAAATCACATCACGGTTGATAATGATTTTCTTGGTTATAGGATCATAAAGTTTATAGGCTTTTGATTGATCACTAATGCCAAGAAAAACATATTTGACTCCCTTGTCATCTAGCTTCTTCCTCTTTTGGTCAGGAACATGGGCGTAGGCAATGCACTCAAAAATCCTGAAGTGATCTACTGCAGGTCTTTGGCCGCTCCATGCTTCTTCCGGTGTCATATTTTGAACAGCTAGAGTGGGACTTCTATTTAAAATATGAATGCTCCAATTGACTGCTTCAGGCCATAAATTTTTTGGAATTCCACTTCCCCTCAAGAGACTTCGCACCATATTCAGAATGGTACGATTCTTCCTCTCACATACGCCATTTTGCTGTGGTGTATAGGCTGCTGTAAGTTGTCTCTTGATCCCATGCTTCACACAAAAATCTATAAACTCAAGCGAGTTGTACTCTCCACCACGATTCGTGCGAAGGACCTTTATTTGATTTCCTCCATCCTTTTCAACAAGTTTTTGAAAGCTGCAAAAGCTTCAGATTTTTCGTGCAAAAAATACACCCAAATCTTTTGGCTAAAATCATCGATGAAGGTAATGATATACCGTTTACCTCCATTGGAAATTGGAGATATTGGTCCACAAATATCTGAATGAACCAACGCCAACGGACTTTTTGCTCTCTATGATTTTCTTTGTGGAAATTGAGCACGATGTTGCTTGCTAACAACACAATCTTCACAAATTTCCAAAGGAGCAGAGATTTGAGGAAGGCCCTCCACCATATCTTTTTTATATAGTGTTCGCAACCCACCAAAATTAAGATGCCCATAGCAAAAATGCCATAACCAAGCTTCCTCCTTCAACCTTGCAGAGAAACATGAATTTGTAGTGTCGTGGAGATACAGTGGAAACATCCAATTGCCCGTCATTTTGACTTCGGCAATTAAACTCAACTTCTCATCTTGGATTCTGCAAATCCCACCTTTAATAGAGATTTCATATCCCTTCTCTTGCAGCTGACCAGCACTTAACAGATTAGTCTTCAATTCAGGGACATACAATACATTTGAAATAGTTTGTACCGAAGTCCCTTTTGGATGAATTCCCACTGTTCCTTTCCCCATCACCGACACAATGGAATTATCACCAAACTTGACGGTGTTGTTGTATGTTTCATCTAGATCAAAAAAACATTTTCTTGTCTCCACACATGTGATTGCTACAACCAGTGTCAAGATACCACATGTTTGGTTGAGTTTCTTCCTTCTCATGGCACACCATCAAAAGAGATATTTCTTCTTCTTTTTCAGCAAAGTTAGTTCTTTCAATTCTTTGTTTATTCAAATTAGTTCAACATTCAGATTTGTAATGCCCATACCTATGGCATCTAAAACACTCCACTTTGGATTTGTCTATTGACCTTGGCCTAAAACCAGTTGAATGTCGTCCTCCACGACCTCTTCCTCTCCCTTGGAAATCACGATAGGAATAGCTTTCAGACTTTTGATCAAAGCTGAAGCTGCTGCGATCGTTGTTCTCTCTTCCTCTGCCTTCTCCTTTGTTCACCCTTGCTGTTGATGAAGAATGATCTCCAGTTGAGACCTTCAAAGCTTGCTCTTCCGTCTCTTGTTGTAAGAGTTTTTGTTCATGAACTAACAAGAATCCTTGCAACTCATCAATGGAAAGTTCTTCAATGTCCTTGGCTTCTTCTATGGAATAAACAATAAAGTTGAACTTTGGTGTCAAAGATCGAAGAATCTTTTCAACAATGATGACATCCTACGTCTTGTCGCCATGAATCCGCATCTTATTAACTATTGCCATTGTCCGAGAGAAGAAATCTGTGATTGTCTCTCCCGACTTCATTCGTAGCATTTCAAACTTCGAACGAAGCGTTGGAAGCTGCTGCCTCTTTGCTCTTGCTGAGCCTTGATATTTTTTCTTCATGGAATCCCATATTTCCTTGGAGGTATCCTTGCAAAGAATTGTCTCCAAAATGGATCTGTTAATTGCTTGGAAAAGATAGTTTTTGGCCTTGAGATCCTTCAATTTTAGTGCATCCAAAGCCGTTCTTCACGCTGCCGTTAACACAACTCCTTCATCAGGTTCAGCAACTCCCAAAGAAACAACATCCCAATACTCCTTGGACTTGAGAAAATTCTCCATTAGCATACTCCAATGATTATAGTGACCATCAAAGTGTGGAATAACAGGTTGTACAAATGTTTTTGAGGCCATTACTGCTACTGCAAAGTAGAACCACCACAAAAGCAACATACTGCTGCTACAAACGAAAATAACCCGCTGCAATACTCTCATTTAACTGTTGCAAACGAAAGTACTTGCTGCAATAAAACTCTCTTTTGGTTCTCACATTTTTACAGCACTCAAACACACACTTTTCTTCCTAACCTTGGCTCTGCTACCAATGTTAAAAAAACAGAGGAGATGCAAATTTGTAGATATGCACAAGAGCAGCGTTAAAAATAGAGGAGAACAGAGGAGATACTGATATACACAAAAACAGAGGAACCGTCTGCAGAACCACACACTTAAAAAAAAACTGACGCCATAGCCTTTATATAGGCTTTACAAAAACAAATAACCACCACAGCGCACTAACTTCACACGTACAGCAACCAATCCACATAATAGACTATTAACACATAAAAAAACAAACCAGAAACATTGACTCGTTCAACACAGCAGCGGGCGTCGGCGATGAAGCTGCACGTCGCGGGCAAGCCTGGCGGGGCGGCAGTGGCAGAGGTGGTGCGGGGTCAGAAGTGGCGGGCTTCGGAGCTCCGGCGTTGGGCTGGGCAGCGGCAGTCGCAGTGCGAGTGCGCAGCGCGGCGATGGGCGTTGACTCGGGCAGCGGGGGGCACCGGCGAGGGAGACTGCGAAGAATAAGAACGATTTGTTCTTCTTTTTCCTTTTCTTTTTCTCTCACTTCAGTTGACCTGTCTCCTCACACGTCCCTCTCTCTGCTGTATTTTCAGAATTTTAAAAGCCAAAGCAAGACTCCTTTTTGCTGACTTTGAAGAATGAATAAAAGGAAAACGAAAATTCACAAGACACGAATTCCCACCTCCCCTTCTCACAAATTCTTTTACTGCACGAATTTTTCTCTTTGAATATTTTTGAAAAGTGCCCCCCCTCAGTTATTAAAAATAAACCTCTTTTTTATAATGATTCCAAACGGCCGCTTTGTATGGTATTTTCTAAGTTTTCATCTCCGTCACATTAAATCAAATCTATAAATCAAAGCATGATTTTGCAATCAACTCGATTTTGCTCGGATTTCTTCCATTTTGCAAAAATTCTTGCATTTTATTCACTTGATTTTTAAATTGCTTCTGCATTTAACAAAATCCGAATATTCATTAGAATTTCGAATTTCCATGCATAATCAATCAAATTGATTTCCTCCATTTTTTTTTTCATTTTTTTCCTTTTATTTATTCAAATGCAATTTTTATTTTCCTTATTTCCCTAGATTCGCTAAAATTAGGTGTCAACAAGCATTTTTTTATTAATCTCTAGATTACAAGTAGTGTATGTAACAATCACCCATGTTAGCATTGACTTTTTGGATATATACTTGTTGCAACCTACCCTCGAGGGGCCATCCTTGGGAAATAGACTAAGAGGTATTCTGTCGAAAGAAAATTTGAATTAGCATTCACAAAAGATAGCTCGAGCAGTTGTGATCCGTAACAACCCATCGATTTCGAGTGCAAACTCTTCCAAATTTATACTTTAAGTGACGTTGGGATACTCAATTTTGCATTCTTAACAACTTAATATTTTTAGGAGTTTCTGCGAGTTATTTTGGGTTTACTTAAAACCAATTGAAATGAATTCCTACAAAATGAGAGATTTAGTGATTGGTGAAAAAAATTAGGTACCGAATAGTGGAAAATATTTTTAGTTCATTTTTAGGTTTTAGCCAAATACAAAAAAAATATATAGTTATTTTCTTGGGAATTGACTATCAAAAGAAATATTTTTCGGAAACGTGATATTTTTCGCGAAATAACTTACCAAAAAATAAACGGAGCTTTTGTGTAATCAACGGTAGAAGCAAAAATATCAAGCTGGGGGAGATGTGAAATAGACCAGAAGCATTTGTGATTTCTAAGATTATTATAGATTTCAGCAGACATTTCAAAAAAAAAAAAAAAAGGTAACGTCGAGCACCAAACAGCCAATGGGCAACGGCCCTACCAATCCCTTCAATCTTCAAATCTGAATTCTTTTATATGTTAATTATGCAACGGTTTTCAATTTTCTTACGCCTTCATAAGCCTCATCATAATTCCCTAGTCCAGTCGCCTTTTTTGTCTAATTTTGTTGTTGTCGACAGTGAAATTTGAGAAAATATTCCTTTACCAAAAAAAAATTTGAGAAAATGTTGGCTGCACTTGTGATTGACAAGTCAGCAAAATAATAGTCCGTTTATTGATTGACACGTGTCCTGTGGCCCCCACTCTGTCAAATTTGTCGCAGTTCTCTCTCACTTGTCTCTCTCCCCCCCCCCCCCTTCTCTCTCTCTCTCTCTCTCTCTCTCTCTTCACGGCCTCTCTCGATCCCTTCCGACGCAGCAAGCTCTCTCTCCCTCCCGACTCACGCTTTGCCCTTGGGGAGGGTCTTGGGTGACCGACAAGCTCTGCGGCGAAATGCTCGACCTCCAGTAGGTTGCTGCCTTCCTCACCGAACCAAGGTCTTGGCCTCCATTGACTACTCCGTTGCCGGCCGGTCAACTGAGGTCGAGATCTTGATGAAGGAAAGACCAGCTTCCATAAACATCGAGATCTCGGCCGATATTTTCTGAAGGGAAGAGACAGAGCAAAGATAAGACGGAGGAAGAAGAAAGACGGAGGAAGGCATGTGAAAGAGATTTATGGCAAATCTGACAGAATGGGCCCGCAGGACACATGTCAATCGACAAATGGATTAGTTTTTTGCCGAGTTGTCAATCAAAAGTGCAGCCAATATTTTCTCGTGAAATTTGACTAAACACTTGATGGGGATGCCTGGTCAGATGATACGCGTGGGGGGTGACGTGGCGGCACGAGATCGCCGTGTCAGAACTGGTTAAGAAAAGGGGAAAGTTGCCGAAATCATGTGCACGATGCGACATGCCAAGAAAAACGGTTGGGGCACGTTAAAGATTAGAACTAATTAAATGCGTGTTTATATGTAAATACATATATGCCATCTCATAATTTGATGATAAATAATCGAATGAATTTCCGACCTTACCCTTTTTTCTTCTTTTCTTTCCCAGGATAATTATCCTGTTTTATCACTCGCTTATTTCTAATCTTAAAAATCGGATTTTTATTTTTATACTACACCCACCTTCTTAAAAAAATCGAATATGGAGATATTTTTATTTGGCTATGTATAAAGCCTCTTTGGACGGTTTTACTGAAAGTTTCTTTCCGCGCACATTGTTCAAATACTTTGCGAGAAAATGGACTTTCTAATCTAGTTAATATCATTCTTTCTTCTAAAGGAACCTTGTCTTCTACATTTTGTCATTGTGGTTATTATGGACTCTGCACTCACTCGTGATTCCATAATAACTTTTAGCTTATTTGTCCGTGATAACATTTAGGTCTCATTTTAACTAACACTTCTCGTGGATATTCTTGCATCTCCACCTAGTCGGACGCTCCCACCTGGTGTTCCTGGTCACGTTAGATCTATTGAACATTCAAGTTGTGCACACATGATTCCAGGATCGTAGAAGAATCCCACAAGATATTTGTTCTATCCCAAGACTGACCTGTGTCTATGTTGGTTGCACGTATATGCAATCGATCCAATGCCAGAGTTCGTGCAACTAGTGTCTATATAGCAGTCACCCATATTGGCATTGACTTTATGGATGTATCATATAAAAGCATACGTGCATATTTTGCAAGAACAATTTAATGTGTCACGTTCAAGTACCCTATAAGAATTCTCAAGCTATGAATCCACGGCTGTGTGCAACTAGCATAATTCTCGTGGTTAAGCTCCGTGCGGAAAAAACTACCATAATGTCAATGGAGGCTTCTCTGTCTTCCCTCACCTTTCTCACTGCGATCAAGATCGTTCGCTCGAGAACTATCGGCTCGAGATCAGTTCAAGCTCAAACCCGAGGAGATGACCCATCTTCGCTTTTATCTCCATGATACATTCACCGGACAACACTTTACCGTAGCAACCGTGGCCCAGGTAGCGCCAACGATTACATCAGCAACACATTTCAGTGCTATCGCGGTCATCGATGACCTATTTACCATTGTTAACACCTAAATTTGAACAATTCATTTAGTCCTATTTTATATAAAAATATTAAGAATCAACCCGAACCCCTAAACAAAATACCGTTAGTATAGATTATAGGGTTAATACCACGAAAAATCTCAAATTAATACGCCTGTGACAAATCTATCCAAAATTAATTTTTGAATCACCAAAAACTCAAAACTAAAATACCTATGACAATTTTAACCCAGACAAATTTTTAGGTCACCAAAAACTCCAACTTGATCTCTTATGACATATTTACCTCTCGTTAGCTTTTGTCAAATTTTACCATGAAATTGATGAGTTTGATAACACACACATGGAAAACTATATCTACGTGAGGTAAAATTATCACAAGCGTAATGATTAGTTTTAAGAAAATTTTTCATGATGTATTAATTTGAGAATTTTATTGCTTTAAAAATTAGTTTGAGATAGATTTGTTTTGAGATCTTTCGTGGTGTTAACCCAATTTATATGTAACGACCCCAACTCTATCTCTAGGATCTTGAGCGACATGATTTATTTTCGCGATGTCCCAAGCTCATCGCTGTCCCGATTCTTTTTATCTTGTTATCATGCACATGCGGAAATGTAAATAAACAACTCTCCGGACAAACAATAGCTAGAAGACTGGGACATATATCACACTGAACACACTAATTTATATTATAATAATACTTTTACAAGCACTTCCTCTACGGGCCTTTTTTTTTTCATTTTTACATCATACTACAAGTTTCCATACAAGCTAGGGGAATTCATATCTCTTTTAGCATGATTGCAGCTCCCAAAACTGACGTGAGACCTCCATACCTACAAGACTAAAAGATGAGAGAGTTTTGGAAACTCAAAAAATAAAATTCTTAGTCCTCTATTAGGAAAGTATCTTATCATTAAAGCCTAACAAGTACAAGACTTGCAAACAGTGTCGATGGGAGATTAATAATAAATCCATTGGCATCTCTCGACTATCTATACGTGTTTCACTTTCAACTTACCAAATAAGTTATTTCACAAAACAAGTTTATCAATCAGCACATAGTAACATGCACAATAAATTCATTAACAGTATCAATGGTTCTTCCCATACTTTCACAGGCTTCCAACCTCAGACAAGGCATCCGGTCTCAAGCTAAGCATCCCATACTCTTAGGATTTCCCATACTTTTAGGAACTTCCTGGCTCAACTAAGGCATCTGACCATCAAACCAGGCATTTGATACTTTCAGGGGCTTCCTGGCTCAATCAGAGTATCCCGTTTAATGAATGAGGCATTGCTGACAACGCTATGTGACGACAGGTGCTTTTTCCTCTTTAAGTGCACACACAAGTGCATCACATAAGCCGGTTCTTATCTTTTCTTCCTAGCAGATTCATACATGGCCCAAAGGTATGCTCATACATATGTGTGTGCCATGAATTAAACATGTCAGGAATGAACCTTAATCCGTGACTTGAACCAATCACTTGACACCGATCTCCGTACCGGATAAGGCTCGAAAACGGCATACCTCAATGCCGATTTAGGACCTTGCGGCCTTAGGCAATTCCTGCACCAAACAAGACTTAGAACTGGCATGCTTGAATGCCAATCTGATGCCTTATGGCCTTAAGCGACCTTGCCATGCATTGAACTCAACCCGAGCGAACCTCAGCCTCATTCCAAGTGTGAACAACTCAAGCACACGTTCAAACACAAATATGAGCAAAACCATACAAAAGATCTAATATCTTACTCACGGCTTGATGGGTGAGCACTTAACTAGACTCAATAATTGAGTCTACCACCCTAGAGGAGAAATAGGGATCTTACTTACCTAGATGAGTCTCGAGAACTAACTTGAATGACTTGATGAGGGGTGATGGTGCAAGGTTGAGAGAAATAGAAGAATGGCATGTAAATGGCAAGAAAGGAGAAGAGAGCTCAAGGTAAGAATGAATAGGGTGGCTCCCCTATTTATAGGCTCAAAACTCATCATCACCCTTTCCAACTGGCCCAATCGTCTTTCTTGAAGTGACACGTCTATAACATTGAGGTGGCAAACCTAGTTTGTAAGGTGGCACGCCTATGGTCTTAGGAAAACACTTGCCATCTTTTTATTGGACCACCCATTTCATGCCATCATGACTTAACCTACTTGTTTTTCAAGGAGAATCTTATGGTAATAATAACTATATCTTCCATGGACACTTAAGCCAATAAATCACTAACTTCTTCTCCAAGGTAAATCTTTTGGTCATCATTACAAAATCTTTAGGTGGACACCTAAGCCAGGGACTAATCATTCTCATTAAATGCCTAGATTTAGTTAATCATGAGGCTAGTATATTTACCACATGCCTAAATTAAAGAACTTACTTTTTAAGTTTTGGCTTTCTAGAATATTCTACCAAGTTCTCTTCTAATTGGTCCACTTAAGTTCTTGAGTCCTTTGCTTCTTCCCCAAGAAAAGTCTTGAGTCATCATTACCAAATTTTTAAGGGACACTTAAGTGGGGTGACTTGTCCTTACATTTAATGATATTATGTCTTCTCTTAACCGGTCTTAATCAATTCATTTTTTCAAGAGTCCCTTACTTAATTCCCAAGGTAGATCTTTGGTAATCACTACTAAATCTAGAAGTATATATCCAAAGTGGTGAGTCATTATTCTTCAAGAAGAACCTAAGATATTCTAGAATGTTCTATTTTGTCTATTTCCAAGGAATATGGAAACCATGAGAAATAGGCCATTGGAAGTGCAATCGGAATCGGGCAAGGGCTTTTTGTATACATCCCCTCAAGACCATTCCGACACACCCAAGATTCGTGGCAAAGGCACCCTTAGTGTGGTTGTCATAGGCAAAATTGCCTACTTCAATTAAGTTGGTGACTGAGGGCGTAGGCTCAATGGCCAGCCCTTGGATTGGTTATGGCCGAGCGTACCGAGCCCATGATTGGCTCGAAGCCTGGGAGAGGCCCAGGCATAGGACCTAGCACACAGCAGAACTCTTGGCTTGGTCCGGTATCCATTATAAGGGGCCTATGGTCAGTCCACAATTGGTCCATGGCCAAGCATACTAGGTCCGTGTTCAGCTTGCGGTTATCATGTGATTGCGTGGAAGCGGTCGATCCGTGGCCAACGCACAATCGCACCAGACCACGGATCGACTCATGGTCATCCAAGATCGATACATGACCGAGCAGAATCACCCACAACATGAACATGATTGCTTTAGATCAATCCATGATCATCCATCGATCGTGATGGTACATGACCATCCAATGACTAACTCTTATGGTTGAGTAGCCATTCCATGGCCAAATGGCTCGAGTCCACTTGCGTGGTTAGTGAATTGGTTCATGGCTAATCCCTTGATCAATCCATAGCCAAACATTTGCCTCCCTTCTAGTTGGGCCGATTGGTCCATGACCGACTTTTGAAATGATCAACGATTGATCCTTGCCACTAGCACACCAGACTCATAGCCATTTCTCATAGGGTCAAAAATTGGGATGTTACATTATATTTGCATTTTATTTTAGTCATGCATCACATGCAAATCACATTATCTTAACACGATATTACCACAGATCATCATGTGGCATAATCGAGAGTTATGGCCAGCCATATCCATAGCACTCAAATCCTTGCTTTTGACCCCCCCCAAATCTCCTTGTTAATAGGGTTTTATCTACGGTGGTTACTCGATTCAATAGTTATCCATTCAATTCTATTCCTATCTACATTTGAATTGTTTCAATTAAAAGTAAGGTTGCCAATGACCCTCGTTGACACAATGAAAAAAAATAAAAATAAAATGTTACAATAATTGTCCATGTCAAGCACTAGCTATGCTATGTAGGACGGTCAATGCCCACAACAATGGTTTTCAAAAAATTAGCTAGAAGGACTAAAGTAGCAAATTGGCAAAAAGTTTTTAAAAAAATTGGCCAAATTAAAAGGTTTAAGACCAAATTAATATAAGTGCAATAGATTTAAGACTTTTTTTTTTGTTGGTAATTTCCCATTTTATGGATCGATATTGCACTTTCCTTTAAAACATTTCTCATGAATGAGTCATGGCGTACTCTCCAAGAATTCATCACTACCATTTTATCACAAAACAACTTCTTAAACTATCAGTTTACAGCTACTGTACAACTAACATTATTCTGCTTTGGGCTTTCTAGCTCTGCACGAAAAATTAGAGTGTCAGTGAAAGGTTCTCTGCAGTTAAATAGAGCAAAATCTACAGATGAAATTACATATAAACCTCGGCAGTCTCTTCAACACGCATCAAAGCTCCCTCTATCCCTCCATTTCTCTCTCTCTCTCTCTCTCTCATATGCCTCCCTTCAAGACAAGTTTCACCATCTTGGCCGCATTCTTTTCCCTCACCTTTCTCACTACGATCAAATCTGAGACAATGTTCGCTCGAGAAATATCTGCTCCAGATCAGTTCGGGCTCAAACCCGAGAAGATGACCCATCTCCGCTTTTATCTTCACGACATAATCACCGCGCAGCACCCTACTGCCGTGCCCGTCGCCCAAGCAGCGACAACAAATACATCATCTACGTTTTTTGGTCTCGTCATGGTCATGGACGACCCGTTGACCGTGGGCCCAGACCTGAACTCAACGCTCGTCGGGAGAGCTCAGGGAATGTTTGTGAAGTCATCACAAAGCGAGGTGACCCTCACCATGACGATGAACTTGGTTTTCACCGAAGGAGCGTACAAGGGAAGCACGTTGAGCGTCTTGGCGCAGAACTTGGTTTCGAAGAATCCGAGGGAGCTGGCCATCGTCGGCGGGACTGGCGTTTTCCGGTTCGCTCGTGGATATATTCAGCTGAGAACTCACACTATCAACATAACGACGAAGAATGCGATCGTGAAGTACGATGCTTACGCATTACATTACTGATGGTGAGCGTACGAGAACGAGCGCCGCGATGATAAAGGAAGCTTTATGTCTGTGCTTGTAAAGGAAGAGAAAATAAAAGGGAGGGGGAGACTGATTTTAGGGCGTATTCAATTGAGAGCCTATCCAAAACTAGTGGTACTTCTAGCGGTCAGTTGGTGGAAGATATTCCAGAGAAAATAACCTTGTCTTTTTTGTTCTTGTTTTAGGAAAAGATCAAGGGGCATGTTCAAGTTCTATAAGTCAATTTTCCATATCTCTTGATGCAATTTCGGAATTCGATTCCTGCGAAATTGTCAAATGGTACGACCGACTTATTTCACTAAGCATTGAAGAGAAAAAAAAAAGAAGAAGACATTTTTTCCTTATAAATATGACCTAGCTTGATGTATAGTTGGTAACTATAATTTTACTAAACTTTGTGAGTAAACACGTGTTTGTTTATTAAAAGCATCTTTGATTAATCTCTAGATTACAAGTAGTGTATGTAACAATCACCCATGTTAGCATTGACTTTTTGGATATTTACTTGTTGCAACCTACCCTCGTGGGGCCATCCTTGGGAAATAGACTAAGAGGTATTCAGTCGAAAGACATTTGAATTGGCATTCATAGAAGATAGCTCGAGTACATGTGATCTGAAACAACCCATCGATTTCGAGTGCAAACTCTTCCAAATTTATACTTTAAGTGATGTTGGGATACTCAATTTTACATTCTTAACAACTTAATATTTTTTGGAGTTGCTGCTAGTTATTTAGGGTCTGCTTAAAACCAATTGAAATGCGAAATAGTTGTCTCAATTCCTATAGAATCAAAGATTTAGGGATTGGTGAATTGATTACATTAATCATCTAATTAATGCCATTTCGTTACCTATTGTTCGCTAAAGTGACTAGGCAATCTTTTTAACAATTATGAGGCCAAGGATTCTTATCCGCTAAGTGTCCAAGCGTTATGGTCTTAATTATTTAACCTAACCATCTAAAAGTGAAAATTAATAATCAATGTATTGAAAAAGTGCAATCAAATAAAATCGAAATGAAAGTGCGCAAACACCTAACTAGCATTGTCTCTAAAAAAGAAAACATTCAAACAAATAAAACCTATTACAAAGCCCTATAAGCTCATTCATTTTTTGGGGTCAATTTAAAAAAAAAATAACATTTTTTTGCTAAACTAGTTCTAAACTACAATTAACACTCAATTATAAGTCTAAGCTTTTTCTGAATTTTTTCGAATTTTTTAATTTTATTAATTTTTAATGCTTTTTTAAATTTTAATTTTTTAGTCTAAAATGGACGCGGATCGGGTCAGGGGACCCGGTCCGAATGTAGGTCTCACCCGGACCCTGCAGGTCCTGGTCGGGTCAAAGATTCGGACTGGTCCTTGGGCTCAGTCCGAGTATGGCCTGCTTCTTGGCTTTGATGGGTTTGGGCTACTACAACAATTTAAGCCCGAGTCTATTTAAACTGAATCAAGCCCAACTTAGCTACAATTGTAACAAGCCGATCTCTCTCAAAAAGCTATCCAAGCCCGTCTTCCGTTAAAATTCCGTCCAGCACATTATTCATTTTTCTCTTTTCCCTTTCTTACTATTACTATTACTTTATTTTTCCTTTCTTCCCCAGGAGTTCATCGTCTTCCTCCCGAGCTGCTTGCACCAAGAGCGAGCCCCCTATTGACGAGCTTTCACCGAAGCTCCAGCCATCACCGATCCCGACCACCACCGGACCACCATGTAGGCCGCGGCTGGTCTACTACCGGAAACATAGACAAACTCATTCTAGAGCGGCTGCCATTTTTTGGCCAAAACAACATTAAAAATATTTCTTCCGATACAATAAACACATCTACATAGCAAGTGGAAGGGAATGTGGGGAGCTAACTGTGGCAGGCTCAAACTCGGGCATTACCAGTAAGTAGGGAGGTCTCCGCTTGAAGTTTTATCCATGACCCGACAATGGAAATGGTTAATCAGATGGCAGTGGCGGCTGATGTGCTCAAGCTCGCGGAGGAGTTGCCGCCGATGTCGGGGAAGAGGATGAGTTGTCATTCTGGACGTGGAAGGTGAGGACCGGAGGAGGAGAGGGTGGTTGGGAGTTCGTGAGGCTGGAGCCAGGGAAAAAACCAGAGACACCAAGACACATTTGCCAGTGAGAAACCATTAGAAGAAAGAGAATCATGTTAGGGAAATCCCTTATGATATTTTGAAGATGAGAAAATAAATCAAAGGCTACTAACATGTTTAATGGCTAAGTAATAGACCATGCAGATAATAGAACATGTAAAGGATATTGTCAAAGTCTGAAAACTGCCAAACTCAAGACTCAAAGTCTGAAGACTGTCAGACTCAAGACTCAAAGTCTGAAGACTACCAGACTTTAGTGTCAAAGTTTGTTCTACATCATAAGTCTGTCAACTCTGACTAATTCTAGACTGAATGTGAATGAAGAACCAGAAGACAGACTCTATGCTGAAGCTAAACTGGGTACAGACCTTAAAGCTAAATCTGTTCAGAAGCATAATATGTTCAGACTCAGATTGCAAAGTCTATTGCACTCAGACTCAAATTGTAAAATCTATTGCTATCAGACTTTACATCCAGATTCGACAGAACATAACTCAAGCCCAATCATATAACGGCTAGTGATCTGGTTTGGATTCCACATCAAGATTGATTTGATTGATTCAATCTAATTGATTGACAATTGGATCTTGAAGACAAGAACTTTCTATACGAAGAAGCTTTACTTATGGAAACCAATTCGTTTGTATGGGCGATCGGAATCAATGTGGGATTCTACCTTTGTCACTCAACGGCTACCGAATCTTCTAGATACAGAACTGTTCAATGGGTATATTGGAAGACGATTCTCCGGGATACTGTCCAACGGGTAGTTTGGAAGTGGAGGAGTATTTAAGGAGATCATAAATTGATGAGCAAGTAAAAGACGGAACGTAGAATTTATAATTTCAAAGTCTAAGCGACTTTCGATCATATACTTGTCTTTTGAGAGCTTAAACGTTTGTGATCGTGAGAGAAATACTAAAAGAGTGACTTAGTAAGATAGTGTGATCTACTAAGTGTTTGCACTCGAAGTTGTAATCTCTTGTTGATTGCATAGTATAATCCAGCCAAGAAGGTTGTTAGCGTGGGAGAGTGGACGTAGACTTGGATTAAGCCGAACCACTATAAATCTTGTGTTCTTATTCTCTTCCTTAACTCATTTATTTTACTCGAAGTTTATTTATTCCGCATATATTTGCCAAGGTTTATTTTATATACCTATTCACCTCCTCTAGGTGTTGATACTAACACTCTCAAATCAAAACTAAGATAAAATAACAAATAGGGAGCATATGTCTTGGGTAGGAACATGACATGATGTATGCAGGACTGTCGCATCATCGGGTCAATGCTTCGATTCAGCAAAACCTACTGCTTCTATAAAAATATCGTCTGCGAGAATTTTCCTTTTCACATGCGGGCACGAGATCAAGACACTTTCGCTGTAGGTAAAAAGCTGAAGAGCACATTTCCGATACTGCCCATGCACTATGCAGAGAATCCGGAAAACCTCCATTATTTTTTCTTTTCCCCACCGGACAGAGTTGACAGTACTTCTTTTGTTGCTTTTCGCAAATGAAGGAGCATCGCTACTAGCAGATGCATCGTGCACACATGGATCTTAGAACTCTTCTTAGCAATTTGGTCTTTATTTAATGGTTTTTTGGGACATTTGCATGTAGATAAATAATGTCAACGCGACCACCTTGCTATTTAGCTAGCTTCATTGCTTCATCTTCCATCGCCAAACCCTCTTACCACGTAGAATTTCTTCCTCCCCTTTGCTCAATTATGGCCGCATCGTTCCAAACAAACCTCATCCTCATTCTCTTGGCCTTGGTCCTCTCCTCCTCCGCCACCACCGCACAGGAACTCGACGAGACCGAATCGCTCAGCCTTGGGCGCGAGAAGCTAACCCGCTTCCGCCTCTATCTGCATGAGATATTCGACGGAAGCAATGCCACCGTCGTGTACGCAGCCCACGGGAACGCGACCAACCTGGTCTTTGGCACTGTGTCGGTGTTGAACGACATCCTGGCCCTTGGACCCGAAGCGGACTCGAAAGTCGTCGGCCGGGCCCAAGCCCTCATGGCCATCGCCTCGCAGACCGAGTCCGCTCTGACGATGATCATGAACTTCGTGTTTACCGATGGCAAGTTCAACGGGAGCGTGCTGACCTTAGCGGGGAGGAACAACTTGAATCTCAAGGTCAGAGAGGTGCCGATCGTGGGCGGGACCGGAGCTTTCCAGTTCGCTCGGGGCTATGTTCGCACGAGCACGCTTTTCATCAACCAAATCAACAAGACCGCGGTGGCGGAGTACAACGTGTCTGTCTTACATTATTGACATTTTAGGTTCGTTCAAGTTGCAAAGAGCTCTGCTTTTGCTTTGTTTCGGTTCTTGTGATGAAATAATGCGCGCAGCTTCTCGGAGACCATTTGGATGCTCGGTAGCAATTGTGCCTTTTTGAGTACACGTGATGAATAGTGTGGCAATTCATTCTCCTAGGTCCAGGACTTCCTTTATTTGCTTTCTTTTGTGTAATATGTCAACTTGAAAAGTTTCTTTCAGATTGTACAATGATTGTTTGGATACATATGAGACCGAATCGTGAATCGCACGATGATCGTTTGTTTCCACTGTAAAGCAAAAAAACAAAAAGTAGTTTTTTGTATATTATTTTCTAGTTGTAATTTAAAGAATTATTTAAATTACACATGAATCCATGTTTCAATTTTTATATTTTGGGTAATTTTTAGGTGTTTCGAATTAAGGAAAGTCAAAGTTAGTCCACTGCAAGATATATGTTAAGTAAAAAATAAAGTCGATATAGACTGGCCCAAATAGCATATTCTTAAGCAAAGTATCCACCAAATCGTGTTAGCCACATTACGGATGGCCCATCTCAAAAGTCAAAAATAGTGTAGCGTGTAAATATTATTCATCATCGATTAGAGAGTGTATACGAATCAGGAGATAAAAAGGTTGCTTGTGTCAAAAGTTTCCTTTACATTAATAATGCATGCTCTATTTTTCATTGTTCACACACCATGGCCAAGTCAATCACGTTTCAAGAATTTATCGGTTCGGCATCGGTTACTGACAAATAATACAAGTCCTTATGCTGTCTTTGCATTGTATGATCGGCAATGCCCACCAAATCATCCAGACTAATGGCCTGTTTTCTGTTAAAAGCTGAAAATTAATGTATTTAGTACCTAAGAAGATTAAACTTGCTTGATAGCCATAACTATCCGGACTTACCGATCCTATTAAGTCAAAAAAATCACTTCTTAATGCACTAAGTAAGGATGGGATTACTTATTTCATTAGATAGAAAGTGCGAGTAGGAAATAACATATTGCATATTACATTGCTAAACCATAAAATCTACCAGTGATATTCACTATATAATTTTTTAGCATAAAAAATAAAAAATCAAATTCAATATGGGAGCAAGAGAGACAGTGAAAGCTCAGTGGCAGCAGCGGTGCCATGAGAGGTGGCCATTGGAGCTGGGATAATTTACCACAAAGTTTTACATTTATTGTACGACAATCAATCCTAAATTTTTGAATTTTGTCAATTTAATCCCAATTCTTTATAATATTCATCAATACATTCCTTTAGGCGAATTTTGATTGGACTATCTATGCAATTTTGGTCAAAATTAACCAGAAGAACTACATCAACAAATTATCTAAAGGTTTATGATTATATTGACAAAATTAAAAAGTTTAAAATTAAATTGGCAATTATTTAATAGATCTAGGACTTTTTGGATAATTTTTGTCGGACTATGGCGGTTGTTGGGGTAATGGCATTGACATTAAGAGTCTACCTAAAGTGGCTGCTACCACTGGTGGAAGATTATCCAGAGAAGGTAACATGGCAAATTTTTTTTTTAAGGAAAAGATCAAGTGGGCATATTATAATCTTCTCCCATCTCTAGGCGGCTATTAATTAATACAATGAACTCGCTCTGCCTAATCATTCGATATTCCTAGTTGGAGCTCCTAACAACGTTAAATCTGGACGCGAAAAATGCTCGAAAGAAGAGGGTGAGAGGGATAACGACCCCTGATCTCCTATTAAACATTGTTAAGTTCTCAAATTGTGCACACATAAATATATAACACAGATGAACCACCCAAAAATACTTATTGTATCCCAAGATTGAGTCCGCATAGATGCTCTCGATGCGATCTCGGAATTTGATTATTTGTGGCATCATTTTATCACAAAACGAATTTTTTTTTTTTTTATTTTATTTTTTTATTTTTTATGTACTGCCTAGATCATTCTCTTTTGGTTTGTTCAGCTTCAATGGACGTGGGGAAATTAGAAAGCCATTGAAAGATTTCGAATAGTTGAAAAAAGAGAGAGAGAGAAGCAGTATTTCGACCTAAATTCATTATGGATCAGATGACGTCAGATTGGATTGCACGTGGATATCATGTTTGTTTCATACGTTAGTTCTCTGAAATTCTGCGGTTTGATCTCGCGCAGTCCATAGATATGGCTCCAAGGCAAGAATTTGCCTTTAAAACATGCATTTGCAAGTGAGAAACAATGAGGAGAAAGAGAATCAAAGGGGAAAAAATAACAACTAGAGAGCATATTGTTAGAGTTTTTTCTAATGTTGACTAAATTAATTGATATTGTAATCTACTGTTTTTACGGTTACCGTAAAAACATGGCTGGTCTAAGGTGAGATAGAAGGTTTTTAATTAGTCTAATATGGGGGTGGCTAGTGTGGGCCGAGTTGAGCCCTGGCCCGTAATGAGGGGGGACGCTGGAAACTCTATAAATAGTGCTCAAGTCTCTCCTCTAACCCTAATTCTCACATGTATCCTCACATAAGGGGCGTTTACCTAACGCTAAACGTGAGGGGGCCGCCTCATTGGGCCGGTGATACGGAGGGCAATAGAGGAGAATGACTTGATGCGTGGATCCCTTGATATATGTGGGTAATCCTTTTATGCTTCCGCTTTATGTTCGATGGATCCAAAAACAGGTGCGTTAATCTTTCTACTCAATTATGCATGTTCTTGTTCTGGTTATGGAGATCTTGGGGTTGCGCAATTTGCGTCTAACATGTGGTATCAGAGCAACCATAACCCTAGAACTTGAATGCATAAAGTTTTTGCCATAATTTGTACGGATTAGCCTTAATTAGTACGGATCTTGCCCTAATTTGTGATTTTCGAGATTTTTTGTTCAATAAAAATTAAATTAAATCACAAATTCGGACTGGGCTCGACGAGACGAGCAAGACTGTCAGCGGCAAGTCGTTGGAGGAGTCCGCACGCGCCCCCACGCGCGGCCACGCGCCGCCTGGGCGTCGAATGCGCGCCACGCGTGAGCTCCACGCGCCGCGCACTCAGGCGACGCGTGTGGGCGCGTGGAGGCTCCTATCGGCGCGTGGCTGGCGGCGTTGGACTCGTATGGTGATTTCCTATCTCGTGGTATATTTATTTTATATGTTTGATGATTTTATGGATGTGAAAATACATGCAGAACCCTAAATACATGTATTTTTAGTGTATTTTGCGTATTTTTCTTGTATTTTCTGTGATTTTGGAAATACGGGTGATGGGTTACTAGTATGTTATCACATATAATCATTATAAATGTGTGATTCATCAATAAAAATCAAACTTTATTGTGAAGCGAAGCTGGTTTAATGAGATACAATCGGTATGTGATAGTATTTGAGCTATGTATTGATCTAATGAGAAACAGTAAAAATTATGAAATTTTTGTTACTCAAGCATACTCCTTGACACGCTGGTAATTTTTGAATGATGGACATATTAAGAACTCGTGACCAAACTGATTATACCGATTAACACATCTGCTGAATGTGGGTAATGCATGTCAATTAAGTTACTGCATATTGTACATGAACTCATCTGGTCACTCACCACCGGCCGTTGCAGCGTGGATGGTAGAGCCTTTGCTCTCCCCGGTGGAGGCCAAGGTTCGAAGCCCCTGGAAGACGAGGCTGAAATCTTTGTGTGGTGATTTACGCGTGTCGCCGGGGTGGTGGTTTCACTGCTATCGACACCTAGGGGTTTACGTGAACGGGGTCGGCCACGGTAGCGGTTCCTCTAGCACCGAAAAAGAAAAAAAAAAAAAAAAAAAAAAAAAAAAAAAAACTCATCTGGTCACTTGTTAATATCTATCAAGTTGAATATTTTTTATAGTTAAGGAGTATGACAACATTTATGCAGAGCAATAGTATCTCTTTTGTTAAATTTTAGATATTTGGTTCTCTGGTAGGCCACTGGTTGAAGTAATGATATTTGTTACATAAAATTGATTAATAAATTAGTTGTTGGCCTTGGAGTCATTTTTGCCTTATGAATTCATGAGTGATAATGGATCAGCTGTCAAGCTTGTCGATTTTGTGTACCCTGTATTACTATTGATGTTAATTTGTGAGAGATATTAAAGATCATCATTCTTTTTATGTTGTTTTGGTAATATGTAATTGTGGTGCATAAGAGATGTTTTATTATCTGTTATGAGAAATTTCTTGTGTTACTGTGATCAATGATCTCATTGGAATCTGTTTTTCAGGTTCGCTATATATATATTAATGAATAAAGTAATGTAATTAGTATGATATGTGATTTTAGTGATATGATGCCCATATCACTAAAGTTAAAATCGCATATATATGGTGTATGTGAGGAGTAAAGTTTATATCCCTGGTATGAGAGAATTTCAATGATTCAATTGAGTAGTGACCGCCAAAGTGGCACGCTTGATTGGGTTTGAGAAATTTCGGTCTCGTATGATGATTGGGATGTTTCCTGGTCTAATGTGTAGTTATACTCCCAAAGGAGGTGATTATGTATTAGTTCATGGAGGGATACATGATAGTGTGGTGGAGGAGTGACTGATCCTAATGGTTCATATGCCCAAAGGTGATGAATTCACGAAGATTGGAATATATTCTCATAACCCTTATCATGTGGGGAGTGTACAATTGCATGTCATGTATTCTGCCCAAAGGTGATTATATGATTTTGCATGTAACTCTCTGGATGTGTACTTTACGTCAAGTTACACGATGCTCACATGATGCTAATTATATACTGCTTGTTTTTCAGTCACATTTTTCTGTAAATGGTAATTCCGTCATCATTGAGGTTTTTTACTGCTTCAAATTTTAAGTTGTGGACATATGATTTGTTGCTTGAGAAAAGAGCAATTGAATTTGCTTATTGTCCATGAAGCGTTCCATGCGGAACACTTGAAAAGAGGTTTGCCTGCGGACTGCACTTGCTATAAGATGAAGGAAGCCTTAGTTGCTTGAAATTATGTCTTGTCTGATATTTAAATTAGGACACATCTGCAAAAATTGTGTTTAAATCCTAATGACATATACATTTCGTATATGATTAAAAAGGTTGTCAGGTTTAATAATGGCAATGAGTATTTTGGCAAGTATGACAATACGAAATAGCTTAAAGGGTCATTTGTCAAATACTTAGTAGATTCTGGGGTGGTAATTTAATTATTATACCTGAAAATTCTGACAAAAAGATTTGGGCGAAAGGCATAAATGCACCATATTAAACATGGTGATGAGTATGATTAGTAAGACTAATTTATCTGGTCTTTTGTGGGCTGATATTATGAAAGCAATTTTTTCATATACAAAATGGATATTGATTTTATGACCCTAAAGAAGGTACAAGAATTATAGAATCACATACTCTAAAGTTTCTAAATATTGACGTAATTGTAGAGGATAGCTGCTCTCAGATTATTAAAGATAATAGTATGATGGAGGTTCTTGTGTTTTTGTCTTTACCTATATAGATAATTATGGAATCTCTGTACTATAGACTAAACTTGTTGAGGTTCAAGGTACTATTCTTGATATAGTTTATAATGAAATTTCTTAAACCTCTCAAGTGCAGAATGAAGTGGTTGCAGCTTTATTAAGGAGATTCGTTAAGGAAAGACGATTAGTTATACCATCAGACTATATAGTCTATTTGTGAGAGCATGATTACAATATCCACTATACGGTTGATGTAATGACATATTTATAAATGTCGTTTATTATTTTCAATTAAGTATGTGATTAGATGCCATAAAAGGCGATATACAATCTATGAAACATGTTTGGAAACTTACTGACTTGTCTAAATATCACAAGTTTATTAGTTGCAAATTGGCGTACAAAACTAAAAGAATTTCAAACAAAGATTGTGGAATTTAAAGCCAAATTTGTAACTAACGTTTTAACTCACGAAAGAGGGGTGGATTGTTTATAGTGAAGAAATAATTATTTCTTTAAATGTTCTTCAGAGTGAACATGCCCTTAATAATTTATTTTGATATAAAGTTACGCCAAATAGATACAAAATATATATTGTGTAACTGGATGATTTTGCAGCAGATTCAAGTAAACTTGTGTGTTGACTGAAAAGTTTTAATTCTTGGTCTTAAGCAAGTTTCCAGACAATATTATTAAAGTTTCATAGTGTTATTATTTTGTTCAATTGGGAACAAAGTAATTCAAAATACTACAAGGTCGGTGGGAGGAAATTTATTTTTTCTCATGTTTTGCTTACAAATTGTGACCTTGAGACATCTTATATCCTTTGTGCGAGGTCTGTAATGATTGTTTTTACCATATTATATTAGATTTTCTCGGAGGACATTTGCTGATTGTATATTGGAAATATTCAATATACATCATTGCAAGCCAGGAATTGCTCCTGTTGTTAAGGGTGATGGACTAAATCTATCACATTGTCCTTATTTGGATATTAAGAAAATCTAATTAAATGGTGTACCTTGTGTCAGTGCACTTAAAAGTATAATGTATGCTCGAATTTGCACTAGACTAAATGTTGTCTTTGTGACGGGACTTCTGAGAGTGCTAGTATGAACACCTATAGGGGGATGAATAGGTGAATAAAATAAACCTTGGCAAATATATGCGGAATAAAATAAACTTCAAACAAAGGAGTTAAGGAAGAGAATAAGAATACAAGATTTATAGTGGTTCGGTTTAATCCAAGCCTACGTCCACTCTCCCACGCTAACAGCCTTCTTGGCTGGATTCCACTATGCAATCAACAAGAGATTGCAACTTCGAGTGCAAATACTTAGTAGTAGATCACATTATCTCACTAAGTCACTCTTTTGGTATTTCTCTCACGATTACAAATGTTTAAGCTCTCAAGAGACAAGTATATGATCAAAAGTCGCTCAGACTTTGGAATTATAAATTCTACGCTCCGTCTCTTACTTGCTCATCGGTCCGTGATCTCCTTAAATACTCCTCCACTTCCAAACTACCCGTTGGACAGTATCCCGGAGAATCGTCTTCCAATATACCCACTGGACAGCTCTGTATCTAGAAGATTTGGTAGTCGTTAAGTGACAAAGGTAAAATCCCAAATTGATTCCGATCGCCCATACAAACGAAATCTTGGTTTCCATAAGTAAAGCTTCTTCGTATAGAAAGTTCTTGTCTTCAAGATCCAATCGTCAATCAATTAGATTGAATCAATCAAATCAATTTTGATGTGGAATCCAAACAGATCACTAGCCGTTGTATGATTGGGCTTGAGTTACGATTCATCGAATCTGGATGTAAAGTACGAGAGCAATAGACTTTACAATACGAGCAATGTAGACTTTACAATCGGGTGCGAACATATACGCTTCTGAATAGATTTAACTTTAAGGTCTCATGACCAGTTTAGCTTGACGATAGAATACGTCTTCTTCGGTTCGGCTTGACATAGAGTACGTCTTACGGTTCATCATTCACGTTTAGTCGGAATTAGTCGAGTTGACGGACTTCGATGTAGAATAGACTTTGACACTAAAGTCTGGCAGTCTTCAGATTTTGAGTCTTGAGTCTGGCAATCTTCAGACTTTGACACAGAAGTCTGGAAATCTTCATAATATACTTTGGACATGTGTTACGTTCAGTCTTCTGGTCGTCTTCGCACTTTGACAATATCCTTTACATGTTCTATCATCTGCATGGTTTATTACTCAACCATCAAACATGTTAGTAGCCTTTGATTTATTTTGCCATATTCAAAACATCATAAGAGATTTCCCTAACAATCTCCCCCTTTTTGATGATGACAAAACAATCTCTGAATATGCAGATTTGTAAACATACTTTTAAATCAAAGGATATCAGAATATAGCAAATAGATTGAGCATAAGAATATATAGAAAAATAATCGCAGCTCAATATTATGCCATAGATAATATTAACCAATCAACACATATGCATATTAATAACTTTTCCCCCTTTTTGTCATAATCAAAAAGCGATAACAATAGATTCACGTAGAGAATGATAATCAATATCTTGCATGAATCACAATTTCCAAAAATCAGCTTTTTTTATCGACTATTAAAGATATGCAATATAGCTCACTTCGATTATATCAGCAAATATCCAATAAAAATCACGGATGCATCATAACTTGCACGTACCATTTTTGTCATAATAAAATGATAATATCAGTAAGAGATTTGTTAATGACAAAATGTAATAAAAGATGCACTAACCGGATTTTGTAGATCTTAACAATTCTGACACATTTACCTTCCTTCTTTTCATAACAAGATCACGATCAATCAAAAAAGATTTTTCCATAATTGATCAAAGCTCCCCCTCAATTTGTTGCCTTTTTGAGATGATCACGATTCTTTCCCTTTTCTTTTGGATTTGATTTCTCCCCCAAATCCTCTTTCTTCTTTCTTCTTTATATCCTGCAAAAATAACTTATCTCTTCTTTGGTACCCATTTTTTCTTGGGTCCATGAGAGTTAGCATAATATGTTGCTTTTATCCAATTTTTCTTAATAGGTCTCCAGACTTGAGAAAGATCTTGTTGCCTAAGTCGAGAATTCTCCTCGATTTCCTCATTGGATTCTGAGTCTGTGTCTGAATCAGACTTTGATTCTGAGTCTGTGTCTGAATCAGACTCAGATTTTGAATGTGCCATCAAGCATAAATTTCCTTGCTCATCATCTTCTTTTATTGTTCTTTTCTGGTCATTCTGCTTGTATTTTCTTCCATCGAAATATGGTGGCCTTGTGTTCCTTTGCTCTTCCATAAGTCCTGATGCCAATATACTAGCCATAAAGAATCTTTAGCTCAAAAGTAAAAACACTTTTATAAACCGAGCACTTGGCTCTGATACCAATTGAGAGTGCTAGTATGAACACCTAGAGGGGGATGAATAGGTGAATAAAATAAACCTTGGCAAATATATGCGGAATAAAATAAATTTCAAACAAAGGAGTTAAGGAAGAGAATAAGAACACAAGATTTATAGTGGTTCAGTTTAATCCAAGCCTACGTCCACTCTCCCACGCTAACAGCCTTCTTGGCTGGATTCCACTATGCAATCAACAAGAGATTGCAACTTCGAGTGCAAACACTTAGTAGTAGATCACATTATCTCACTAAGTCACTCTTTTGGTATTTCTCTCATGATTACAAACGTTTAAGCTCTCAAGAGACAAGTATATGATCAAAAGTCGCTCAGACTTTGGAATTATAAATTCTACGCTCCGTCTCTTACTTGCTCATCGGTCCGTGATCTCCTTAAATACTCATCCACTTCCAAACTACCCGTTGGACAGTATCCCGGAGAATCGTCTTCAATATACCCCTTTGGACAGCTCTGTATCTAGAAGATTTGGTAGCCGTTGAGTGACAAAGGTAAAATCCCAAATTGATTCCGATCGCCCATACAAACGAAATCTTGGTTTCCATAAGTAAAGCTTCTTCGTATAGAAAGTTCTTGTCTTCAAGATCCACTCGTCAATCAATTAGATTGAATCAATCAAATCAATCTTGATGTGGAATCCAAACCAGATCACTAGCCGTTGTATGATTGGGCTTGAGTTACGATTCATTGAATCTGGATGTAAAGTCTGAGAGCAATAGACTTTACAATCTGAAATCGTAGACTTTGATCTGGGTGCGAACATATACGCTTACGAGCAGATTTAACTTTAGGTCTGTACCCAGTTCGGCTTCATAAGATAGAATCTGTCTTCAGTTCACCAAAGCTTGCATAGAGTCTGTCGCCACGGTTCATCATTCACGTTTAGTCTGGAATTAGTCGAGTTGACGGACTTCGATATAGAATAGACTTTGACACTAAAGTAAAGCGGTCTTCGAGACTTTGAGTCTTGAGTCGCGGTCTTGTTTTTTGACACGAAGTCTGGAAATCTTCATAATATACTTTGGACATGTGTTACGTTCAGTCTTCTGGTCATCTTCGCACTTTGACAATATCATTTACATGTTCTATCATCTGCATGGTCTATTACTCAACCATCAAACATGTTAGTAGCCTTTGATTTATTTTGTCATCTTCAAAACATCATAAGGGATTTCCTTAACAACTTCTAGGCAGATATCGATGAAATCCAAGACATGATCACTGGGTTGCTGTCAAGAAGGTTTTAAGGTACTTAATGAAGACAAGAGATTATATGTTAATTTATAGATTATATGTAAACTTTGCTGGCTGTTTTGATGACATGCAATCAATAACGGAATACATATTTATGTTAGCGGTAAGTGCAGTAAATAAAGTCTTATGTCATCTTACCTTTATATGTAAGCGTATTAGTAACATTCTTTTAGGCTGTTACTTGGGCTTTTAGGCTCCAAAACCTCATGACGGAATTGATCGTTTTAACTTGATGGATAGATCCATACGGTTGTATTGAGATAACAAATTTGTAGTATTATTTATTTACTACGGAGGTCTCAAGGGTCTAAATATATAATGGTAAGATATTTTTTGACCATAAAGCGGTGCGGAAATGTGACTTATAATATAATATATTTTCCGAGATGATGTGATTGCGAGATCTACTAACTAAAGGCCTATGTCCATGTGTATTTTAGTAACATATCGTTAACATGGGCTTAGGAGTATCTTCGGATCTTGTTGTTTAGTGGGAGCTATTTTAGCTTTATCGATAAAGTTCACATCGTGGTTCGTTACAGCGAGTAACGGTTTGATATGTATCGACTTTTGCATTCAATAAAATAATTTTGAATGTATTGTTATTATGTTGAATACATATTGATAAAGTCTCAAGGGATTGTATAGACCTTGAGTGAAGGCTAGGGGCATCCGGTTATTAGCTTTGTGCATATGTCTTGTGATACATAAAGAAATGTTAACCATAAGGATAAGACATATGTGGGTTCATTGGAACCATAAAGCATTCTCTTGTGGCACAAGTTTTTGTGACACCTAAAGTAAGAGAATGGTGACTGACAAATGGGATCTCTCTATGAGAGACGTTATCTATTTGACACACTACCATATTGAATCCATATCAATAAAGTTGAGAACATTCGTGACCATGGAAGGCTCTGTGTGTATACACGCGATTCTACCGCCATGATTCGGTGTTTAAGACTTTATGGGATAGGATTGACTATTAAGAGTTATCTCGGACCAATGCGCGCATAGTGCGATTTCAATTAATATAGTCCAAGTGGGAGAATGTTAGAGTTTTTCTAATGTGGACTAAATTAATTGATATTGTAATTTACTTTTTTTACGGTTACCATAAAACATGTTGGTCTAAGGTGAGATAGAAGGTTTCTTAATTAGTCTAATATGGGGTCAAGCTAGTGTGGGCCGAGTTGAGCGGGCCCGTAATGAGGGACTGGCTGGAAACTTTATAAATAGTGCTCAAGTCTCTCTTCTAACCCTAATTCTCACATTATCCCCATCTAAGGGGCGTTTACCTAACGCTAAACGTGAGGGGGGCC
Organism: Eucalyptus lansdowneana; assembly: GCA_017140395.1. Taxonomy (NCBI): domain Eukaryota; kingdom Viridiplantae; phylum Streptophyta; class Magnoliopsida; order Myrtales; family Myrtaceae; genus Eucalyptus; species Eucalyptus lansdowneana. Next base: position 31,544,862 of record CM029484.1, on the reverse strand, counting down.
GCCTCATTGAGCCAGTGATACGGAGGGCAATAGAGGAGAAGGACTTGATGCGTGGATCCCCTTGATATATGTGAGTAATCCTTTTATGCTTCCGCTTTATGTTCGATGGATCACAAAACAGGTGCGTTAATCTTTCTACTCAATTATGCATGTTCTTGTTCTAGTTATGGAGATCTTGGGGTTGCGCAATTTGCATCTAACACATATGTCTAGAAAAATGATAAAAACAAGGTCATAATCTGCATTCTTAACATAGGAACATGGCATAACAGATACAGGATGACTGTCCCATCATCGGGTAAATGCTGCAATCGGCAAAACGAATTGCTTTTAAGAGAACACCACCGGCGACAAGTTCTCTTCTCGCGTGGGGGTACGAGGTCAAGGCATTCTCGCAGTAGGTATGTACTTGTAAAAAATGCAACGTCACACATGTATCTTAAAACTCCTATAAAAAATTTGGTCTATATTTAATGGTTTTTGGGACACTTGCATATAGATAAATAATGTCAACGCGAACATGGCCCACGGGAAGGCGACCAACCTCGGTTTCCGGCACCGTGTCAGTGTTGAACAATGCCCTGGCCATTGGACCCGAAGCGTGCCCGAAAGCCATCGGCCAGGCCCCAAGGCATCTCCGGCCTCGCCTCACAAACCGGGCCAAGCTCCGACCATGGCCTTCGACTCTGTGTTCGCCGATGGCAAGTTCAACCGGAGCAGGCTTAGCATATTGGGGAGGGACAACTTGGCTATCGAGGTCAGTTAGATGCCGGTCGTGGGCAGGAATGGAGCTTTCCGATTCGCTCGGGGCTATGTTCTTCCGAGCACGGTTTCCATTTCCCAAGCCAAGAAGACCCTTGTGGCGGAGTACAACCTGCCTGTGTTACATCATTGACATTCAGATTCGTTCGAGTTGCTAAGTTCCCTGCTTTTGCTTCGTTTTGGTTCTTACGATAAAATTATGTGGCAGCCTCTCTGTGACCACTTCGATGATAGGTGTTATGGGTCCTCTGGGTACATATAATGAACAGTATGGCAACTCATCGTCGCAAGTCAGCCAGTTCCTTTACTTGC